>JBBGZY010000554.1:2732500-3297500 GCA_037952925.1 Lithobates clamitans
AGGCGATTCGGCAGAGCTGCCCATTGGTTTCAATGAGCAGGGGCGCTTTAGGAGCGGTGTATTTACCGCTCCTACAGCGCTGCAAAGAATCTGCTTGCAAGACTTTTTGTGCTGCCCTGGCAGCGCAGCTCCCCAGTGTGAAAGCGCTTGAACTTTCACACTGGGATTGCAGCTGAGGCTTTTTTCAGGCACTTTACAGGCGCTATTTTTAGTGCTAAAGCGCCTGAAAACGCCTCCAGTGTGAAAGGGGTCTTAAGGAACAGGATCTTTTTTTTTTTTTTTTAGAGTTACAACCTCTTAAGTTAAACCCTGCATGTTTCAGGATCAGTTACAGCCTAAATTTGCAGGAAAAAAGTATTTACACTCAGGGCTTTTTTTCTCAAACAATAGGTGCTGGAACTCAACCACAACCCCCCAAAACCCCTCCCCCCACACACACCCTCCAAATCACATCAAATAGTGGATATGGTGATATTTCAGAAACAGTAGAAGGGTTCCCAGTAGCCATATGCCAGTGTGTGTTAGAGTAGATTAGAAAGAGGGGACAGTCTGTGTAGAGAGAGTTAAGTAGCTATACAATGCTATGCTGTTCCGCATTGAGTTAAATTGTTGTAAACTGCAGTGTGGCTGACTACATATTGTTTTTAACACCCCCACCCATTTCAGAGACCCAACAGTCCTTTTTTTTGACTCTTAAGGAATGTTCTCCGTCTTCTTAGTTTGGTGCTAGCTGCCAGGTTATTTTTGCAGTGATATGAGTGGTTCCTGGTGGGTTGTCCTTCTACCATAACAGTAGTAGTTATGGTCAACAACACCCAGAAGGGTCCATTCCCTCAGGGATGAATGATTTGGCAAGGTGCCTCCCCATGGCCACATGACTAGTCAGTCCAGTAAAAAAACAGGTATAATACACTTGCATACACTAAGTAGTTGAAAAGATACAAGTACCGTTTTACTTACACATGCCATAGTTGCAAAACTGGTTTCAGGCATTAAGATTTGCTTGGACCTTTGTCATTAAGGGGTTATTGAAGGATATATGGACATTGTATCCACATACAGTGCTTGAAAAAGTATTCATACCCCTTGAAATTTTCCACATTTTGTGATGTCACAACCAAAAACATAAATGTATTTTATTGGGATTTTATGTCATAGACCAAAACAAAGTGGCACATAATTGTGAAGTGGAAGGAAAATGATAAATGGTTTTCAAAACTGTTTACAAATTAATATGTGAAAATTATAGTGTGCATTTGTATTCAGCCCCCTTTAGGCCCCTTTCACACGATCGGACCGTTCAGGTCCGCCTGTCAGTTTTGACGGCGGACCTGAACGGGCGCTCCATGTTAGTCTATGGAGCGTCGGATGTCAGCGGAGACATGTCCGATGACATCCGACTAAAGGCAGACGGATGGCTCTACGTCCAGGTCTGGCGCTGGCGGATCGGATCGGGTGAGATCTGATGAAAACGGACATGCTGTCCGTTTTCATCCGATCCCTCCATAGGCGGCAGCGGCGCCTGACAAGCCCCTCCCCACTCAGTGAGCAGAGAGGGACCTGTCATCTGCCGGCTCAGCGGAGATCAACGGACTGATCTCCCGCTGAGCCGGCAGACCGAGGCGGACTCCGTAGAAACGGAGTCCGCCTTGTGTGGAAGGGGCCTTACTCTGATATCCCTAACTAAAATCTAGTGGAACAAATTGCCTTCAGAAATTACCTAATTAGAAAATATAGTCTACCTTCCAGCAGGACAACGACCCTAAACATACAGCCAGAGCTACAATGCAATGTTTTAGATCAAAGCATATTCATGTGTTAGAATGGCCCAGTCAAAGTCCAGACCTAAATTCAATTGAGAATCTGTGGCAAGACTTGAAAATTGCTGTTCATAGACGTTCTCCATCCAATCTGACAGAGCTTGAGCTATTTTTCAAAGAACAATGGGCAAAAATTCACTCTCTAGATATGCAAAGCTTGTAGAGACATCCCCCAAAAAGACTTGTAGCTGTAATTGCAGTGAAAGGTGGTTCTACTAAGTATTGACTCAGGGGGACTGAATACAAATGTACACCACACTTTTCACATATTTATTTGTAAAAAAATGTTGAAAACCATTTATCATTTTCCTTCCACTTCACAATTAGGTGCCACTTTGTGTTGGTCTATCACATAAAATACCAATAAAATACATTTACGTTTTTGGTTGTAACATGACAAAATGTGGAAAATTTCAAGGGGTATGAATCCTTTTTTAAAGGCACTGTATATTACTGTAGTTTGAGCAATGTAGGAGATACAAGTACAGTAATTGTATAGAATGTTGTGGAAGCCTCCATATTTCTGCCCTCACAGTTTTCCTTTAAGAGAAACCAGCTGGACATGCACACAGCAGTAAAAAAACTGCCCCAATTGACCTACACTGTGCAAAAAAAAGCCAAAATAAAAATCTCGATGAAATTCCCCCAGACATTTGGATTGGAAATAATTAGCAGATCAAGAGATAATGAGAATCTCTATGTGGGGTTGATATTTGTCCTATTCAGGCAGGTAAATATTTCAACAAATACATGTGATGTCAAATATGTGATATTAACAAATACATGACTTGCATGAGAAACTTGCACCCCTTATTACATAAGATAACCCTTTCTTTGTAGGGTAGACCTCCACTGAAATTCTACTGTCTGTAAGCTCAAGCTTTCTTAATCTTCGGTTTTATTTATATCATAAAAGGTGGTGGACACATAGCATTAAATCTAAAGACATAACAACAATTCACATTATAAACAGCATATTAACACTCTCACTCAGCAACAATTTCTCATCCAGGTGGTCATATTAGGTCAATGGTGTCACAAACATCCCCATCCCTTTGTATAAATAAGCTGATGGGGAATTCCCCCACCCACACTTCATTGGCCCAGGAAAAACAGCTGACATCTTGGATTGGACCCAAGCCTGTTCAGAACAAGCAAAAGCTAGTAAATTTACACATTAAATTGGTAATAAACTAACAGAGCACTGAATGGCCCCTAATCCCTGTAGTTGGCAAGGTCATGTCTAGGGGTCAATGCTATGACAATGGTTCAGCCGTCTTAGTCAAACCCTTAGCTTCTGTCCAGTACATTTGAGCCAAAATCTGGCAATTGAGTGCTCAAATTAGTTCCTCTGAACCTGGTTGTAGGTGCTTGAATGGTGTCGCTAGTAATCAATTCTGTTCCATTAAGTACCGTGTGGTAGAGAATGGTTGGCAGCCTCTTACCGAATCCTAGGGTTACAACTGGTCTTCTTCTGCTCCCTTTCTGAGGCTCAGCAATTTCAGCTGCACTGATGACCTCTCCATGATCAGGTGATGGCAGCAGGTTTGACAGTAGCGTGCCATAAACCAGGAGATGCCCACTATTCAGCCTGTGTTCCCAACATTGCATCAAAATGACCCAACAGCCACCTGGTGCACTGACCATGTCCTCTTTGAGACTGCCTGCCCCAATGATTGGGGCACTATTCCTCCCACTGAAACCAATGATTGGGGCACTATTTCTCCCACTGACACCAATGATGGGGCACTATTCCTCCCACTGACACCAATGATGGGGCACTTTTCTTTTCACTGACATCAATGATGGGGCACTATTATTCCTACTGACACCAACGATGGGGCATTATTCCTCCCATTGAGATCAACGATGGGGTACGATTCCTCCCACTACCATCGATGGGGCACTATTCCCTCCACTGACACAATGATTGGGCACTATTCTTCCCACTGACACAAATGATGGGGCACTAATTCTCCCACTGACACCAGCAATGGGGTACTATTCCTCCCACTGACACCAATGTCTGGCCGTCCTAAAGTCTGAAGGACAGTAAGCTGGCCCTTTGTTTAGAAAGTTAGGAGACCCCTGCTTTAGTCTTTCTAAACGGATGGACTTGCCTACACACCACGGACTTTCTGAATGGACAGACTTGTCTACACACGACCGAACTTTCCGGCAGACTAGGTCCACCGGTCTTCCCGATGGACTTTTGACGGAGTTACGGCGGACTTTCCGAATGAACGGACTTGCCCACACATGGACAAGTCCGTTCATTTTGAACGTGACTCAGGTACGACGGGACTGGAAAAGGAAGTCAATCTCGCCACTTTTATCTGCGAGATTGACACCTTGTGGGCCCCGTTGCAGGGTATACCAGGCCCTTAGGTCTGATATGGATTTTATGGGTAATCCCCTACGCCGAACAAACGGCGTGGGGGTCCCCCCAAAATCCATACTAGATCCTTATCGGAGCACGCAGCCCGGACGGTCAGGAAAGGGGGTGGGGACGAGCGAGTTTTTTCAGCGTAGGGGGTTCCCCTAAAATCCATACAAGACCTAAGGGACATTGTCGCCTCCCCCCACGCTCGCTGCAATAGCAAAATGTGTTTTTCCTATTGCAGCAAGCGCGAGATGTAGTACCCTGTTGCCGAGAACCAACGAGATAGGATCGCGCTGGAAACATTCTCACGGGCAGGTACTGTAGCTGCCCTTGCGTTGTATTTGGTCCGTCGGACCAGCATACAGACTAACGGGCTTTCCGATAGGAACGGAGTCCAGCGGAGTTTCGGCGAAACGGTCCATCGGAAGTCCGATGCAGCCCACACACGGTCGGATTGTCCGTCGGATTCGGTCCATCAGACCAGTCCAGTCGAAAAGTCCGCACGTGTGTACGCCGCTTAAGACCTTCATTAACCCCCGGAAAGCTATCAGCAAGCCCTTTTTCATGTAATAAAACTGCTTGTTGGGATGGAGTGAGACATGACCAGAGCTTAGCATAGACTGCAAAGACAACTTCCCTAACAAACACACTACTGAGGTCTCGAGGGAAAATAAGTTTCTTTTTTTTATAAAGGAAGTCTTGGGCCCAATTGCCTCCCTATTAATCCGACGCTGCTGGTATAGATCCATGTACTGTTTAATTCTATTAAAGGATGTGTAAAGTATTCAATATGTTACTTCTTCTTTATTTTCTTTTAAATGCAAAAAATGCAGAATATTTTTTTTTCCATCAGTTATCACAACGTTCCCTCTTTCTGATCTCTATTCCTCTTTGAGTTCTTTGTCACTTTTTTATCATCCTCAATCCTAGGTGGATATTAAATTGCCGTGAAATAATGTGACAATTTATTATAAAACATTGTGTGTGTTATTTAGTGTCAGTGTCAGTTAGTGCCAGTGTATTTTTTTGTTGGATGGATGTTTCTGGGCCTTACTAAAGGTGCAAAAAAACATTTATGCACATATGAGGTACTGCTGTAATTATCAGGAAAAGTAAAATGTATTTTGGGTTGTTTTACATACAGTAGCTGCACAGTTATCTCAAATCTACTGGGGCCCCTTGATTGCATTGGCTATTTTCTGGAAAAAAGGTACTTAAATTTTACCTTTAACCGCATCAGTACCTGCACTTTAACCCCCTTCCTGCCCAGTAGGGATGGGCCGAATGACCCCCTGTTCGGTTTGCACCAGAACTTTTGAACATCAGGAAAGTTCCTAACTGAATAACGAACTCCATTGAAGTCTATGGGACCCAAACGTGAAAAATCAAAAGTGCCCATTTTGAAGGCAAGTAATTTGGCATACAATGGTTATAAGGGGTCCGGGTACTGCCCTGGGGGACATGTATCAGTGACAAAAAAGTTTGTAAAACACTTCATCTTTAAATATATAGTGATTTATTGATGCGTAAAGTGAAAGTATAAAAATTAAAAATTCCTTTTAATATAGTGCCTGGGGGGGTCCCTTTAGTCTACCTGTAAAGTGGCACATCTGTACTGTGTATAGAAGCTGCTGCAGAAATAATTGCATTTATAAAGCCCAAAAAGTGAATTTCTTCCTGCAAGCTTTCTATGTTTTGTAAGCAACGGCTTGGAGAATCAGTGTGTATGATGAGGCCACAATATAGTGCACTGGGTACAAGATTAGAGATTTTTTGGATACATTTTGGTGTCTCTACCACAGACTTTGGATTTCTACTTCTGTAACGGGTGTGGAAAAATTGTTTTTTGGGTGTCGATGGCACCTTCACACCGTAACCCTATAGAGGTACTCTTGATGAAAGCAAGAATTGGCCTTGCTGTCAAAAATTGTAATGATATGCACCTGTCAAACAGGTGTGGAAAAATATTTCTTTGGGTGTCGGTGGCAGTCTCTGTGACATGGGGTAATCTCCGTGTGTGCATTGTGTGGGGATGTCTCTGTGACATGGAGCAGGCTCTGTGGGAAAATTCTATGGGGAAGCCTCTGTTACATGGGGGCAATCTCTCTGGGAGAATTCTTTGAGACAGTTTCTGTGGGAGCAGTAGTGTCTCTGTTGGGCAGTTTCTGTGGGAGATCACTGGCAATCTCTCTGGGAGCAGCAGTCTCTGTCCATTAGTCCCTGGCAGTCTCTGTGGGGGCACTCTTTTCCCCATAGAGATTGCCAGGGCTCCCGGAGTCTCAAGGGCGGAGATTGCTGCTCAGATCTGCCCCCACAGAGTTTGCCAGGGCTTCCACAGAAACTAACCACAGAGATTGCCCGGGCTCCCACAAAAACTGCCCCCACAGAGCAGTGGTGGCTGGTGGTTTTTTTTTTGGGGGGCGGCAAACAACCGACCCCCCAGCACTTACCAGCCCCCGGCACTTAGGTGCTGGGCATCCGAGGAGTGGCAGGGATCGGGCAAACCGAGGAGCGGCGGTGGGACAGGGCATCCATGCATCGGCTCTTCTCCTCCTTGCTTCCGCCATCTCCTCCCCTCCTCCTTTGCATCCAATAGGAGCGCCTGTTCTTTCAGCCAATCGGGTAACGGGTATCAGACCCGCTACCTGATTGGCCAGGAGGAGGATCAGTGTTGCAACAGCGAATATTCATTGCTGTTGTAACACACCTGGGAGGGCTCTGGTCGCACTCTCTGCGACCGGAGCCCACTCAATTTTGAAGCCTGTTAGAGCTTCTGGCTCTACTCAGATGCTTAAAAAAAAACCCTGGCCACTGTTATTCATGCGCCTGGTGCCCTGAAAGGGGCTGGACACATGAATAGGGGGGCAGTCGGGGAGGCCATGGATAGATTTGTGCTATGCATGAATCTATCCATTGCATATAGGGGGTGGCGAGGAGAGAGGGGGCGGCGCCTGGGTGCCCCTAATAGACGGGCCGCCCCTGCCACAGAGATTGCCAGGGCTCCCACAGGAAATGCCACAAAGATTGCCAGGGCTCCCAGAGACCTTTTCCAGAGTGTGAAGGAGCAAGAGGGAGAGGAGGACCAACAGCCTGAGCCCTCCCTGCACAAAAATTAAATACAGTGGGACAGCTCCAGGCCACCGGATCCACACCACCTGCTATCCGCTTGCTCAGCCCACCTTGCTTTCGCTTCTCTACATAGCCAGCCAGGAACCTAGCTGTTGGCACTCTGTGGGGCAGTCAGTCGGTCAGTCATACTGTGCAGGCCAAGTACTAGACTCTACGGTCAGTCATACTACCCCACAGAGTAACTGACTTACTGCCCCACAGAGTGACTAAACGAGTTACTACCCCACAGAGTCTATGAAGCAGTCTGATAAAGGAGGGACTCTGATATAAGGGGTCTCTGCAGACTCTGATGTAAGGAGGGAATGGGGCTCTCTATGTGGTTAGGCTATAAAAAAAGTCGCACACATGGTATCACGAAGCAGAATGTGTTTTGGGGTGTAATTCTAAGTTTGCCTATGCCGTGTGTGTGAAATAACTTGTTAAAATGCCAAAACTAATTTTATTTAATTTCTTCATTATCCAAAAAAAATGACAAAAACATTCACAACGTTATAAAACTTGCCATGCCTCTTACTAAATACCTTAGACTGTCTACTTTCCAAAAAGGGGTCATTTGGAGGGTATTTGTACTGTTCTGGCATTTTAGGGCCTCAAGAAGTAAGTCAGTACATCGGGATTGATCAATTTTCAGATATATCCCATAGTTTGTAGACTCTATAACTTTCACACAGACTAAATAATATTCTGTACACCTAATATAGCAGAATACATTTGGCCGAAATTTATGAAGAAACATTATTTATTTGCAAAGTTTTATAACAAACTAAGAATAACATTTTTTTTCAATATTTTTAATTTTTTTCCTTTATATATCAAAAATAAAAAAACTCAGTGGCAATTAAACAAATTTAAGAAACTAACTGAACACTAAGACAGGACTAAATAATTGCCCCAAATGACTCCATGCTATATAAAACAAAGTAACAATGTGGGCTGGAATTCCACTTAAATCTGTTTTAGATTAAAACTTTCTAAATAGCAGATCAGGAGATATTTGAATTGCTTATAGGGTGCTAATATTTGTCCCACCTGGAGGCTAGTAGGTAAATATTTTAGTAAATACATGTGATATCAGTTGTGTTCCCAAGAAATTGATTTTTTTTTAACTTTCTGTCCAATCAACTTCTTTGACTTTTATTATATAAGCCAATCCCATTCTTTGTAGTGTAGACCTCCACTGAAGTCTTCCAGCTTTCTACATTTCCAGCACCAACTGAACTACCCGGTAAGTATACGCTGGAATATCGTTATTATATTATTATTATTCCTATTATAATTATTTATAGGGAAAGAAAACTTGGTATTCAACTTTCAGGTAAAGTTTAAATGACTCCTCTGTTTTATTTGGTTTCTAAATGATAGTACGGTTCCTCATATCACTTTTCTTATGATGGCTTATTTTGCACAAAGAATGTGAAATTTCAATTTAGTTCACAAGATTCAAAGAGAAAATACTACAACTGACCAACATAGTATTAAACCAGCTATTGTATATATTTCACAATCGTATTTGTAAGCTTATTAAAAAATAAATAAATAAATAAGTGGATCGTAGTTTTTTTTGTGTCCTGAATGGAAATGTTTTCTTTTTACAACTTTGATGGAACTTTTTGAAATTCTAATCCCTAAATATCTTGCTCACATACAACAGATGCAATTAAAGAGTTTTACTCCTCTTGCAAAAATTTTTACAGTTTTGCAAGTTTAGGTAATTTTACTTCTCAATTTTAACTACATTTGATATGTAAAGGAGGAATCCATTGTTTTGCTCTAATGGTTGCTGTAGGGTATGGTCAACCAAAAGTATAAAATGTCTGTTTGGAAAGAATGATGACTTGCCTGCTCATGTCTGCATGACTTTTTTTTTACCAATGTTCTTAGTGATTTACTTATGATGTAGATCTACACATGTGAACCCTTGTAGGCTCTCTGGGCTGTAATGAGCTTACTGTTAAGGTTTAGGTAGCTCTGAATCAAATAACTTTTCAATGGCAAATGTTTATATACTTGCTAAATCATTCTAATTTGTTCCCCATCTAATGGCCCTGTGCGCATTTAGGAAATTCTCTGCCCTGGAAAGAATTCACTAAGAAAGCCTTCTGGGGAAAAAAAAACACGAGCTGTGAAGGAACATTAGAGACCGAATAGCAGGCTAACCAGGGTATATTCGGTCTCTAATGTTCTAATGTTCCTTCGCAGCTCTTAGTGGCATACAGTAATAAGTAACTGTTGATAGGCTGATCAGTGGGGCTGATCAGTGGTCCTTTGTTTTACTTTATTTTTGGTACTTCTTAAACTTTGACAAAATACCTATAAGGCTGAGAAATGTTTAAAGATAAGATGTACTTATTTAATCATGAAACTCTGAATAAGCAAATAAAATAAGATCTAAAACATATCAAACAGAAAGGTATATCAGAAACAAACACAGCGGGAGCCAATCAGCGGATCCAGCTGTCTGCCTGTGTAAACAAGGCAAACAGCGGATCCTTCAGAAAGGGAAAGAGAGATCTTGTGATTCAACTAAGCTGAATCACAGATCTCTCTTTTCCTTCAGTGTGACACTGCCTCACACAGTTAGTTAACACCTCCCTAAGGAACATTTAACCTTTTGCGCAAACCAATCAATATGCGCTTATTTTTTTTTTTACAAAAAATATGTAGCAGAAATTAGATTTTTTACATTTTTTTTATTGGGAATGTTTTATAGCAGAAAGTAAAAAATATTGCTTTTATTTAACCACTTGCCGACCGCCGCATGCCGATGTACGTCCTAAGTTTGGCGGCGGATATCATTGTTATGGCAGCAGCTAGCTGCCATAACCCCGGTATCCCCGTTTTCGTGCGGCGGTCGGCTTTCAGATAAAAGTGGTCTCTCTGTGGTGGATTCGCCCTTATTAGGAAATAGTACAATAAAAAGAAAACATTCATATGTTATATTCCCTGTAATGATCAATTATGTTCACTAAATTTCGATGGTCTAATTCTCCATTTCTCCAAACCTGGAACAAATTAAAATCACAGAGAATATGATCTGGGGACTCTTCTCATCCATGCAAGAGAAACACTAATGAAACCTTTAGTCCAGTTAGTAAAGCAGATTCAAATACAGTTTAATTATTTCTCATCTAACATCCTTAAGGGTCCTTTCACACGGGCTTGTCCGTATATGGACTCCGCTTGCTGGGGGTCGATCCGCTGATCCCCGCTGAGCAGGCGGATGACAGGTCTGTCTCCGCTTACTGTAGAGTTGCCACCTCATCCCTTTAAACCTGAACACCTTTGAATTACACAGGTTCTATAGCTAATTAAATGCAGATAAGGCACCAAGTGAGTTTAATTACCACCTTAATCAGCCACAGAACCTGTGTAATTAATACGTGTTTGGGTTTAAAGGGATGAGGTAACCATAGCTTACTGTGCAGTCAGAGCCCTACTCTCCTGGATCACCGATCCTCCAGAAAGGTGGAAAATAGGGTTTCCATGCATCTGGATTTCGCAGACAGGATTTGATATCGGCGGATGTCAGCAGACATGTCACAGCTGACATCTGCCGCTCCATAGAGGTGAATGCAGCGTCCTATCAGATCTGCCTAAAAAAAATTAACAGGCGGACCTGATCGGAGCCTGAAAGGGGCCTTAGCACTGCTTGAGTGAAGACTAGTGTGGGTAGCTCAGGTGAGGCAAAGGCATCCTCGTTTAAGATAGAAATCCCTGAAAACCATAGACAATGGAGATTGGAATTTCAGTTCTTGTGAACCAGCTCCAATGCACCTTATGCCGCGTACACACGACCGGTCTTTCCGTCGGAATGAACTCTGAAGGACTTTTCGACGGAGTTCCACTGAAACGGACTTGCCTACACATGATCACACCAAAGTCCAATCGTTTAGAATGTGATGACGTACGACAGGACTAGAAAGAGGAAGTTCAATAGCCAGTAGCCAATAGCTGCCCTTGCGTCGTTTTTGGTCCGTCGGACCAGCATACAGACGAGCGGTTTTCCCGATAGGAACTGATTCCGTCAGAAAGATTTGAAACATGTTCTATTTCTAGGTCCATCAGAATTTGAGAAAGAAAAGGTCCGATGAAGCCCACACACGATGGGAGTGTCTGATGGAATGATTCCGTCGGACCTTTTCTGCTGGAAAGTCCAGTCGTGTGTACGCGGCATAAGAATCTGCTGTGCTCTTCCCTTTGTGGGATTGAGGAACAAGATGATCAAGACCCTATAATCATTGTTTTATCCATGGATAACCAGATCCAATAAGATCTGGGAAAGCATCAAGCAAATCTATGTGAATAAAAAACAATTCTCCTGCCTGTATTGGGTGCCAGATGTACATGGTCTTTTATGCTGGTTTAGAGCAAACATAGAATGGACCTTTTATTGTATTGGAACAACCATTTTAGGTGTCTAACATTGGGGGGGCTCATGTTATTTTGAGTCATACTTTCAACTTTCTCTTTTTCTCTCCATGAATCCAATTTATTCACAGAGACCAAAGATGTTCACCTTGAAGAAACCCCTGTTACTGATTGTCCTTCTTGGAAGCATCTCCTTATCATTCTGCGAGCAAGAGTAAGTATAATGCCCTGTACACACAATAGGATTTTCCGACAACAAAATCCATGTTTTTTTTCCGACGGATGTTGGCTCAAATATATATATATATATTATATATTGCATTCTTTAGATCCAGTTATATCCTTTCATGTGATCTGAGTGGCTAAACAATGGAAGAGGCCCTCCTGACATGCGTCTCCATTTTTGGGCCTTTGCATCCAACTGGGAAGCCTGGGGCCACTGATGGCAGTCATGCCAGCTGGCCATAGAGATGAAGGAGACGATCATCTCTAAGGGTGTATGAAACCAGAAGTTATAAGGATTTGGTGACATCTGCTTCTGGCTGTTTCTTTATAGGCTGTTACTGGCTAGTAAAGCAGCCAATCAAACCAATCTTGGTTTGATTAGCTACCTTGGAGGGCAGAAGAGAGATCTGGGGTCTAATAGACCCCAGATCTCTCAGTAAAGAATACATGTCACTGTTCATGCTATTACAAGGGATGTTGTTCATCCTTTGTGATAACAATAAAGTTGATTTTAGAAAAAAAGATAAGTAGAATAAATAATATAATAATAATAAAAAAAAACTGAAAGCTCCCTACCCCCCATGTGCTGATACTCAAATGAAAATGCACACGTAGGTTCTGCATGCATTCGTAAATGGTGATTTCACCACACATGTGAGAACAATAATTCTAGTGCCAGAGTTCATGATTAAAGCAGAGTTCCACCCAAAAGGGGAAGCTCTGCTTGTTCGTACCCTTACCCCTTCATTGCCACATTTGGCACTTTTTTGGGGGGAAGGGGGTGCGGGTACTTGGTTCCTGCTCCCATTTCCAGGTAAGATCGCCATCGGCGATCTATGAAATTTCTGGCCTGTCCTCCTTCCCTCCTTCTGCCTTCTGGGACACAGACAATTCCCAGAAGACAGTGGGACCATTCAGAAAGTGCAGCGGGACTCGCACATGCTTAGTAGGAAACCAGCTGTGAAGCCTGAAGGTATCACTACCGGCTTCCCCTAATTACAATGCCTGCACCTGCACCCGAAGCCTATTGACGAATCGGCTTGGGGTGCCAACATCGCTGGATCCCTGGACAGGTTAGTGTTCTTATATTAAAAGTCTCCACTTCTTTTGCTTTCAAAAAATATATAATGTTTGGGGACTCTAAGAAATTTCTAGCAAAAAAATGCAGGTTTTAATATGTATGTGATTAATGTCAGAACTGACCTGTTTTTTAAGTGATTAACAATAACTGTGTTCTCCCAGGAGAAATGCCGACGAAGGCGAGGAAAGCGAAATAAAAAGAGCTGTTTTCTCAAAATGTACCGGGAAAGCGATTAAGAATCTGCTCATCAAACAACTCAAGAACGTAGACAAGGAAGTTGGCCCGGATGTGCTCAGAATTGGGTTACAATTTGCAGATTGTAAAATTAAAAACTGAATTGGAAATCATCTGATGTGGAATATCATTTAGTTAAATGCTAAATGTCTAATAAAAATAGCAATGCCAAATATGCTGTGTTTTCTTATATTTTTTCATTTTTATATAATGATCCTACATTAGTTGGGGTAAATAATATCCTTAGTGCACTTTACAGGGAATGTAAACACTTATTAACTTTCAGTTGGATACAGCAACCCCACGGATCCGGATAGATCCTCCACCTTATCCAATCAAAATAAAACTATCAGTCCACACTAATGCAGGCCATACATGAGTCGAATACCGAACAAATTTTATTTTGCAAATCAAAAACTTTGTGTGTTTTATGATCCGATGGTGCCACCATTGATTTCAAAATTCGACAAACCAAGCCTTTAATTTCCCCTAATGTTGCTACGGAAAATAATTTTTGTGGCTGGGAATCTTCTTTTCTTTCCAGGAACTTCCTTTTCTTGTGCTCATGCGCATTTCTTTTTCAATTTTATTTCTGACACGATTTTCCCATCATTGATTAGAAAATCGTTAGTTATTCAAAAAGTTTCCAACATGCCCGATTACTCAAATTCGATAGCTGCATGAAAATCGCCCGTTGCTGCAGCCCATTAATGGAGCGAAATTCGAATGAAAGTTATTTTGGAAATTTGACCCATGTATGGCCCAGCCTTACTCTTTATACTTTCACTTTCTTCCTACTAATATTTATAAAACATTTTCCACCATCAGTAGTGCTCACTGGAATTCACTGCAGCAGTACCGATATTGCTATTCCAGTATAAGATTAGCTGTATAGGAGTAAACTGTTGCTCTATTTTCTAAGTAGTAAAGGCATCAAAGTAGAATTAACTCCCTAAAAAATGCCCCCGGAACGTTTTGCCATAATGTGCTAGTATGTTCTACATATTAGCACCTTGGGATACAATTACCTTGAAAGCAATTTCATTCCAGTGTTGTGGTGTCAGCACGGTCATTCACGGGTGCTTCCATCTTCTCCTGGTCTTTGTTCTGAATTTGGACTCCTTGGCATCTTGATTAGCTAGCCAGAGATGATGTTGCTCCAGCACCTGTGCTTGTAAATCAAATAGTCTCAGCACTGAGCAATGACATGAATATACATTGTGCATGCGCAGGGGTATGGAGAAGCAGTTATGACAAATGAGACCAAAAGGGTCCCTTCTGTTATTAAAATCCTACTGTTCAGCCAGTTTGAAGTCTGGAAATTAGAAAAAAATCAACCTTTACAGTGGCTGCCCCGTCCCCCTATGCTCTACAAAAGAGAAAAAGGGACAAAATGGGCAAAAGGACCAAAAGGTAAAAAAATTGCCAAAATGAACAAAAGTACCAAAAAGGAAAGAAGTGCAAAAGGTACAAAAAGGGACAGAAGAGACAAAAGAAACAAAAGAAGAAAGAAATTGGTAAAAAAAGGCAAGAGGACCAAATGGGATGGAAAGAGAGAAAAATGCCAAAAGTAAAGAATGGCTAAGTGCCAAAAAAAGGAGCAAAAAGGACAAAAGGACAATAGGGGAAAATAAAACAAAAGGACCAAAAGGACCAAAGGTGCCAAAAGGTGGAAAAAATAGTCAAATGGGGGTAAAGGGACCAAAGGGGAAAAACAAGCCAAATTGGCAAAATGGAGCAAAAGTGGCACAATGAGCCAAAAGTGCAAAAAGACCAAAAAATGCTGATGGGATAAAAAGGGACAAAAGAGCTAAAAGCTGAAAAAAGGACAAAAGGCAAAAGGGCCGAAAGGGATAAAAAGAGGCAAAAGGGCTAAAAAGTGCAAAGAACCAAAAGGAATCAAAGCACAAAAGTAGAATAATCAAGAACAATGGGATAAAAGAACAAACAAGTCAAAAGAGCAAAATGAGCCAAAAAGGATAGAAGGGGAAAAAAAACAAATAGCACAAAAGAGCAGAAGGGTCAAAAGGGCAAGAAGGGGTAAAAGAGCCAAAAGGGGCTAAAGGGCCAAAAGGGCTGAAATAATAATAATAATAAAAAAAGAACAAACAAAAGGAGAAAAGGAGCTAAAATGTGGATAAAATGGGCAAAAGGAGCAAAATAGGCAAACATTGATGGATAGGGCAAAATGGCCAAAAGGGTCGAAGGACCAAAGGGTCAAAAAAGGCAAAAAGGAAACAAGGGGTTAGGAGTGAAAAAGGGCAAAATGACGAAAAGAGGACAAAGCGGACAGAAATATTGAAAAGGGGCAGAAGGGTCAAACAGGAAAAAAAGGCCAAAAAAAGGCCAAAAGGAATAGACAGGGATAGAGAGATAAAGAGGGCAAAAGGGACAGAAGGGTCAGAAGAGCCAAAAAAGAAAATTGAAAAAAGGGACAAAATGACCATAAGGGATAAAAGGACCAAAGGGGTCAAAACAGGAAAAAATTGAGAAATAGGGCAAAATTGAGAAAAGGGCCAAAATTAGCAAATTTGGTGAAAAAAAAAGCCAAACGGGTTAAAATGGACAAAGCTTGTAAAACTGGTTTAACCTGTTAAGGACCAGCTGCCGAGTTATACTGTGGCAGGTTGGCTCCCCTAGGCGATTCGCCATCATGGTACATCGACCACTTTAAGAGCTGTAGGGTACCCGCGATCGCTCCTGAGAGAGACAGAATGGAGATCTGTCAATGTAAACAGACAGATCTCTGCTCTGTCAGGGGAGTAGAGACAGATCTGCTGTTCCTAATGATTAGGGACAGCGATCGGTTTCCTCCTTCAGGCAGTTCCATCCCCCCACACATAGAAACACTCCCTAGGGAACACATTTAACCCCTTGATCGCCCCCTAGTATTAACCCCTTCCCTGCTATTGACATTTAGAGAGTATTCAGTGGCTATTTTTAGCACTGATCGCTGTATAAATGTTAATGGTTCCAAAAAAGTATCAAAAGTGTCCGATCTGTCTGCCGCAATGTTGCAGCCCCACTAAAAATTGCTGATAACCGCCATTACTAGTAAAAAAAAAAAACTATAATGAAAATGCCATAAATCTATCTCCTATTTTGTAGACTCTATAACTTTTGCGCAAACCAATCAATATACGCTTATTGCGATTTTTTTACCAAAAATGTGTAGAATACATATGGGTCTAAACTTTTTTTCACATTTTTTGGGGATATTTATTATAGCAAAAGGTAAAAAATAGTTTTTTTTTTCAAAATTGACGCACTTTTTTGATTTATAGTGCAAAAAATAAAACCACAGAGGTGATCAAATACCACCAAAAGAAAGCTCTATTTGTGGGAAAAAAAGGACATCAATTTTGTTTGGGTACAGCGTCGCACAACCACGCAATTGTCAGATAAAGCGACACAGTGCCGTATCACAAAAAATGGCCTGGTCATTAAGGGGGCAAATCCTTCTCGTCCTTAAGTGGTTAAAAAAGACAGTAGGGCCAAATAGGGCATAAGTTGTAAAAAGGTCAAAAAGGAAAAAATTGTCCAGATGGGCCAAATAAGACGAAAGATCCAAAGGGATCATAAAAGGCAGAAGGGGTAAAAGAGGCAAGATGGACCAAAAGGGCCAACAGGGGATAAACAGGCAGAAAGGACAAGGGGCAGAAGAGGCAGACATGGCAAAAGGGCCAACAGGAGCAATAACGCCAAAAGGGGCAAAAAGGGTAAATTGGACAAATGTGCCAGAATGGCCAACGGCTAGGCTCCCAAAAAGTCTTACACATGTGGTATCCCCGTACTCAGGAGAAGCAGCAGAATGTATTTTGGCGTGTAATTTCACATATGCCTATGACATGTTTGAGCAATAGATCATTTAGTGACAACTTTGTGCAAAAAAAAAATTGTAATTTTCCCGCAACTTGTGGCAAAATATAAAATATTCCATGGACTCAACATGCCTCTCATCAAATAGCTTGGGGTGTCTACTTTCCAAAATGGGGTCATTTGGGAGGATTTGTGCTATCTTGGCAATTTATGGCCTTCGAAACCCGTGATAGGTAGTAAGGAGTGAAATCAAAAATTTACACCCTTAGAAAGCCTGAAGGCGGTGATTGGTTTTTGGGGTCCTGTACGAGGCTAGGCTCCCAAAAAGTCTCACACGTGAGGTATCCCATACACAGGAGAAGCAGCAGCATAGGCGTGCGCACGGGGTGTGCCGGGTGTGCCTGGGCACACCCTAATCACCCCATGCTGTCTCCAGAGATTTGCCCCAAAATGCTGCATCCAAGAGAGTGTGTGGCCCGCGCTGCCTGTGAAACTTTTTCACAGGCAGCAGATCGTGAGAATTGCCAGAGCTGTTCAGTGTATGAAACTGTCAGATAATGACACTGCAAGCAGGGAGAGACACCAGCTGTCAAAATGTCGGGGTGATGTCGGGGGTGGGCGGGACCGAACGACCATTAAACACCAGCCAATGGGATGGGGTCTGGGCGGACGGCTACATTTATGTGGCCCCACCCCTCTCTGAGGCAGCTGAAACATTGGCTGGTGTTTATAGCACTTGTCCCGCCCACCCCTGACATCGCGGCTGAGTTGTAAGTCATCACAGCTTAGCCGCGATGTCGGGGGTGGGCGGGACCAAGCGCCAACACCAGCCAATGATTGGGCTGCTTCAGAGAGGGGGCGGAGCCAGAGAAATGTAGCGGCCCGCCCAGACCCATCCTATTGGCTGGTGTTTGGTAACTTTTCAGTCCCACCCACCTCCAACATCACCGCTGACTTTTAACAGCTGGTGTCTCTCCCTGCTTGCAGTGTCATTAGCTGACAGTTTCATACACTGAACAGCTCTGGCAATTCTCACTATCTCCTGAATGTGAAACTCCTTCTCTCCTCTATCTGTGCCACCCAGTGCTCCCTATCAGTGCCAACCAATGCTGCCAATCAGTGCCAACCAGTACTGCCAATCAGTGCCAGTGCTGCTTATCAGTGCCAACCAATTCTGCCTATCAGTGCCAATCAGTGCAAACCAGTGCTGCCTATCAGTGCAAACCAGTGCTGCCTATCAGTGCCAACCAATGCTGCCTATCAGTGACAGTACTGCTTATTAGTGCCAACCAATGCTGCCTATCAGTGCCAGTGCTGCTTATCAGTGCCAACCAATGCTGCCTATCAGTGCCAACCAGTACTGCTTATCCATGCCAGTGCTGCTTATCAGTGCCAACCAATTCTGCCTATCAGTGCCAACCAATGCTGCCAATCAGTGCCAACCAATGCTGCCAATCAATGCCAACCAGTACTGCCTATCCGTACCAGTGCTGCTTATCAGTGCCAACCAATTCTGCCTATAAGTGCCAACCAGTGCAAACCAGTGCTGCCTATCAGTGCAGACCAGTGCTGCCTATCAGTGCCAACTAATGCTGCCTATCAGTGCCAACCAATGCTGCCAATCAGTGCCAGTGCTGCTTTTCAGTGCAACCAATGCTGCCAATCAGTGCTGCCTATCAGTGTCAACCAGTGCCAACCAGTGCTGCCTATCAGTGCAAACCAGTGCTGCCTATCAGTGCCAACCAATGCTGCCTATCAGTGCCAACCAGTGCCAGTCAGTGCTGCCTATCAGTGCCAACCAATGCTGTAAATCAGTGCCAACCAATGCTGTCAATCAGTGCCAACCAATGCTGCCTATCAGTGCCAACCAATGCTGTCTATCAGTGCTGCATATCAGTGCCTATCAGTGCTGCCTATCAGTGCCAATCAGTGCCCATAAGTGCTGCCCATTAGTGCTGCCAATCAGTGCCCATCAGTGCTGCATATCAGTGCCCATCAGTTCTGCCTATCAGTGCCAGTGTTGACAATTAGTGCCCATCAGTGCTGCCTATTAGTGCCACCTATCAGTGCCCATCAGTGCTGCCAGTCAGTGCCCATCAGTGCAGCCTATCAGTGCCCATCAGTGTCCATCAGTGCTGCCTATCAGTGCCAATCAGTGTCCATCAGTGCTGCCAATCAGTGATGTGAATCAAAGCCTATCAGTGCCCATAAGTGCTACCAATCAGAGCCCTACAATGATGCATATCAGTGCCCATCAGTGCCGCCTATCAGTGCCAATCAGTGCTGACAATCAGTGTCCATCAGTGCCACCCATCAGTGCCACCTATCAGTGCCAATCAGTGCTGCCTATCTGTGCACATCAGTGCTACCAATTAGTGCCCATCAACGCTGCCAATCAGTGCTGCCAATCAGTGCAGCCTATTAGTGCTCATCAGTGCTGCCTTAGCAGGGATGGTGGAAACCCCTCTACAGATAATTGTAATACAAATTAACTTCAAGTGCAACAACTTTTTAGTTGGGAGGTTCACACTTTGGAATTTTTATTTTTTAGAGTGTTACACTTAATTGTATATGTTTTAGTTACGGTTATAATGTGAATCATTGCACTTGAAGTTATTTCCCACCAGCCCTGCTAAGTCCATGTCTTTATGGACCTTGCTTTGTGCACTGGTGTGCAGTCATGTTGGAACAGGAAGGGGCCATCCCCAAACTGTTCCCACAAAGTTGGAAGCATGAAATTGTCCAAAATGTCTTGGTATGCTGACGCCTTAAGAGTTCCCATCACTGGAACTAAGGGGCCAAGCCCAACCCCTGAAAAACAACCCCCACACCATAATCCCCCTCCCCCCACACCACAACCTCCCCCCTCCACCAAATGATTTGGACCAGTGCACAAAGAAAGGTCCATAAAGACATGGATGAGTGAGTTTGGGGTGGAGGAACTTGACTGACCTGCACAGAGTCCTGACCTCAACACGATCGAACACCTTTGGGATGAATTAGAGCAGAGACTGCGGGCCAGGCCTTCTCATCCAACATCAGTGCCTGACCTCACAAATGCCCTTCTGGAAGAATGGTCAAACATCCCCATAGACACACTCCTAAACCTTGTGGACAGTCTTCCCAGTAGAGTTGAAGCTGTTCTAGCTGCAAAGGGCGGGCCAACTCAATATTGAACCCTACGGACTAAGACTGGGATGCCATTAAATTTTATGTGTGTGTAAAGGCAGGCGTCCCAATACTTTTGAATATACATACATATACACACGTATGTGTGCTTGAGCTTTCGGGTGCACACCCTAATGCAATAGGATGCGCACGCCTATGAGCAGCAGAATGTATTTTGGGGTGTAATTCTACATATAACCATGGCATGTGTGAGCAATATATCATTTGGTGACAACTTTGTGTATTTTTTTTTCATCATTTTTCAATCATTTGTGACAAAAAAATAAATATTCAATGGGCTCAACATGCCTCTCAGCAATTTCCTTGGGGTGTTTACTTTCCAAAATGGGGTCATTTGGGGGCGGTTTGTACTGCCCTGCCATTTTAGCACCTCAAGAAATGAGATAGGCAGTCATAAACTAAAAGCTGCGTAAATTCCAGAAAATTTACCCTAGTTTGTAGACGCTATAACGTTTGTGCAAACCAATAAATATACGCTTATTGCCATTTTTTTTTACCAAAGACATGTGGCTGAATACATTTTGGCCTAAATGTATGACTAAAATTGAGTTTATTGGATTATTTTTATAACAAAAAGTAGAAAATATCATTTTTTTTCAAAATTTTCGGTCTTTTTCCATTTATATCGCAAAAAATAAAAGTCGCAGAGGCAATCAAATACAATCAAAAGAAAGCTCTATTTGTGGGAAAAAAAGGATGCAAATTTTGTTTGAGTATAGCATTGCATGACTGCGTAATTACCAGTTAAAGCAGCGCAGTGCCAAATTGTAAAAAGTGCTCAGGGCATTGAGCAGCCAAATCCTCCGTGGCTGAAGTGGTTAAGAGGAACCCCACACAAAATAAAAAAAATGGCGTGGGGGTCCCCCCCCCAAAATCCATACCAGACCTTTATCTGAGCATGCAACCTAGCAGGCCGCAGGAAAAGGGGGGTGAGAGAGCGACCCCACTCCCCTCCTGAACCATACCAGGCCACATGCCCTCAACATGGAGAGGGTGCTTTGGGGTTCCCCCAAAGCACCTTGTCCCCATGTTGATGAGGACAAGGGCCTCATCCCCACAACCCTTGCATGGTGGTTGTGGGGGTCTGCGGGCGGGGGGCTTATCGGAATCTGGAAGCCCCCTTTAACAAGGAGGCTCCCAGATCTCACCCCCCTATGTGAATGGGTATGGGGTACATTGTACCCCTACCCATTCACCAAAAAAGTGTAAAAAAAGTAAAAACGACAGCAGACAGTTTTTGGAAATACCTTTATTAAAAAAAAAAAAATGTCCTGCGATGTAAATCCATCGTCAATCACGGCGTTTGACAGTCCCGAGTAAAAAAAAAAAAAGAAAAAAACTCTGCCTCCATGGGAGGTGCCCCGCCGACTGCCATCTTTTCGCTTTGACAGCTGTTATATAGCTGAGGGTGGGGCCACCCGGTGACGTACATGAGTGACCCTGCCCCCTCTGATGTTAAATGACTTTAGAAGGGGCGGGGTCACCCGGTTACATCACCGGGTGGCCCTGCCCATTGCTATATAACAGCTGTCACTGCGAAAAGACTGCAGTCGGCGGGACGCCTCCAATGTATCCATGTTTTTTTTTCTCTGTACCATCGGCGTCGTGATTGAAGATTCATTTACATCGACATGACACTTTTTTGGTGAATGGGTAGGAGTACAATGTACCCCATACTCATTCACATTGGGGGTGCTGGGATCTGGGGGCCCCCTTCTTAAAGGGGGCTTCCAGATTCCCATAAGCCCCCACCTGCAGACCACCACAACCACAGGGCAAGGGTTGTGGGGATGAGGCCCTTGTCCCAATCAACATGGTGACAAGGTGCTTTGGGGGAGACCCCAAAGCACCCTCCCCATGTTGAGGGCATGTGGACTGGTACAGTTCAGGAGGGGGGGGCGCTCTCTCGTCCCCCATTTTCCTGCAGCCTGTCAGGTTGCATGTTCGGATAAGGGTCTGGTATGGATTTTGGGGGGACCCCCACACAATTTTTTTTTACATTTGGTGTGGGGTTCCCCTTAAAATCAATAGCAGAGCTGAAGGACCTGGTATGAATTTTGGGAGGACCCCCAAACCATTTTTTTATTTTTATTTTGGCTCAGGGTTCCCCTTAACCACTTCAATACACTGTGTTATATAAACTACACTGCCTGCACTGACTGAATATTGAGAATTTACACTGAATATCTACAGTAGTCTACGCAAAATGCAGAGTATACAGTGGGGACGGAAAGTATTCAGACCCCCTTAAATTTTTCACTCTGTTATATTGCAGCCATTTGCTAAAATCATTTAAGTTCATTTATTTTCCTCATTAATGTACACACAGCACCCCATATTGACAGAAAAACACAGAATTGTTGACATTTTTGCAGATTTCTTAAAAAAGAAAAACTGAAATATCACATGGTCCTAAGTATTTAGACCCTTTGCTCAGTATTTAGTAATGGTGTAACAAATAATTCTGCGCTGCCTAAAAAAAAAAGCAGCTAACACAGCAATATAGATATATGCACTAAAAATGGAAACAAAAAGTGTAGAGCTAATGTGTGGGAATTAGGGATGAGCTTCGAGTTCACTGTTCAATGTTCGCTGTTCGCCAGTTCGCCGAACAGCGAGCAATTTGGGGTGTTCGCGGTAAATTCGAACACCCTTTAAAAGTCTATGGGAGAAATCAAAAGTGCTAATTTTAAAGGCTTATATGCAAGTTATAGTCATAAAAAGTGTTTGGGGACCTGGGTCCTGTCCCAGGGGACATGGATCAATGCAAAACAAAGTTTTAAAAACGACCGTTTTTTCAGGAGCAGTGATTTTAATAATGCTTAAAGTGAAACAATAAAAGTGTAATATTCCTTTAAATTTCGTACCTGAGGGGTGTCTATAGTATGCCTGTAAAGGGGCGCATGTTTCCCGTGTTGTGAACAGTCTGACAGCAAAATGACATTTCAAAGGAAAAAAAGTCATTTAAAACTACTCGCGGCTATTAATGAATTGCCGGTCCGACAATACACATAAAAGTTCATTGATAAAAACGGCATGGGAATTCCCCACAGGGGAACCCCGAACCAAAATTTAAAAAAAAAAATGACGTGGCAGTTCCCCTAAATTCCATACCAGGCCCTTCAGGTCTGGTATTGATATTAAGGGGAACCCCGGCCAAATTTTTTTTTAAAAAATGGCGTGGGGTCCCCCTCAAAATCTATACCAGACCCTTCAGGTCTGGTATGGATTTTAAGGGGAACCCCGCGCCGAAATAAAAAAAATGGCGTGGGGTCCTCCCAAAAAGCCATACCAGACCCTTATCCAAGCACGCAACCTGGCAGGCCGCAGGAAAAGAGGGGGGGTGAGAGAGCGGCCCCCCCTCCTGAACCATACCAGGCCACATGCCCTCAACATTGGGAGGGTGCTTTGGGGCAGCCCCTCAAAACACCTTGTTCCCATGTTGATCGGGACAAGGGCCTCATCCCCACAACCCTTGCCCGGTGGTTGTGGGGGTCTGCGGGCGGGGGGCTTATCAGAATCTGGAAGCCCCCTTTAACAAGGGGACCCCCAGATCCGAAAGTAAATCAGAAAGTAAATCAGATTTGTGATCTGATTTCCTTTGGATCTACTTCCGGGGACATTTATTATTTTGTATTGTTTTGTTTTTTTTAATAAAGGACTTGACCCTAAGGGCCTGGTAAGGATTGGGGGGGACCTCACGCTGTTTTGTTTTTTTCATTTTTCATTGCCGGCATTCTGGTGAGTCGTCGATTGCTTCCTGGCTCGCTCCTTAACAACCAGCTATTCTTCACACAAAATTCAAATCGGTCGATCATTTTTCAACTGATCTGAATTCAAATCATTCCGAAAAAATGGAATTCATTAAATATGACATGAAACTAAATGAATTTCAACTAAATTTGTTACTATTTCATTCGGAGATTAAGATACATCTGAAGCTTCGACTAACCTGTAGCATCCTTGTCGTAAACAGGGCTACTAGTAAATTTAGCTTTTCTGGGATGTAGTTAACCTGGCTGATTTGTAGTCAGTGATCATTTGGGGTTTCTCCTAAGCCTGGTGAGAGAGCCTGTTTGTTGCTTGGAGGCGTGAAGGAAAGAATGGAGACCTGAGATGAAGTACCAGAAGTTACTGTGCCATAGACCGGAGAATGTGGAGAGCATGAGAAAAGATGGCTTTATCCAGAAAATTCAGAAAATGTGAGTTGTTTTCCAGTTGCTATAGGAGACAGCTGTTACTACAAAATACAGATTTCTGGTTAGAGCTTAAAAGATCTTTTTCTGTACGGCTGCCCAGCCAGCCTCATCAGTGCCTATCATTGCCCAACAGTGCCGCCTATCAGTACTGCCTCATCAGTGTGCCACCTTATCAGTGCATCCGTATCAGAGTGCCTATCAGTGCCCATCAATGCAGCCTCATTAGCGCACATCAGTGAAGAAGAAAAGGTACTTATTTGCAAAATTTTATAGCAGAAACTAATGAAAGCTTTTTTTTTTTAATGTTTGGTCGCTTTTCATTTGTATAGTAAAAAGCCCAGTGGTGATTAAATACCACCATTAGAAAGCTCTATCTATCTAAAAAAAATGATAAAAATTATATGATAAAAAATTTAATTTGGGTACAGTGTTGCATGATTGTGCAATTGTCATTCAAAGTGTGACAGCCCTGAAAGCTGAAAATTGGCCTGGGCAAGAAGGGGGTAAAAGTGTTTTTTTAATGCCGGATATTATTGAGTATTTGCTACTGAAGAACCTGGAGGGTGAGAGATCTATCCAGGTTGCCATAGCTAGACTGGGATATCACAAAACTCTGTCAGACCTGCTATAATTTGAGGTCTAGGCTTCTGGTAAGCAGTATAATGCCCTGTACACGAGATCGCACATTCCGACAACAAAATCCATCGGATTTTTTCCAACGGATGTTGGCTTAAACTTGTCTTGCATACACACGGTCACACAAAGTTGGTCGGAAATTCCGATCGTCAAGAACGCGGTGGTGTACAACACGTACGACGAGCCGAGAAAAATGAAGTTCAATAGCCAGTGCTGCTCTTCTGCTTGATTCCGAGCACGCGTGGCACTTTGTGTGTCGGAATTGTCTACACACGATCAGAATTTACGTGAACGGATTTTGTTATCAGAAAATTTTAGAGCCAGCTCCCAAACTTTGTGTGTTGGAAATTCCGATGGAAAAAGTCTGATGGAGCCTACATACGGTCAGAATTTCCGACAACAAGCTCCGATTGCACATTTTCCGTCGGAAAGATAACACAAGCTGCTCAGAATTTGAATTTGTGGACTTTTTCGCACTGTGGATCACTTGATTGTTGTTATTTTATGTATGTATATATTATTAGAATCACCGATTTGGTCATTTATGTGGACACCTGAGTTTTTTTTATTATGATCACATTTATTATGATTGCATTAGTTTAAGTCATGTGATTTGAAGGGGAAGTAAAACTAATTGTTTTGCACTTAAATATTTTGATATTTGTATTCCAATATCTGGTGAATGCAGCTCCCTTTAATTGAATTGGTTGCACTGAACTACGTGATGTTTTTACATTTACATTTCCTTCTATAGCTCCGCCCAGCCGATCACACTCCCAGATGTCCGAGGCTTCCACCACTACTCACATAAGAGGACTCTGTCTAGACTTCTGTGACCTTAAAGCACTAGATGTGGCAAGTCCCATGGGGTGTATCAGTAAGCTCTGTATGGGACTGTACTCTCGTGGTATAGCTATGCAATTCTGCAGAGAGTACATGACAGGGGCACGGCATCAGGTGGAACAGACTAATGGCACACAGCACATGCCATAAATAGTCAAAAATATGCACATGCGCCGTTGACATCATTTCAGCGCTCCAGCCTCGATTGCAAGAGAACGGAAAAGGTTAGCACAAATGTAGAAACAGCAACATATACATTTAACCACTTGCTGTGGGAAGATTTACCCCCAGGCCATTTTTATGCGATACGGCACTGCGTTACTTTAACCACATGCTTACTGGGCACTTAAACCCCCCTCCTATCCAGACCAATTTTCAGCTTTCAGCGCTGACGCACTTTGAATGACAATTGCGCGGTCATACAACACGGTACCCAAATGAAATTTTTATAATTTTTTTTTCCCACAAATAGAGCTTTCTTTTGGTGGTATTTGATCACCTTTGCAGTTTTTACTTTTTGTTAAAAAAAATGTAAAAAGACCGAATAAAAAAAAAAAAAAAATAATTGATATTTTGTTATAAAATTTTAAAAACAGGTCATTTTTCTCTTTCATTGATGTACGCTGATGAGGCGGCACTGATGGGCACCGATAGGTGGCAGTGATGGGCACTGATGGGTGGCAGTGATGGGTGGCAATAATGGGCACTGATGGGTTACACTGATAGGCAGCACTGCTAGGTGGCATTGATTGGCACCACTGGTGGGCATTGATAGGTGGCACTTGTGGGCATTGATAGGTGGCACTTGTGGGCATTGATAGGTAGCACTTGTGGGCATTGATAGGTGGCACTCATGGGCATTGATAGGTGGCACTGGTGGGCACTGTGGGCACTGTCAGGTGGCAATGGCATGTGGCACAGATGAGGCATAATTGCCTCTTCCTCTTCGGGACCGATGTCCCTTGCAGATGAGCCGGTGACCGGCTTTTTTTTCTCCTGGTGCTGTCAGCGTGAGGAGAAAAAAAAATGATCACAGAGCTGTTGTTTGATCATGTGATCAGCTGTCATTGGCTGACAGCTGATCACATGGAAAGGGGCCGGGACCGGCCCTTACTCAGATCGGTGATCATCCGAGTCTCAGTGACTCGGTGATTACAGCGCTCCACGCACGCACAGGGGAGGCCATCATATGACGGCCTCCTGGAAATTCAGATCCACGCTCTGGCCATCATTCGGCTATAGCGTGGATGTCAAGAGGTTAACTGACAATTACACGGTCATGCGATGCTGTACCCATATAAAATGTATGTTCTTTAATGGTGATTTTACCTAAACTACTATTTTATTTTAGAGCTTTACCCATACTGATGCCTAAAAGCACTTTAGACTCCCATCAAAGAGAAATTAACACATTTATTTGGCTCAACAATAAACTGAGGTTTGTTTACTCTGTTATGCACAGATCTCATTTGTCACGGAACGTCCCACACTCTGCTTGAGTGCTTCCGTCATATACCACTTCCTCCCAGTCTGTATACAGATATCCCAACCTCTCTGAGCACAAAACAAGGCAACACTTGCTTGTTGCTAACATGAACTCACTTTTTATTTGAGATCTCACACACATTTATACAGCAGGTTGACCCAAAGCTAACCTAATTAACATGAGCTAATTTACTACAAAATTTACCCAGACCAGATGACAGACTTGTGGGCACCGAGCTTCACACAGTAGTATAAACACAATAGCTGGAGCTAATTACAATTAACAATACAAACAACAATCTCCCCCCCTCCTCAGCCTATTCATCAACAGTTCGTCTCCTAGCCAGTCCTGGAGGCTAATGTGATCAGCTCACTGAATTAACAGGTTGAGTTCAGAATCAACCAAAACAATAATAGTCTCTACATACATCCTGGGAGATATTGTGGACAAATATTACTGTCCCATTTTAAGTAGTCCAAGATATTTTTCTCACTCACCCTGTGCCAGGATGGCACAGGGTGACTTAGACATAAGATGTATTCTGAGTTCCACGAGCCCTCCCGTCACATCATTCAAATGGTGGTTTAAGCCTTCCTAACTTATGGTGTTATTATCCAGCTGCAAGATTTACACAGTTAGCTCAATGGTTTGCTCTTTCAAATCAAGTGTCTTGGTTACATTTTGAAGAACAGTCAATTATACCATTCCATCTTCAAGTTATTTTATGGTCCAAGTCAATTCAACCCAGAGAGATCTTTCCCTTAAATATAGTGGTGGCTCATTCATATCAATTGTGGCACCGATATAAAGATAAATTTGACTTGATTTCTTCCACCCCCCCCCCCCCCCGCTAGCTTTCTTTTTCTCCCGGGCCTTTAGAAATAGCAACACTTTCTATATATGGAAACTACATAACCTCCCTACCTCGAAATCTCTATCCCTAAATAATACATTTTGCCCTTTTTCAGATTTATGTGAACTATACAATATCCCAATTTCAGAGTTACCCCATTATACTCAAATTTAAAAATTCTTCCAAAAATACTTCTCTCTAAAAATACATTCCCTTATTCCCAATTTGAACAAATCTGCATCTCCTCACCGAGAGCTAGGGGATTGATCTCTCGTATTTACTACTGATTAAATGAATTTCCTCTTTCAGAAAAGTCAAAACCATTGCTCCCATGGGAAATTGACTTGGACCAATCTTTTACACTACCAGAATGGACCACTTTGACCCAAAACCTACTAAAATGTACTTGCTCAATTTCAGCAAGAGAAACAGCCATGAAGTTACACACCAGATGGTACCTAACCCCGTACAAAATAAACTCATTTTATCCATCGGTATTTTCCACATGTTTTACAAGATGCCCAGATCAAGGTACCATCTTACACACATTCTGGAACTGCAAAATTGTGAAACCCATATGGCTACCAGCAGCTGCTAAGATTGAACATATTATGGGTAAAAAAATTACCCTCACCCCTAAGATGTGTTTATTGTTTGCACCTATACCAAATGTACCCATACAGCATATTAGACTAATACATACACTGTTTAAAAGTGGAGTTCCACCCTGAATTTTTTTTTTCATAATCAGACTCCTCTAAACCTATAAAAAAACATTTGGAGGAAAAAATGTTTTTTATACTTACCAGAATCGCCCTGTTGCTATTTAGTCCTCCTAATCTGCCACTTCATGGTCCACTGAGCTCCTCGTCACTTCCTCCCTCGCCTGTGCACCCAGGAAATGATAATTTCCCAGGAGTCTGTGGGCAGTACTGTGATCAAAAATCGCATTATTTCCTGACAGGAAATGACGCGATTTAAGGTGGATCACAGTGCCAGGATGTGTTTATCTATGTTGCCATAACAACAGGGCGGGACCTTCCTCCGTCGCCGCCCTTTGTTATGGCAACTTTAGAAACAATTTGCGCCACAAGCGCCGGTGAATCGCGCATGCACCTCTCCTAAGCTTATCCAGGAAGAGTAATGCAGTATACACACGAGCGGAATGCCCGACAGAAAAAGTCAGATGGGAGCTTTTCATCGTATATTCTGATCAACTGACTTTTTACGTCGAAAATTCTGACGGACCTAGAAAGAGAACATGTTCTAAATTTTTACTACGAAACCAATTCCTATCGGGAAAACCGCTCGTCTGTATGCTGTTCCGACTTACCAAAAACGACGCATGCTCTGAAGCAAGTACGAGACGGAAGCTATTGGCTACTGGCTATTGAACTTCCATTTTCTAGTCCCGTCGTACGTGTTGTACGTCACCGCGTTCTGGACGTTCGGAATTTGTTGTGACTGTGTTTATGCAAGACAGCTTGAGCAGAATTCTGTTCGGAACTCCGTCGGACAAACCTTCAGAGTTTATTCGGACGGGAAAACCAGTCGTGTGTACAGGGCATTATCGATTGGGCTTCACATGCCCAGAATCATGATGGCAATGGCCACAACAGGAGAGGAAAACTTGTGAGTATAACATTTTTATTTTAGGAGCATCCATTATTAAAATTATATAATCGTTTTTAAATTCAATAATTAATTATGCTCGGATCAATTAAGAAAAAAATAAAAAATGTGGCCGGAACTCTGCTTTAACTCAATCCACTGGATGATAGCTTTTAATTGGCACTTATCAACAGTCCCTTAAATAGAATGGATCAAATAAAACTCTCAGAGGGTATCCACCACTCTTTGACACCATGCACATTTTCAAAAATGTGGTCCCCTTGGGACACACCGCTTCCTTAACCACTTCAGCCCCAGAAGAATTTACCCCCTTCCTGAAAAGAGCACTTTTTGCAATACGGCACTGAGTCACTTTAGCTGACAATTGCGCGGTCGTACGACATTGCATCCAAACAAAATTGACATTCTTTTTTTCCCACAAATAGAGCTTTATTTTGGTGGTATTTGATCACCTCTGCGGTTTTTATTTTTTGAGCTATAAACAAAAAAATAGTGACAATTTTGAAAAAAAAAAGCAATATTTTTTACTTTTTGCTATAATAAATTTCCCCAAGAAATATATAAAAAAACAAATTTCTTTCTCAGTTTAGGCCGATATGTGTTCTTCTACATAATTTTGGTAAAAAAAAAATCGCAATAAGCGTATATTGATTGGTTTGTGCAAAAGTTATAGCGTCTTCAAAATAGGGGATAGATTTATGGCATTTTTATTATTAATTTTTTTCTATTAGTAATGACTGCGACATTATATCGGACACTTTTGACACTATTTTGGGACCATTGTCATTTATACAGCGATCAGTGCTATAAAAATGCACTGATTACTGTATAAATGAGACTGGCAGGGAAAGGGTTAAACACTAGGGGGTGATCAAGGGGTTACGTGTGTCCTTGGGAGTGATTCTAACTGTAGGGAGGATGGGCTCACTACAACTTGACAGAGATCACCGCTCCCGATGACAGGGAGCAGTAGATCCCTGTCATGTCACTAGGCAGAACGGGGAAATGCCTTGTTTACAAAGGCATCTCCCCGTTCTGCCACTCTGTGACACGATCGCGGGACACCAGCGGTCACGGAGTACGCGGCAGTCGCGCGTGCGCCCACAATACCACTGTACAGGTACGCCCATTTGTGCAGCCGTGCCATTGTGCCGATGTATATCGTCGTGCACGGTCGGCAAGCGGTTAAATATCACCTTGTATGGTCTAATAACGCATATCATTATAAAACAAAAGTGTGTTTTTTAAATTATATAACCCAATAGGAAATATACATACCTAGATCGCACCATTATTGTTCTTATATTGTATTGATATGTTCTTATATGTACCATTCACCTCATATTAAGTACATACTTATATATCGGAAGTACCTATGTTATGTTTTGGTTACACATTTGTACTAACCTATGACCTTTTACAATAATAAAAATCGTTTGCAAACAAAAAAAATGGACGCCCTTTTTTCCCCACAAATAGAGCTTTCTTTCGGTGGTATTTGATCGCCTTGGTTTTTATTTTTTGCATTATAAACAAAAAAGACCGACAATTTTTGGAATCAAATCCAGTGACGCAGTGATTTGATTGACAGCAGCGGGAGCCCATGGCTGCACTGCTATCAATCTATCCAATAAGGAGCCTGTCAGCCATGGGGAGAATGATGTGGGATCGTGCCCATGGAGATTCGGGGCTCAGGTAAGTAAAACAGGGGCTCGGGGGGGCCGGAGAGTGCAAGGTGTTTTTTCACCTTAATGCATAGGATGCATTAAGGTGAAAAAAAATTAAGCCTTACAACCCCTTTAAATGTGATCCTAGGGCATGCTTTCTAACTGTGGGGCAAGTGCTTGTACTGTGGGAAGGCAGAGATCCGTGTTCCCGCTCAGCAGAAACACAGAATCTCTACCTTTCCTTGTCACAGAACGGCAATCTGCCTTGTTTGCATAGGCAGATTGCCGTTCTGCCTGTGTCCCGAACTATTGGCACGTCCGCCGGACCCGCTGTTTGGATCCTGCCGTTTTCAATTACAGCTGGAGCAGGTCGCGTCCTAGACCCAGAAGTGCAGAATCACGTACGTGATTCTGCCTAGAGCAGCCGCCCTGCCGCAGTAAATGTACATGGTGGGACAGTCTGCATTTGGTTAATAGTAAAGAATATAAGGCAGCAAATTTTAGATTTTTAAAATTGTTTGCTACCACTTTAAGCACCCCACCGCAAGGACCCTCAGAAAAAAAGTCAGGGGGGAGACAAGGCGACTAGAGATATTCCTCCCATGTCCTGTACCACCTTGCCTGGGACATCAGTCCTGTAAAGGGCCCTTTAGTTCAGCTCTGCAGGGACTACATCCTCAGCAGTACTGGAGTATCTCATGCCCACGCCCCATCTACCTTGGGCCCCTCCTACACTGACATTTTTCTTGGCACTCACTTCACCCATGACATCACTAGAGGAGGGACTTTGCTAAAAGGGAGCCAACCTCCAATTACAACTTTCCCATTACCATACTATAATGGGAACTAAGCCATCTAGTGGTGGGCAGGCTAAATGTTGGTAATGGACAGCGGATGATAGCACTCAAAATAGAGAATCAGTTTACTCCTATACAGCTAATCGTATATGGGAATAGAAATGTTGGTATTGCTGCAATAAAATCCAGTGAGAATTACTGATGGTGGTTTGCTGGATGGAAAATGTTTTATAAATATTAGTAGAAAGAAAGTGAAAGTATAAAGAGTAAGGTCTCATGTATACTGCTGCTGTTAAACTCGCGTTTTTTCGCATTTGGACGTGTTTTTTTTTTTTTGCCCTTAACCACTTGCTTACTGGGCACTTAAACCCCCCTCCTGTCCAGACCAATTTTCAGCTTTCAGCGCTAACGCACTTTGAATGACAATTGCGCGGTCATACAACACTGTACCCAAATGAAATTTTTTATAATTTTCCCCACAAATAGAGCTTTCTTTTGGTGGTATTTGATCACCTCTGCCGTTTTTATTTTTTGTTAAAAAGACCGAATTTTTTAAAAACATTTTTATATTTTTTTATATTTTGTAATAAAATTTAGCAAACAGGTAATTTTTCTCCTTCATTGATGTACGTTGAGGACGCGGCACTGATGGGCACTGATAGGTGGCAGTGATGGGCACTGATGGGTGGCAGTGATGGGCACTGATGGGTGGCAATAATGGGCACTGATCGGTTACACTGATGGGCAGCACTGCTAGGTGGCACTGATTGGCACCACTGGTGGGCATTGATAGGTGGCACTCATGGGCATAGATAGGTGGCACTAATGGGCACTGTGGGCACTGGCAGGTGGCAATGGCAGGTGGCACTGGCAGGGGATACTGGTGGGCACAGAGGAGGCAGATGTGCTTCCTTCCTCTTCGGGACCGATGTCCCTTGAACATAAGCCGGTGATCGGCTTTTTTTTCTCATCACATTGTCAGTGTGAGGAGGAAAAAAAACGATTACCGAGCTTTTGTTTACATCATGTGATTAGCTGTCATTGGCTGACAGCTGATCACATGGTAAGGGGCCGGGACCGGCCCCTTACTCGGATCGGTGATCACCCGAGTCTCAGTGACTCAGTGACCTGCAGGGAACGCTGGGAGCGTGCACAGGGGAGGACGTCATATGACGCCCTCCCGGAAATTGAGGTCTGTAGCCGTCATTCGGTTATGGCCCGGACTTCAAGTGGTTAAACTCCCCTCTATGTTATCCTATGTGTCCATACACACATGGACGTTTTTAGCAGTTTATTAGCAGGGGAGATAATAGGCTGTTTTCTGAACACCCCTAAAATCGCATTTAAGAGCAGGAATTCTGACCACAAAAAACGCTGAACGCTGTTAAACACTCATAAACGCGCATAAACTCTAGGCACATTTAGCACTTCAGCGTTTATTTATTTCAATGGCCAGAATAAATTAAACTTCTGGCCAATGAAATAAACTCCCAAACTTTAAACTCTGCTAAATTCACCTAAACTATTTTGAAAAAATGCAGCTTAGATGAGTTTATAATTCTGATTTTCTCCTGTCGGGATTCACAGAATTTAGAAGAAACCAGAGTACATGAGACCTAAGTGTGGACTGATCCATTCTGTATGCTTTTATCGTGATTGGATAAGGTGGAGGATCTATCCGGATCAGGGGGGCGGCTGAATCCAACTGAAAGTCGATAAATGATTACATTCCCTGGGAAGTGCTCCAAGGACATTATTTCCCCAACTAAATTAGGTTCATCATATAAAAATAATAAAAAAGAAGAAAACACAGTATATGCAACATATTTATTTATTTTTATAAGACATCTGTTGAGCATTTAGCCAAATAATATTCCACATCAGATGATTTCCAATTCCATTTTCAAAGTTTCAACATTTTTGGTTATTTTCCCAACAAACCAGAGAGAAGCCATCAAACCAGTGGCTGCCAGTGCATTAAGGGTACACGGGCGCAGCCCCCTCTCTCCTGCCACCCCCTCTATCACCAATAGATAGATTCGTGCATTGCATGAATCTATCTATGGCCGCTGCTGCCACGCCCTATTCAGGCGCCCGGACCCTTTTCGGGGGCAGGGCGCTTGAATTACAGTGGAGGGGGGGTGTTTTTGAAGCACCTGATTAGAGCCATAGACTCTAATAGGTGTCAAAAAAGGTGACCCGCGAGTGCCATGCTGGGCGCTCGCAGATCGCTCAGCTGTGCTGGAAAAGCGAATGATTATTCGCTTTCCTAACACTAAACCGTCTCTTTGCCAATCAGGTGCTCAGGTCTGTTACCTGATTGGCTGAAACGACAGGCACCGCTATTGGATGCCTATCAGGAGGAGAGGACAGGAGATGAGGACGGCAGGGGATGCATTGAGGACCCCGCTTGTCACCCTCACCCACTGCCCTACCAAGACAGGGTAAGTGCTGGGCAGATGGCGAGCAGGCAGGGGTCACACTAGGGGCATTCAAGGGCACACTGGCAGCATTTAATAGGCACACTGGCAGCATTTGATGGGCACACTGCCAGCATATGATGGGCACACTGGCAGCATTTGATGGGCACACTACCAGCATATGATGGGCACACTGGCAGCATTTAATGGGCACGCTGGCAGCATATGATGGGCACACTGGCAGCATTCGATGGGCATACTGGCAGCATATGATGGGCACACTGGCAGCATTTGATGGGCACACTGGCAGCATTTGATGGGCACACTGAAAGTGTTTGTTGGCACAGTGACAGCGCTTGATGGGCACAGTGGCAGCGTTTTGCACAGTGGCTGCAATTGATGGCACAGTGGCAGCATTTGAGGGCACAGTGGCAGGGTTTGATGGGCACAGTGGCAGCATTTGATGGCAGAGTGGCAGCATTTGATAGGCACAGTGGCAGCGTTTAATGGGCAGAGTGGCAGCGTTTGGCACAGCGGCTGCATTTGGGGCCACAGTGGCAGGGTTTGATAGCACACTGGCAGCGTTTGATGGCACAGTTGCAACATTTGAGGGCACAGTGGCAGGGTTTGATGGCACACTTGCAGCGTTTGATGGCACAGTTGCAGCGTTTGATGGCACAGTGGCAGCGTTTGATGGGCATAGTGGCTGCAATTGATGATTTTGAACACCAGCCGCCACTGCTTCCAACACTTGGTAAAAATCGTTTTTCCACTTCAACATCCCTTTCACCCGGATCATCTCTTCTTTCTTCTTGATCGGCATCTCTCCTGGGAGAAAACATGATTATCGTTAAATAAAACAACATTGATTATTACACAAAAACTGTATTTCACTGGGACCACAAATGTGTATTTTTAGGCTATTCTATGACCACAGTAACATGGTGAAGGAATACGGCACATTGGGATGTCACAAACTTGAATCTCTTATTGAATTTCCAGCTGGAACATTTCCCTTCAGTGGACACAGCTATAGCTGTCCATACACCAGGAGGATTTCATTCATATGGGAATTCTGAAAAATCATTCACCGGAGCATTTGATTTTGCCATCAGTCAACTAATATTGTTCTAATGCCCTTAAAAATGTATCCAGACCTGCTACATGAATGGAATCCCAGATGTATTAAATATGTTTCTTCTGAAGGATTGCTGTTAATCCCTTATGATAGCAATAAAGTTAATTAAAAAAAAGTGTCAAAAATAAAAAATAAAACATTTTTTTGTATACAATAAATAATAAAAATAGCCTCTGGCTCTAATCATGTGCTTCTGAAAAAAATAAATAAATGGAAATCTATGCGTCCGTGCCCTGCATGTAGATTAGGGGCCGGACACATGGATTAGGGGGGCGTATGGACGGGCCATCACTGCTACAAAGTTTGTTTTAATTAACTATTTTTTATATATGTATATGTGTCTGTATATATGTCCATGTGTGTATCTATGAATGCATGTTTGTATGTGGTTATGCATACAGTGGTACCTCGGATTACGAGCATATTCCGTTCCAGGAGTATGCTCGTAATCCAATGTACTCCCATATCAAAGCGAGTTTTCCCATTGAAGTCAATGGAAACGAAAATAATTCGTTCTGCATTGACTTCAATGGGATGCAATACCGCATGCGGCCAGAGGCAGGGGGCGCCGGAAACGGCCGAAAAGGCCAGAGGGACACTTCGGCGGACCTCGACAAACCATTCACGAGCCTTTCTGAGGTTTGCCGAGGTCAGTCGAACTGTCCTCGGGCCTTTCCGTGCATTTCCGAATGGAGCCGATTGGCGACTTTTGGTTCTGCTCAGCTCCGGCGCCCCCCCCCAAGGCCAAAAGCGGTACTGCACACCACTTTTGGCCTGAAACCTGCTAGTTTTGCGAGACAACACTCGCAAACCGAGTTAGGAATTTCAGAAATACAGTGCTCGGTTTGCGAAACTCACGTTAACCCCGTTACTCGCAAACCGAGGTTTCACTGTATTTGCATTTATATGCATATGCGTGTATCTATCTATCTATCTATCTATCTATCTATCTATCTATCTATCTATCTATCTATCTATCTATCTATCTATCTATCTATCTATCTATCTATCTATCAGAATATCACAGCCTGCAGAATATTGTTTGAGTGTGCCATGATATTCTGCACCCCCTCTATATCTCCTCTATATCTCCTCTGATAATAATAACGACATTCTGGGTCCCTTCTATTTCTCCTCTAAAAGCAATGCAGGCCGTGATATTCCGCACCCCCCTTTTATCTCCTCTAATAATAAAATAGACCATGATGTTCTCTAACCCCGTAATTCCCCTGCCCCCCCCCCCCCCTCACTGACAGAGCCACACTTCTCCCAGACTGACACCCCCATCCCCAACTACTAACCTCCCTCATAAACAGATCCCCACCCAGACTGAAACCCCCACTCCAACAGACTCCCAAGACTGACACTCCCACCCCTCCAGACCAGGGTTGCCAACCTCCCGCAGCATTTTTTACTGCAAAACATGGAAAATGTACTGGTGGAGCCCATTTTTTACTGGCAAAACATGGAAAATGTACTGGTGGAGCCCATTTTTTACTGGCAACCGGAGAAATTTCAGAACTCCTATTGAAAACTAACACAATGAATATTTGAACAGTATAAACATGATATGGAAACACTGACAATACCTATAACAAAGTAATTTGCTTGATTTACACTTAAAAAGTCAACACAGCATGAAATTATCAGCCCCTTATATTTACTGGTAGTTGTAAAAAAATCATAGATTTTTACAAACTGTCAGTAAATTTACTGACGGTTGGCAACCCTGCTCCAGACTGACACCCCCACCATGTCAGACTTTCGTCTAGCACACTGATAGACCCCCACTCCCACACTAACACCCCCCCCTCCCTACACTGACACCCCCGGCTCCCCCACATTGATACTCCCACCCCCAATACTGACACCCCAACCCCTGCACTCTGACAACCACCACCCCCCACACTGACACCCCCTACACTGTCACCTCCCACACTGACACCCCCATCTCCTACACTGACACCCCCTGCTCCCCCACATTGATACTCCCACCCCCAATACTGACACCCCCATTCCCCAACACTGACACCCCAACCCCTGCACTCTGACAACCACCACCCCCCACACTAACACCCCCTACACTGTCACCTCCCACACTGACGCCCCCACCTCCTACACTAACACACCCTGCTCCCCAACCACCACACTGACACCCCTGGTCCCCCACACTGACACCCCCTACACTGACACTCCACACCCCCGTACAGTGACACTGCCCACCCCCTACACTGACAGACCCCCTATTCTTTCAGGCTGACTGTGAGATATGACAAGTTGAAAATAACTAGCGGGCTGCTGGTTACATAATCTCATCTCTTCAGGAAAGCCTATCACTTCTCCAGCTAATCTCCTACCACTTCCACCAGCTCATTCCCCACAGTTACAACCTTTTGTACCACCTGCCCCACCCTATTAGATTGTAAGCTCTTCTGAGCAGGGCCCTCTTAATCCTAAATTGTATTTTATTGTATTATAACTGTAATGTCTCCATTTTATATTGCAAAGCGCTGCGTAAACTGTTGGCGCTATATAAATCCTGTATAATATTAATAATAATAATAATAATAATAATAATAATAATAATAATAATGAAGGCGTCATGGCATTGAGGGGTTAATTGTGATCCTTCTGCTCAGCTACCTCCCCAGCAGCTGTGGGGTTAAATCTGTGTGTTGGCTTCTGTTTTCTCTGTCTATAATTATAATTGTAAAGGCACGTCCCCCCCCTCTTCTAACTGTCGGCAGAGTCCCGCTCTGTAACTCCTGACAGTTGCTCAGCTCCCTCCGGCCTATGAAATGCTGCATCCCCTGTCCCTCAAATGATGCTCGCCATTTATGGGGTAACGGCTTTCACATTCTCTGCAGGCTGGAGCTTGGGATGCAAAATCACCTGCTATATCGGCACAGCACCAATCAGACACAAGGTCAAAGTTTATGGGGTCCTCTGCTGACCTATGTTATATATATCAGAGGACTAGCAACTCCTCCCAGATCAGTCCTGGAGCTCCAGAGAGGGACCAGAAGTATTAATGTGACCGCAATATCGCACTACATAGAAAAAGTATTTAGACAATAGACACTATTTGGAAAAAAAAAACACACTTCCGATATAAGAGTCCAAAAGTAAAACGGATAATGCTGATTTAAATCTTTGACTTTACAACCACTTTAATCCACATGGAATGAATATTGAAATTGATCTAAATTGTTTTATTGCAGATTTTTAAAGGTTCCGTTATCGGTGAAGTTTATTGTACACCTCCCCCTTTATAAGGCATTATCACATTGATATTCCTATTTTTTATGTATTTTGTTTAATAATGTAAGGATGATTTTATCCTGTAAATTTGATAGTGTATTATTTATTTGTTTTTTTGTTATAATTAGAGCTGGGGGGTAGATAGTATACAATCTTTTCACTACATGAGTATGTAGGATTATTATTATTATTATACAGGATTTATATAGCGCCAACAGTTTACACAGCACTTTACAATAAAAAGAGGGACAGTACAATTACAATACAGTTTAATACAGAAGGAATAGGAGGGCATAAGTCTTTGGGATAGATAGTACACATTTTTTAACCATAATGTGATGTAATTCCGCGTGCACACGGTCGTACTTTTCGTCTACAAAAGTCCGACGGACGCCGACGGACTAAAGCCGACTGACAATCCGATCGTGTGTGGGCTTCCCCGGACTTTCAGCAGACTTTTCCAGCCGCAAATCTGACGGACTTTAGATTTGAAACATGCTTCAAATCTTTACGTCGTAACTACGCCGGACCCAGAAATCCGCTCGTCTGTGTGCTAGTCCGATGGGCAAAAACCCACGCTAGGGCAGCTATTGGCTACTGGCTATCACCTTCCTTATTTTAGTCCGGTGTACGTCATCATGTACAAATCCGTCTGACTTTTGTCTGACAAAAGTCTGTCGGACAGGCTGTCGAACTTTTGTAGACGAAAAGTCCGACCGTGTGTACGCGGCATTAGATGCAGTAAGGTGTGTATGGAGGAGGTAGAATACTTTTTAACCATAAGATGGTGCTAAATGGTTTGATATAGAGGTTTTTCAATCAAGGTTTACTTAGGTAATATTTCACGGCTCATTTTACTTTACATTTTATTTTGTATATCAATACCAATGAAATACCATTCAAGCCTGAAATGACCGAAAAGAGAATCATTCATATATTTGAGATTGGATTTGGCAAAGCAAGGGTTAATGAGTAAATCTATGGAGTGGAGATGGCGACAGATGATCTGCTTCCTAAAGACATCCGATAAGCGATAAAGCACGTAGTGGCATCATTTCTGTTTGGTGGAACGCGCACTGGCTCCAGGCTGCGCCGTTTTAATGGATAACTTACTGTGCCGTGGTTCTGGGTGCCATGGTGAGTGCATACTTTTTGGGCATTTTCTAATAAAAGGCATTGCGCAATGATGCTATGTTGGGTGTGTATCTCCTATGTACCATACAAACATATGATGCAAATACCGGTGATTGGCCAATTACATGTCCCTCTGAGAGTGTCCTTGGCTTGGAGGAGGAAAACAAAAAATGTAAGTGCTGACTGGACCTACTTATTATATACCGTATAAGAGGTCAACTGAATCCAGTGAGTGGGCACACTTAAAGGGGCACTTTGGAGCACAAATTGGAGTTGAAGGTGGTGAAGATTTATTTAGGGAAAGCTGGTGCCTTCACATTGGAGAGGATTATTTTACTTTCAAAATATTTTAATTTCAAAATATATAGAATACAATTCGATACATTTAATAATTGTTTTAAAGGTACATTAACACTAAATCCTGGATAATGACGAGTTCATGACAATAAGCTATTAAGAATTGGGGACAAAAATGAAAATGGACCTTCCATTCCTGGGAGAGGATTATTTTGAGATCAAGAGCTGCAAAGGAGATTGGGGCATAGGACTTTGCAGGCATCTGATTTATTTGGTTTATAAAGCTATATCACAGTTGGACTAAAATGTTTTCAATATATATGTTGTGGGGGTTATCAAATTGATTTGTGTTTCTATATCACAATTTGTGCTGGTTTGTAATTTATGCCACAATTGAGCACTCTCACATTTACACATAACTTAAATTCAAGTTTGTACAAATTGGGTAAAAGGTTTATGCTAAGCATGGCTCTACACTTAATATTTTTTTGTATACATATACAGGGGTACATTTGGTGAGCTGTTGTACATTTTTTATATACCCACATTTGATTATTGGATATTTTAATTATAGGGGTATATAGTATTGAAGCAGGCCCATAAGTGCGGGTGCTGTGGATATTATTGTTGGGAGTTGTGTATCCTAATGCAGAGAATGCATTAAGGTAAACATATTTAGACTTTAGAACCACTTTAAGCTTTAAGTCTATACTTTTATAAAAAAAAAAAAAGTTTTAACATACTTACTCTTCCTCACAGAGAGATAATTTAATGGTCCCGAGGAAAAAAAGGAGTAACAGGGATTTCTTCAAGGTGAACATCTTTGGGCTCTGTGGATAATTTGGATTCATTGAAAGAAAAAGAAGACAACATTGAAAATACGGCTAATAATAACATGAGGCACCCTAATATTAGGCACTCATAAAATGATTGTTCCAATACAATATACGGTCCAATGTTAATTTGTTCTAAATAAAGGATCACACATGACTGGCACCCATTATTGGCAGCTTGAGTGTTGTTAATGACATGGATTTGCTTGATGCTTTCCAGACCTTATAGGATCTGGCTACCCATGGATAAAGCAATGACAAGAGGATTTGATCTATCTTATTCCTCAATACCACAAAAGGAAGAGCACAACAGGTTCTCAAATACCATTGGAGCTGGTTCACAAAAACCAAAGTTCCAATCTTCATTGCATATGGTTTCCAGGGCTTTCTATCTCCTCACCTTATCTACCCAGTATGGTCCTCACTCAAGCAGTACTAAGACCCCTTTCACACTGGGGCGGTTTGCAGGCGTTATTGCACTAAAAATAGCGCCTGCAAACCGCCCCTAAACAGCCTCCGCTGTTTGTTCAGTGTGAAAGCCCGAGGGCTTTCACACTGAAGCGGTGCGCTGGCAGGAGAAGAAAAAATCTCCTGCTAGCCGCATCTTTGGAGCGGGGAAGGAGCGGTGTGATCACCGCTCCTTCACCGGTCCTGCCCATTGAAATCAATGGGACAGCGCGGCTATACCGCGGTAATACCGCGGCTATACCTGCACTGTACGGTTTTAACCCTTTTTCGCCCGCCTGCGGGGGGTTAAAACCGCACCGCTAGCGGCCGAATACCGCGGTAAAACAGCGCTAAAAATAGCGCTGTTTTACCGCCGACGCCCCCTACCACCCCAGTGTGAAAGGGGCCTAAAGGATGTTAGTTCGAAAATAATTTTAATGTCTAAGGGTTTCTTTAGGGTATTTCTTGTATGAATGAGAAGAGTCCACAGATTAAAATCTCTGTGATTTTAATTTGTTCCAGGTTTGGACAGAAGGAAAATAAGACTGAGGTTATGTGAAAATAATTGAACATTGTAAGGTATATAACTTATGAGTGCAATCTTTCTACTGTACTGTTTCCTAATAAGGGCATAAATGATGAAAGAACAATATTTTATATATAACTATAGTAGGATATGCAATAATATTTGAGTCCAGTGGTGGCCCGTGCATTGTGGACGCACGGGCGTCGCCCTCCCTATCCCTGCCGCCGCCTCCTTATCCATGCGCCAGGCCCCTTTCAGGATGCCGGACGCATGGCCTCCTATGGTGGTGGTGGGAGGGGGTGTTTTTTTTAAGCACTTAATTAGAGCCAGAGGCTCTAATAGGCTCCAAAAAAGAGTGGGCTCAGGGTGCAGAGTGTGCGCCCTGATCGCACCCAATTGTGTGACCTTCGCAAATTGATTTTCACTATTTTCAAACCATAGTGCCTCCCCACCAATCAGGAGGCAGGTCAATGAGACCTGTTTCCCAATTGGCCGAAGCGCCATGCGATCCTATTGGATGCCCAGCGGTTTGGCGGAAGAGGAGAAAGAGCGGAGGAAGCTGGAGGAGCAGACTCCTCCGCCACCGCTGCTGCTTGGAGGAGACACAGGAGGAGAGGACACGACAGCCCGGTAAGTGCCGGTGTCTTGCCGAGAAAGTTTCCCCGGCGGATAAGGACCCCAATGTACTGCGCAGGCGCAGCGTTTGCGCAGTGCGAACAACTAAGGAGCCACCGAAAATAGCCGAAGCTAAAAACCTTCAATCAGCTGTACACGGCGCCTGCGCCCTGAGTCCAGGTTCAAGTCCCACCATCCAAGTGGACCTAGAGGTATAGCCGAGTGAAGCGAGGCCGTGCCCGAAGCCTGGCGAGTGAAGCGAGCCCACGAGGGGCCCTCTTACAGGCGCCGTGTACAGCTGATTTAAAACTATTCGCCTTCGGCTATTTCCGCCGGCTCGTACTGCACAAGCACTGCGCCTGTGCAGTACAGAGGGGTCCTTATCCGCTGAGGGGAACTTTCCTGCACCCAGGGTTTTTTTACATTTTTTTTCCTCTAAGTGTGCCGCGAGCAGGGGGGGATAGGGTCTTGAGGGGGGGGGGGTGCTGTCATGCTACACTATCTGTGATGCTGATCTATATACCCCATCTGTGATGCTGATCTTTATACCGTATCTCCAATGCTGATCTATATACGTCCTGTGATTCTGAGGCTGTTTTCTCTGTCCCGTGATTCTGGGGCTGTATGACCTGTCCTGTGATTTTGGGGCTGTATATTCTGTCCTGTGATTCTGGGGCTGTATACTCTGTCCTGTGATTCTAGGGATGTATTCTCTGTCCTGTGATGCTGGGGCAGTATACTCTGTCCTGTGATGCTGAGGCTGTATACTCTGTCCTGTGATGCTGGGGCTGTATACTCTGTCCTGTGATGCTGAGGCTATATACTCTGTCCTGTGATGCTGTGGCTGTATACTCTGTCCTGTAATTCTGGGGCTGTATGATCTGTCCTGTGATTCTGGGGCTGTATATTATGTCCTGTGATTCTGGGGCTGTATACTCTGTCCTGTGATTCTGGGGCTGTATGATCAGTTCTGTGATTCTGGGGCATGTATACTCTGTCCTGTGATTCTGGTGTTGTATACTCTGTCCATTGATTCTTGGGCTGTATACTCTGTCCTGTGATTCTGGGGCATGTATACTCTGTCCTGTGATTCTGGGGCTGTATACTCTGTCCTGTGATTCTGGGGCTGTATACTCTGTTCTGTGATACTGGGGCTGTATACTCTGTCCTGTGATTCTGGGGCTGTATACTCTGCTCTGTGATTCTGGGGCTGTATACTCTGCCCTGTGATTCTGGGGCTGTATACTCTGTCCTGTGATTCTGGGGCTGTATACTCTGTCCTGTGATTCTGGGGCATGTATACTCTGTTCTGTGATTCTGGGGCTGTATACTCTGCCCTGTGATTCTGGGGCTGTATATTCTGTCCTGTGATTCTGGGGCTGTATACTCTGTTCTGTGATTCTGGGGCTGTATACTCTGTCCTGTGATTCTGGGGCTGTATATTCTGTCCTGTGATTCTGGGGCTGTATACTCTGTCCTGTGATTCTGGGGCTGTATGATCTGTCCTGTGATTCTGGGGCTGTATACTCTGTCCTGTGATTCTGGGGCTGTATACTCTGTCCTGTGATTCTGGGGCTGTATGATCTGTCCTGTGATTCTGGGGCTGTATACTCTGTCCTGTGATTCTGGGGCATGTATACTCTGTTCTGTGATTCTGGGGCTGTATACTCTGTCCTGTGATTCTGGGGCATGTATACTCTGTTCTGTGATTCTGGGGCTGTTTACTCTGTCCTGTGATTCTGGGGCTGTATACTCTGTCCTGTGATTCTGGGACTGTATACTCTGTCCTGTGATTCTGGGACTGTATACTCTGTCCTGTGATGCTGATCTGTATACTCCTGACACTATGGGTTGAAGCAAGTGGAATACAGGGGGCAGAGTGGGTGGATACTATAAGGGGTGGGTCTTATGACAAATTGGAGGTGTCAAAATGGAAGGGCAGGGTCTGGCACCCCCCCCCCCCCCCATCCTAAAACTTCACCAGCCGCCACTGTTTGAGTCAAATGATTGATATTGGAATTCAGTGAAAGTATGTTAGGTTTTACTATGTTCTAAAGGGCAATATCCCATCCCCCACTACCACTGGTCGGATGGTAACAAAAACATGAATAACACCATGTGCTACCTATATCTGCTCTGTACCAGAATTTTTCTCTAAATCTAACACATTTCCACAAATCTGCACAAACAAAATAGACGTAAGCAAAGATTTTTGTTTCAACTACACCTTTATGTTTCTTAGGTTTTATTTGCTTACTCAGTAAACTGTACTGTTAAACATATTTTTTATTTTTAAACAAGTAAATAAGTACCTTTCTATTGTTATATACTTCTCATCCTTAAAATGGCATTTCTTCAAAGTTTAAGTAGTACCAAAAATCATTTTGAACAAAGGACTACTGATCAACTTACCAACAGGTACTTATTACGGCACTACAGAAAGGCACCAAAAATGTGATCTCTGGAAGTGTAAACGGTTATGGTGCCTAAACCCTAACACACTAAGAACTTTGGTATAAAAAAGTCATGCAGACATGAGCAGGCAAGTCATCATTCTTTCCAAACAGGCATTTTATACTTTTGGTTGACCATACCCTATAGCAACTATAATACTGAAACAATGGATTCCTCTCTTACATATTAAATGTAGTTAAAGGTTGAAGAAACTTGGGAAAAGAAATTACCTAAAAAATTAATTGTGCAAAAAAAAAAAAAGCCATTATGGTAAAATGATATGAGGAATCTTGCTATCATTTAAAATCAAAATGAAACAGAGCAGATTTTTAAACTTTACCTGAAATCTGAATACCAAGGTTTCTCTGAGTTCTCTCCTTATCAATAATTATATTAAAAATAATATTAAGATAACGATATTCCAGCATATACTTACTGGGTAGTTCAGTTGGTGCTGAGAATGTAGACAGCTGGAAGACTTTAGTGGAGATCTACTATACAAAGAACGGAGTTGGCTTATATAATAAAAGACAAACAAGTTGAGTATACAGAGATTTTAATTAGTTTAATTTAGAAGTCACATTTTTCTTTTCTCACATACCTAAAACTAAATTAAAATATTTACCTCCTAGCCTCAAGGTGAGACAAGCCCACCAAGTGGACCTAGCTTCTTCATTCATTCACTTTTGGACTATTAACCCTTGATGGCACTTTTTCACTATTGGTGCAATATTGATTAATATTAACACTTTTTTACTATTTAGACACTTTATGTTATCTGTAATTCATCACCTATAACCCTATTTGTCATTAGTTTCAAGAACTTTATTATATTATTTTTATTTTATTTATATTAGTATCTCACCATGTTTTTTTCTTATGCACTACTGCACTTTAGTATTTTACCCTGAATGTATTTACCACTAGATACCTAGAGGAGGTTCCTCAGGTAATTAGGACACTGCGCAAAATCTGCCTTCTTTTTAGTTATTTTCTTTTGTGTTGCTGTGAACACTTTAGATTTTGCTGCATTAATCCTACACATCTGGTACACATCACTGATAGCGCGAAGGATATATATTATTCTAAATTCTAGCACTAGACCTCCTCTGTAACTCTAATGCCCCGTACACACGGTCGGATTTTCCGATGGACAATGTCCAATCGGAGCGTGTTGTCGGAAATTCAGACCATGTGTGAGCTCCATCGGACATTTTCCATCGGATTTTCCGACACACAAAGTTGGAGAGCAGGAGATAAAATTTTCCGACAACAAAATCCGTTGTCGGAAATTCCGATCGTGTGTACACAAATCTGACGGACAAAGTGCCACGCATGCTCAGAATAAATAAAGAGATGAAAGCTATTGGCCACTGCCCCGTTTATAGTCCCGACGTACGTGTTTTACGTCACCGCATTTAGAACGATCGGATTTTCCAACAACTTTGTGTGACCGTGTGTATGCAAGACAAGTTTGAGCCAACATCCGTCGGAAAAAATCCTAGGATTTTGTTGTCGGAATGTCCGAACAAAGTCCGACCTGGTGTACGGGGCATAAACATGTAACCTGTAAATTTTTTTAAAACGTTGACATTTTTAAGTACTGAAGTTTGATGCCATTCCACAAGTGTGCGCAATTTTAAAGCGTGATATGTTAGGGATCTATTTACTTGGCATAACATTATGCCCCACAGCCCCGTTTACTAAGACTTAGTTAGAGGGCACAAAGGATAGAAGGGTAATGTGTGGGATGCACACAAAAGATAAAGAAAGGAGAGGGGGTGGGAAAACCACCAACTACCCTCTCCATCTAATTCTGGTATCTATGTATTTTATATTGAGCCCACAACGCCCCCTGATTTCAACGTCTAATAGATCATTGTACCATAAGAACTGTTCAAGTGCTGTCCTGTATTTGTTTGTGGTATAACTGAGAATTTTGAAATTGCATCCAAGTTTTCCATGTGTCCGAGAAACTGGATATTTTATCCTGAATAGTGTAGATCAGCTCCTCCATCGCTTTACATAGTTAATATGAGAGGCACATTCCTTTACTGAAGGGGGGATATGGACTTCTAATGGACCGGTATGCAAAGCCTAGCAGCGTTGATCATATGCATAGCTACCAATTTATAGTATGTTTTTTTGGGGATATTTAAGGAAAGGAAAGAGGTACTGTCCTGGCAAAAACTCTAGCGGGAGTGAAGAGATTGCAGTCGTCATATCCTGCACCTTGCGCCAATCAGGGGCGGATCCAGGGGGGGCAGCGGGGCAATTGCCCCTCCCCCCCGAGAAAATAGTGAGCAGGCTGTCTGTCTGTGACTTAGCGGGCAGGCTGCTGCCCCCAATTAAAATGGCTTTTTTTTTTATTTAATAGTGGGTGCTGATGCAGACCCCCCATCAGCCGCTGCTGCCACAACACACAGGGCAGTGGTGCCGAGACTGACAAGCTCTGTGAAGGGACACAGGCAGAGCCACAGCTGCGGGAGATTTCCACCTCTCCTTCTTCTCCTTGAGCCGAACAGCTCTTATTCACCCGTCAATGCCCACTCCTATTGGCTACATTGAGGGCCAATGGCTGGGAAACTAACAATAGAGGATTATGGGACATGTAGTCCCGGATACCAGCAGGCCCCAAGATGATTCCCAGAGAGTGCACTGCAGTCCCCAACATGCCGAGTGGGAGGAGGGGAGAGAGAACCGTGAGAGGAGAAGAGGGACCACGGTGGAGGGAGCCAGAGAGAAAGTGCCAGTGATCTAATTCTACTATATATCCCTGAAGGTAAGAACTTACCTCCAGGTGGGGGGTTGAGGGGGGGGGGCGCGATGCAGGCTTCCATAGAGGTACAGGAACTTATTACTGGCTGTTCCCACCTTGTCCTCCCCTCCACCTGGCTGCTCCCACCCTGTCCTCCCCCTCCACCTGGCTGCATCCACTCTGTCCTCCCCTCCACCTGGCTGCATCCACCCTGTCCTCCCCTCCAACTGGCTGCTCCCACCCTGTCCTCCCCTCCACCTGGCTGCATCCACTCTGTCCTCCCCTACACCTGGCTGCATCCACCCTGTCCTCCCCTCCAACTGGCTGCTCCCACCCTTTCCCCCCCTCCACCTGGCTGTATCCACCCTGTCCTCCCCTCCAAATGGCTGCATCCACCCTGTCCTCCCCTCCACCTGGCTGCATCCACCCTATCCTCCCCTTCACCTGGCTGCATCCACCTGTCCTCCCCTCCATCTGGCTACTCCCACCCTGTCCTCCCCTCCACCTGGCTGCATCCACCCTGTCCTCCCCTCCATCTGGCTGCATCCACCCTGTCCTCCCCTCCACCTGGCTGCATCCACCCTGTCCTCCCCTCCACCTGGCTGCATCCACCCTGTCCTCCCCTCCACCTAGCTGCATCCACTGTGTCCTTCCCTCCACCTGGCTGTCCCCACCCTGTCCTCCACTCTACCTGGCTGCATCTACCCTGTCCTCCACCTGGCTGCTCCCACTCTGTCCTCCCCTCCATCTGGCTGCATCCACCCTGTCCTCCCCTCCACCTGGCTGCATCCACTTTTTCCTCCCCTCCAACTGGCTGCATCCACCCTGTCCTCCCCTCCACCTGTCTGCATCCACCCTGTCCTCCCCTCCACCTGGCTGCATTCACCCTGTCCTCCCCTCCACCTAGCTGCATCCACCCTGTCCTTCCCTCCACCTGGCTGTTCCCACCCTGTCCCCCCCTCTACCTGGCTGCATCCACCCTGTCCTCGCCTCCACCTGGCTGCTCCCACTCTGTCCTCCCCTCCACCTAGCTGCTCCCACTCTGTCTTCCCCCTCCACCTGGCTGCATCCACCCTGTCCTCCCCTCCACCTGGCTGCTCCCATTCTGTCCTCCCCTCCACCTGGCTGCTCCCACTCTTCCCTCTCTTCCGCCTGACTGCTCCCACTCTGTCCTCCCCTCCACCTGGCTGGTCCCACTCTGTCCTCTCCTTCACCTGGCTGCTATTTTTTTTAATCAAAAGTTTACATACCCCAGTTCTTAATACCGTGTATTGCCCCCTTTAACATTAATGACAGCTTGAAGTCTTTTGTAGTAGTTTGAAGAAACTAACCACGAGTGAGAGAAATGTTTTTGTGTTATTATTGATAATCTCTGAAAAATGGCCAAGAAATCATAAATTCTGCCAGAGTATGTAATATACAGTGCCTTGAAAAAGTATTCATACTCCTTGAAATGTTCCACATTTTGTCATGTTACAACCATAAACGTAAATATTTTTTATTGGGATTTTATGTGATAGACCAACACAAAGTGGCACATTAGGGATGAGCCGAACACCCCCCGGTTCGGTTCGCACCAGAACCCGCGAACGGACCGCAAGTTCGCACGAACGTTAGAACCCCATTGACGTCTATGGGACTCGAACGTTCGAAATCAAAAGTGCTCATTTTAAAGGCTAATTTGCATGGTATTGTCCTAAAAAGGGTTTGGGGACCGGGGTCCTACCCCAGGGGACATGTATCAATGCAAAAAAAACTTTTAAAAACGGCCGTTTTTTCGGGAGCAGTGATTTTAATGATGCTTAAAGTAAAAAAAAAAAAGTGAAATATTCCTTTAAATATCGTACCTGGGGGGTGTCTATAGTATGCCTGTAAAGTGACGCGTGTTTCCCATGTTTAGAACAGTCCCTGCACCAAATGTCATTTTTAAAGGAAAAAATCTCATTTAAAACTGCTTGCGGGTTTAATGTCATGTCGGGTCATGGCAATATGGATGAAAATCAGTGAGACAAACGGCATGGGTACCCCCCAGTCCATTACCAGGCCCTTTGGGTCTTGTATGGATATTAAGGGGAACCCCGCACCCAAATTAAAATAAGGAAAGGTCCCTATATACTCTGAACAGCAGTATTCAGGCGGTGCAAACAAGACAGGGACTGTAGGTTTGTTGTTAAGTAGAATCTGTTTGTAATTTTGAACATTTTTAATGTGTTTAGCTCCAGCCAAAAAATCTTTTCTAAGCTTTTTGGAAAACATAGGGAAGGGTTATCACCCCTGTGACATTTGTTTTGCGTCTTTCCTCCTCTTCAGAAGATTTCACCTCACTTTTTTGTCCCAATGAAAAATGTTTTTGGAAAATTTGGGTTTTTTTGTGGAACAAGGATTGGAAAGCATCAGTGGAAAGGAGAAATTGTTTTCCCATATTAACTCTTACAGGAGAGAATTTCCCTTCCTTAGGGGTAGATTTCATCTCACTTCCTGTTGTCTCCTTCCGTTTGCAAGTAGGAGTCGTTTGTAAGTTAGATGTTTGAAAGTAGGGTCCTGCCCTATATACTCAGCAGAAATTTGGGCCTTAGGTGTTGCTGTGGCCAAAACACTGTAAGCCCTCACAGGGCCCTGCTGTGAAATATTAGATCAAGAATTGTAATTACATGCCCCTGTTGAACAGGAGCTGAAAAATTAGGCCTTAGGCACTGGTGCTGGTGCCACAACACTGCAACCCCTCACAGACACTCTAGTTGGAACGCAGGAACGAGCCCTGCTGCAAAGTATTGCATCAAAAATTGTAATTACACGCCCCTGTTAGACAGGGGCAGAAAAATTGGGTCTTAGGCACTGGTGCTGGTGCCACAACACTGCAACCCCTCACAGACACTCTAGTTGAAACGCAGGAACAAGCCCTGCTGCAAAGTATTGCATCAAAAATTGTAATTACACGCCCCTGTTAGACAGGGGCTGAAAAATTGGGTCTTAGGCACTGGTGCTGGTGCCACAACACTGCAACCCCTCACAGACACTCTAGTTGGAATGCAGGAACGAGCCCTGCTGCAAAGTATTACATCAAAAATTGTAATTACACGCCCCTGTTAAACAGGGGCTGAAAAATTGTGCCTTAGGCACTGGTGGTGGCGCCCAGAACCAAAAATGTTCTTACAAGCTATCAGCGTGATGATTGAGGAGGAAGAGGATAATTACTCAGGGATAGTCACTCAGCATCAGCATAGGCAGTCTTTGAAGGGATCTGAGATTTCAAAAAAAAATATTCGGTTACATCTGCATCAGGTGCTTGGTAGCTGGTGGTGATCCAAGACTGATTCATTTTTATGAAGGTCAGCCGATCGACCGAGTCGGTGGACAGACGCACCCTGTGATCGGTTACCACGCCTCCAGCAGCACTGAATGTGCGTTCCGAAAGAACGCTGGATGCAGGACAGGCCAGTAGCTCAATTGCATACTGTGCAAGCTCTGGCCAGTGATCCATCCTCAAGACCCAGTAACCCAGAGGATTTTCGGTGGGAAAGGTGTCCAAGTCTGATCTTGCCCCTAGGTATTCCTGCACCATGTAAAACAGACGCTGGCGATGGTTGCTGGAACCGATCATACCTTGGGGCTGCGGACCAAAAAATTGTCTGAACGCATCGGTCAGACGGCCACCTTCTCCACCGCTCCTTCTTTGACTGACCGAAGCCTCAGCAACACGTTGTCCAGAAACAGGAGTTTGTAACCTCCCAGTCTCTGGGAACGCGTTGCACAGACCTTTCTGCAAGGCCTCCCGAAGATGTTTCATCCTCTGCTCCCTCTGCGATGGCAAGATAAGGTCCGCAACCTTACCCTTGTAACGTGGATCAAGGAGGGTTGCCAGCCAGTATTGGTCCTTCTCCTTGATACCACGAATACGAGGATCCTTACGCAGGCTTTGCAGGATCAGGGAGGCCATGCAGCGTAGGTTTGCTGAGGCATTCGGTCCGGAGTCCTCTGGGTCACTAAGGACAACAACGTCCGCAGCCACCTCCTCCCAGCCACGTACAAGTCCATGTGTTCCTTGGGACTGATCCCTTAAAGACTGCTGATGCTGAGTGCCAGGCTCCACCTCCATACTGACACAATCTTCCTCCTCCTCCTCCTCCTCCTCCTCGTCCTCTTCCTGTGTGATCGGCGGGCACGCAGGAACACTGTCTGGATAAAGGGGGCCTTGAGAGCTAAGGAAGTCCTCCTCTTCCTGCCTCTGTTCTGCCTCAAGTGCCCTGTCCATTATTCCATGCAGCGTGTGCTCCAACAGGTGGACAAGGGGGACAGTGTCACTGATGCATGCACTGTCAGTGCTCACCATCCTCGTGGCCTCCTCGAATGGTGACAGGACAGTGCATGCATCCCTGATCATGGCCCACTGGCGTGGGGAAAAAAAACCAAGGTCCCCTGACCCTGTCCTGGTGCCATAGTCGCACAGGTACTCATTGATGGCCCTCTGCTGCGTGTGCAGCCGCTGCAGCATGGCCAACGTCGAGTTCCACCTGGTGGGCATGTCACAGATTAGGCGGTTCTTGGGCAGGTTAAACTCCTTTTGGAGGTCCGTCAGCCGAGCACTGGCATTATATGACCGGCGGAAATGCACAGAGACTTTCCTGGCCTGCCTCAGGACATCCTGTAAGCCCGGGTACCTGCCCAAGAACCGCTGCACCACCAAGTTAAGGACGTGAGCCAAACAGGGCACATGGGTCAGTTGTCCCTGTCGGAGGGCAGAGAGGAGGTTGGTGCCATTGTCGCAAACCACCATTCCTGCCTTAAGTTGGCGTGGCGTCAACCACCTCGGAACCTGCCCCTGCAGAGCTGACAGAACCTCTGCCCCAGTGTGGCTCCTGTCCCCCAAGCACACCAGCTCAAGCACCGCATGGCATCTTTTGGCCTGCGTACTTGCGTAGCCCCTTGAACGCCTACGGAGCACCGCTGGTTCCGAGGAAGAGGCCATGGAGGAAGAAGAAGAGGAGGGGGTGGAGGAGAGAGGTGTGTCACAATCAGCATTTTGGAGGCGTGGTGGCGGAACAACCTCCAACACTACTGCACCTTGTCCTGCATCCTTCCCAGCTGCCAGCAGAGTCACCCAATGCGCCGTGAAACTTAAGTAACGTCCCTGTCCATGCCTGCTGGACCATGAGTCAGCGGTAATATGCACCTTACCGCTGACCGCCCTGTCCAGCGAGGCATGGACATTGCCTTCCACATGCCGGTAGAGAGCCGGAATCGCCTTCCGTGAGAAAAAGTGGCGTTTGGGTACCTGCCACTGAGGAACCGCACATTCCACAAACTCACGGAAGGGGGCAGAGTCTACCAACTGAAAAGGCAGCAGTTGAAGTGCTAGCAATTTTGCCAAGCTAGCATTCAACCGCTGGGCATGTGGATGGCTGGGAGCAAACTTCTTTCGGCGGTGCAGCAGCTGGGGCAGGGAAATTTGCCTGGTACAATCTGACGTCGGTGTACCAAAAGCAGATTGCCCACAAGTACTTGGCTGTGACACACCTAATTCTACACCTTCATTCCTCTCACTGCAGGTCTCAGAGAGGACTGAAGGTCTAGTGGGGTTGGAAATCTCAGCTGATGAGGAGCAAGGAGAGATCGTCTTTGTTCTTTGGTGTGGGTCTTTTAGATACGCTTGCCAACGAACTGCATGGCAGGTCAACATATGTCTGGTCAAGCATGTGGTACCCAAGCGGGAGATGTCTTGGCCACGCGAGATACGCTTGAGACATATGTTGCAAATAGCAGCGGTGCGATCTGATGCACTCGTCTCAAAAAAGGCCCACACCAAAGAACTTTTTGAATAACGCGCAGAGACTGCAGCGCCCTGCACATGTGGAGCTTTGGGGTGTGATGCAGTCAATGTGCTGCCCTTAGGCTGGCCCCTGGAGGGCATCCTGCCTAGTTGGTGATGTGCCACCTCCTCCTCCTCCTCCTCCTCCTCCTCCTCTCTCCTATCAGGCACCCACGTTGAGTCAGTGACCTCATCATCCCCTCCCTCCTCATCACTGGAGCAAACCTGGCAGTATGCTGCAGCAGGGGGAGCATGACTGCCAGATTGCTGTCCTTCTTGGGCACCCCCTCTGTCCGTGCTCATGTTACTGCCTTCATTGAGCTCAGTATCATCATCAGAGCCTTCCAAACGCTGGGCATCCTCCTGGAGCATGTACCCAACACTGTGGTCAAACAGTTCGAGGGAATCCTCATGAGGACATGGTGGAGCTAGGGAAGGAGTCACTGATGACATTGAGCTGAGGGAAGAGGCCGCTGCTTTGCCAGACAAAGCACCCTGGGCATGGGTGAGAGAGGATGAGGAGGATGAGGACGGCTTGGTCATCCACTCGACCAAGTCTTCCGCATGTTGCGGCTCAACACGGCCAGCTGCCGAAAAAAAGGCCAAGCGTGTCCCATGGCCACGTGCTGATGAGGATGCACCGTCTCCACGACCAGCACTAGACACAGAGCCTGCTTGCCCTCTCTTATTGGCTTGTGACTGTCTGCCTCTCCTTCTTGGCCTTCCAGACATACTAATGGCCTGTAGCTGCACTAAGCTGGGATAGAACACCTGTAATTTTCTTCAGGTAGCTTTATATACTGTAACCAGACAAGCCTGCCTGTCAGTAGGAAGATAACAGGAACGGATCTAGCTGAACACTGTGAGCAGGACGTACTGCACTAAATGTATATAGCAGGAACGGATCTAGCTGAACACTGTGAGCAGGACGCACTGCACTGAATGTAAATACCAGGAACGGATCTAGCTGAACACTGTGAGCAGGACGCACTGCACTGAATGTAAATAGCAAGAACGGATCTAGCTGAACACTGTGAGCAGGACGCACTGCACTGAATGTAAATAGTCTAGCTGCCTGACCGTGGTACTAATAGGATCAAAAAGAACACCTGTAATTTTCTTAAGGTAGCTTTATATACTGTAACCAGACAAGCCTGCCTGTCAGTAGGAAGATAACAGGAACGGATCTAGCTGAACACTGTGAGCAGGACGTACTGCACTAAATGTATATAGCAGGAACGGATCTAGCTGAACACTGTGAGCAGGACGCACTGCACTGAATGTAAACAGCAGGAACGGATGTAGCTGAACACTGTGAGCAGGACGCACTGCACTGAATGTAAATAGCAGGAACGGATCTAGCTGAACACTGTGAGCAGGACGCACTGCACTGAATGTAAATAGCAGGAACGGATGTAGCTGAACACTGTGAGCAGGACGCACTGCACTAAATGTAAATACCAGGAACGGATCTAGCTGAACACTGTGAGCAGGACGCACTGCACTGAATGTAAATAGCAGGAACGGATCTAGCTGAACACTGTGAGCAGGACGCACTGCACTGAATGTAAATAGCAGGAACGGATCTAGCTGAACACTGTGAGCAGGACGCACTGCACTGAATGTAAATAGCAGGAACGGATCTAGCTGAACACTGTGAGCAGGACGCACTGCACTAAATGTAAATACTAGGAACGGATCTAGCTGAACACTGTGAGCAGGACGCACTGCACTGAATGTAAATAGCAGGAACGGATCTAGCTGAACACTGTGAGCAGGACGCACTGCACTAAATGTAAATACCAGGAACGGATCTAGCTGAACACTGTGAGCAGGACGCACTGCACTGAATGTAAATACCAGGAACGGATCTAGCTGAACACTGTGAGCAGGACGCACTGCACTGAATGTAAATAGCAGGAACGGATCTAGCTGAACACTGTGAGCAGGACGCACTGCACTAAATGTAAATACCAGGAACGGATCTAGCTGAACACTGTGAGCAGGACGCACTGCACTGAATGTAAATACCAGGAACGGATCTAGCTGAACACTGTGAGCAGGACGCACTGCACTGAATGTAAATAGTCTAGCTGCCTGACCGTGGTACTAATAGGATCAAAAAGAACACCTGTAATTTTCTTAAGGTAGCTTTATATACTGTAACCAGACAAGCCTGCCTGTCAGTAGGAAGATAACAGGAACGGATCTAGCTGAACACTGTGAGCAGGACACACTGTACTAAATGTAAATAGTCTAGCTGCCTGACCGTGGTACTAATAGGATCAAAAAGAACACCTGTAATTTTCTTAAGGTAGCTTTATATACTGTAACCAGACAAGCCTGCCTGTCAGTAGGAAGATAACAGGAACGGATCTAGCTGAACACTGTCAGCAGGACACACTGTACTAAATGTAAATAGTCTAGCTGCCTGACCGTGGTACTAATAGGATCAAAAAGAACACCTGTAATTTTCTTAAGGTAGCTTTATATACTGTAACCAGACAAGCCTGCCTGTCAGTAGGAAGATAACAGGAACGGATCTAGCTGAACACTGTGAGCAGGACACACTGTACTAAATGTAAATAGTCTAGCTGCCTGACCGTGGTACTAATAGGATCAAAAAGAACACCTGTAATTTTCTTAAGGTAGCTTTATATACTGTAACCAGACAAGCCTGCCTGTCAGTAGGAAGATAACAGGAACGGATCTAGCTGAACACTGTGAGCAGGACACACTGTACTAAATGTAAATAGTCTAGCTGCCTGACCGTGGTACTAATAGGATCAAAAAGAACACCTGTAATTTTCTTCAGGTAGCTTTATATACTGTAACCAGACAAGCCTGCCTGTCAGTAGGAAGATAACAGGAACGGATCTAGCTGAACACTGTGAGCAGGACGTACTGCACTAAATGTATATAGCAGGAACGGATCTAGCTGAACACTGTGAGCAGGACGCACTGCACTGAATGTAAATAGCAGGAACGGATCTAGCTGAACACTGTGAGCAGGACGCACTGCACTGAATGTAAATAGCAGGAACGGATCTAGCTGAACACTGTGAGCAGGACGCACTGCACTGAATGTAAATAGCAGGAACGGATCTAGCTGAACACTGTGAGCAGGACGCACTGCACTAAATGTAAATACCAGGAACGGATCTAGCTGAACACTGTGAGCAGGACGCACTGCACTGAATGTAAATAGCAGGAACGGATCTAGCTGAACACTGTGAGCAGGACGCACTGCACTGAATGTAAATAGCAGGAACGGATCTAGCTGAACACTGTGAGCAGGACGCACTGCACTGAATGTAAATAGCAGGAACGGATCTAGCTGAACACTGTGAGCAGGACGCACTGCACTAAATGTAAATACTAGGAACGGATCTAGCTGAACACTGTGAGCAGGACGCACTGCACTGAATGTAAATAGCAGGAACGGATCTAGCTGAACACTGTGAGCAGGACGCACTGCACTAAATGTAAATACCAGGAACGGATCTAGCTGAACACTGTGAGCAGGACGCACTGCACTGAATGTAAATACCAGGAACGGATCTAGCTGAACACTGTGAGCAGGACGCACTGCACTGAATGTAAATAGCAGGAACGGATCTAGCTGAACACTGTGAGCAGGACGCACTGCACTAAATGTAAATACCAGGAACGGATCTAGCTGAACACTGTGAGCAGGACGCACTGCACTGAATGTAAATAGTCTAGCTGCCTGACCGTGGTACTAATAGGATCAAAAAGAACACCTGTAATTTTCTTAAGGTAGCTTTATATACTGTAACCAGACAAGCCTGCCTGTCAGTAGGAAGATAACAGGAACGGATCTAGCTGAACACTGTGAGCAGGACACACTGTACTAAATGTAAATAGTCTAGCTGCCTGACCGTGGTACTAATAGGATCAAAAAGAACACCTGTAATTTTCTTAAGGTAGCTTTATATACTGTAACCAGACAAGCCTGCCTGTCAGTAGGAAGATAACAGGAACGGATCTAGCTGAACACTGTGAGCAGGACACACTGTACTAAATGTAAATAGTCTAGCTGCCTGACCGTGGTACTAATAGGATCAAAAAGAACACCTGTAATTTTCTTAAGGTAGCTTTATATACTGTAACCAGACAAGCCTGCCTGTCAGTAGGAAGATAACAGGAACGGATCTAGCTGAACACTGTGAGCAGGACACACTGTACTAAATGTAAATAGTCTAGCTGCCTGACCGTGGTACTAATAGGATCAAAAAGAACACCTGTATTTTTCTTAAGGTAGCTATATATACTGTAACCAGACAAGCCTGCCTGTCAGTAGGAAGATAACAGGAACGGATCTAGCTGAACACTGTGAGCAGGACACACTGTACTAAATGTAAATAGTCTAGCTGCCTGACCGTGGTACTAATAGGATCAAAAAGAACACCTGTAATTTTCTTCAGGTAGCTTTATATACTGTAACCAGACAAGCCTGCCTGTCAGTAGGAAGATAACAGGAACGGATCTAGCTGAACACTGTGAGCAGGACGTACTGCACTAAATGTATATAGCAGGAACGGATCTAGCTGAACACTGTGAGCAGGACGCACTGCACTGAATGTAAATAGCAGGAACGGATCTAGCTGAACACTGTGAGCAGGACGCACTGCACTGAATGTAAATAGCAGGAACGGATCTAGCTGAACACTGTGAGCAGGACGCACTGCACTGAATGTAAATAGCAGGAACGGATCTAGCTGAACACTGTGAGCAGGACGCACTGCACTGAATGTAAATAGCAGGAACGGATCTAGCTGAACACTGTGAGCAGGACGCACTGCACTGAATGTAAACAGCAGGAACGGATGTAGCTGAACACTGTGAGCAGGACGCACTGCACTGAATGTAAATAGCAGGAACGGATCTAGCTGAACACTGTGAGCAGGACGCACTGCACTGAATGTAAATAGCAGGAACGGATGTAGCTGAACACTGTGAGCAGGACGCACTGCACTAAATGTAAATACCAGGAACGGATCTAGCTAAACACTGTGAGCAGGACGCACTGCACTGAATGTAAATAGCAGGAACGGATCTAGCTGAACACTGTGAGCAGGACGCACTGCACTGAATGTAAATAGCAGGAACGGATCTAGCTGAACACTGTGAGCAGGACGCACTGCACTGAATGTAAATAGCAGGAACGGATCTAGCTGAACACTGTGAGCAGGACGCACTGCACTGAATGTAAATAGCAGGAACGGATCTAGCTGAACACTGTGAGCAGGACGCACTGCACTGAATGTAAATAGCAGGAACGGATCTAGCTGAACACTGTGAGCAGGACGCACTGCACTGAATGTAAATAGCAGGAACGGATCTAGCTGAACACTGTGAGCAGGACGCACTGCACTGAATGTAAATAGCAGGAACGGATCTAGCTGAACACTGTGAGCAGGACGCACTGCACTGAATGTAAATAGCAGGAACGGATCTAGCTGAACACTGTGAGCAGGACGCACTGCACTGAATGTAAATAGCAGGAACGGATCTAGCTGAACACTGTGAGCAGGACACACTGCACTAAATGTAAATAGTCTAGATAGAAGATAACAGGAACGGATCTAGCTAAACTGAATACAGTGTATATATATATATGCAACACCTGGGATGCATATATATACACAATACACTGTAAGTGCAGCTAACTGACTGACTGTTCTGCCTAATCTATCTAACTCAAATCAAATGACACTGTCTCTCTCTCTCTCTATCTCTCAGCACACCGGAACACACACTACACAGGGCCGCCGTGCAGGCGGCCTTATATAGTGTGGGGTGTGTACTAAATCCCCTGAGCCATAATTGGCCAAAGCCACCCTGGCTTTGGCCAATTACAGCTCTCTCTACTGACGGCGCTGTGATTGGCCAAGCATGCGGGTCATAGTGCATGCTTGGCCAATCATCAGCCAGCAATGCACTGCGATGCCGCAGTGAATTATGGGCCGTGACGCGCCACACGAATTTGGCGCGAACGGCCCATATCGTTCGCAATTCGACGGACGGTCGAACAGCCGATGTTCGAGTCGAACATGGGTTCGACTCGAACACGAAGCTCATCCCTATGGCACATACGTAATTGTTCAGTGCAATGAAAATGATAAATGGTTTTCAATTTTTTTTTACAAATAAATATCTGCAAAGTGTGGAGTGCGTTTTTATTCGGCTCCCCTAACTAAAATCTAGTGGAACCAGTTGCCTTCAGAAGTCATCTGATTAATAAATAGAATCTCAATATAAATACAGCTGTTCTGTGAAGTTTTTCACAGAACCTTAGTGAACAAACAGCATCATGAAGGCCAAGAACACACTAGACAGGTCAAGCATAAAGTTGTGGAAAAGTTTAAAGCAGGATTAGGTTCATCTAACGGAGCACTGTTCAATCCATCACCCAAAAATGGAAACTGTATGGCACAACTGCAAACCTGTGGGAAAGTGCTAAAGAGATAATCTATACCTGTTGAGTAATAAGTGTAATAAGTGAACATCTAATATGTAAACACATTAAGAAAAAAAGTCCATAAATGTATGGTGGATCATCTGTTAATCCAAAAGCACATGGGGGTTCATGGGCATAGATGGTGTCGCAACTCCACGTAGAGTGGGGGCTGGAAAGGACTCTGTATGAGGAGACACTCTGCACATGAATCTTCTAAGTTCCAAATGGAGACTGCAAATAGTAGAAATGAATATCCTTACCAGAAGAGGTGGACACAGTCACCATACAGTGGAGTGTCATACAGGCTTGAGGGATTCAACGATCCCAAGGGTATCCGGCTGGAGGAGTCCTGACGGGGAGTCACATCCAGGGCGACAATCACCGTACGATGGTATGGAAGTTCCCGGTCAATCGGAGTCTCTCTCTCAGAAGGAAGGAGTATGCAAACAGAAATGGCTGGGGCTCAGCAAGGTCCCATTCCTCTGATTGGGAAGTAAGTAATTCTATATCCGGGCATTGTTGCAACTTGTGTGTCCCTTCTTGCAGTTTGAATCTGTCCTCACCTGGAACTTGCTTCGGTACTCCTTCCTTCTGAGAGAGACACTCCGATTGACCGGGAACTTCCATACCATCGTACAGTGATTGTCGCCCTGGATGTGACTCCCCGTCAGGACTCCTCCAGCCGGATACCCTTGGGATCGTTGAATCCCTCAAGCCTGTATGACACTCCACTGTATGGTGACTGTGTCCACCTCTTCTGGTAAGGATATTCATTTCTACTATTTGCAGTCTCCATTTGGAACTTAGAAGATTCATGTGCAGAGTGTCTCCTCATACAGAGTCCTTTCCAGCCCCCACTCTACGTGAAGTTGCGACACCATCTATGCCCATGAACCCCCATGTGCTTTTGGATTAACAGATGATCCACCATACATTTATGGACTTTTTTTCTTAATGTGTTTACATATTAGATGTTCACTTATTACACTTATTACTCAAACAGGTATAGATTATCTCTTCAGCACTTTCCCACAGATATATGTTGCAAATGTAAATGCACATCTTTAGCGCTGCATGTTTTTCATTCTATTCATCTGTACACTGTCTACCACTTTGTTACATGCCGGCAGCTACCATTCACACATTTTTTGTAATAGCGCAATTATTGTTTGGTTTTATTGATTTACAACTGCAAACCTACCAAGACATAGCTGTCCACCTAAACTGACAGGCCGGGCAAGGAGAGCATTAATCAGAGAAGTAGTCAAGAGGCTCATGGTAACTCTGGAGGAGCTGCAGAGATCCACAGCTCAGGTGGGAGAATCTGTCCACAGGACAACTAGTAGTCATGTAATCCACAAATCTGGCCCTTTATGGAAGAGTGGCAAGAAGAAAGACATTGTTGAAAGAAAGCTATAAGTCCTCAATGTAGTTTGCGAGAAGCCATGTGGGGGACACAGCAAACAAGTGGAAGAAGGTGTTCTGGTCAAATGAGACTAAAATTTAACTTTTTGGCCTAAAAGCAAATGTGTGGTGGAAAACTAACATTGCACGTTGTATTCAGGAGGGGGCTAAATAAAAATGCACCCCACACCATTTATCATTTTCCTTCCACTTCACAATTATGTGCCACTTTGTGTTGGTCTATCACAGTGATGGTGAACCTTGGCACCCCAGATGTTTTGGAACTACGTTTCCCATGGTGCTCATGCACTCTGCAGTGTAGTTGAGGATCATAGGAAATGTAGTTCTAAAACATCTGGGGTTCCAAGGTTCGCCATCCCTTGTCTATCACATGAAATTCCAAGAAAATACTTTTACGTTTTTGGTTGTAACATGACAAAATGTGGAACATTTCAAGGGGTTTGAATACTTTTTCATGGCACTGTATATATATATATATATATATATATATATATATATATGAGATTTTTGATTTTACAAATGTTGCAAATATTATAATCATCCTATTATTTTGGTTACTGTAGTGTGGTACTATTTTAACTTGAAGTGCTACATTATGGAGTTCCTCCTCTGTTTTTTTTGTGCCAGATATTGAGTATTTGCTACTGGAGAACCGCAGAGTAAAAGATCTATCCGGGTTGCCATTACTAGACTAGGATATAAAAATAAACTGTCAGACCTCCTATAATCTCGGCTCTAAGCTTCTAGTAAGCAGTATAATGCCGCGTACACACAGTCGGAATTTCCGACAACAAATGTTTGATGTGAGCTTGTTGTCGGAAATTCCGACCGTGTGTAGGCTCCATCAGACATTTGTTGTCGGAATTTCCGACAACAAAAATTTGAGAGCTGGTTCTCAAATTTTCCGACAACAAAATACGTTGTCAGAAATTCTGATCGTGTGTACACAATTCCGACGCACAAAATTCCACGCATGCTCGGAATCAAGCAGAAGAGCCGTACAGGGATAGTTTAGGGATGGCCCCTTCCTGTTCTAACATGACTGCGTACCAGTGCACAAAGCAAGGTCCATAAAGACATGGATGAGGGAGTTTGGGGTGGAGGAACTTGATTGGCCTGCACAGAGTCCTGACCTCAACCCGATAGAACACCTTTGGGATGAATTAGAGCAGAGACTGAGAGCAGGCCTTCTTGTCCAACATCAGTGCCTGACCTCAAAAGTACACTTCTGGAAGAATGGTCAAACATTCCCATAGACACATTCCTAAACCTTGTGGACAGCCTTTCCAGAAGAGTTGAAGCTGTTATAGCTGCAAAGGGTGGGCCAACTCAATATTGAACCCTACGGACTAAGACTGGAGTGCCATTAAAGTACATGTGCGTGGAAAGGTAGGCGTCCCAATACTTTTGACAATAAAGTGTATGTGTCATTCCAGTGCTCCAGCCTCGATTGCAGGAGAATGGAAAAGGTTTGCACAACTGTAGAAACACTAACATATTTATTTAATAGTAAGGATTATATGGAAGAAATATTTAAATTCTGAGTTTACTTCGCTTTAAGCACCTCACTGCAGGACCCACAGAAGAAAGTCAGGGGAGATAGGGCGACTAGAGCTATTCCTCCCATGTCCTGTACCACCTTGCCTGGGACATCAGCCCTGTAAAGGGCCCTTTTGTTCAGCTCTGCAGGGACTACATCCTCAGCAGTACTGGAGTATCTCATGCCCACGCCCCATCTACCTTGGGCCCCTCCTACACTGACATTTTTCTTGGCACTCACTACACCCATGACATCACTAGAGGAGGGACTTTCCTAAAAGGGAGCCAACCTCCAATTACAACTTTCCGTTTACCATACTATAATGGTAACTGAGCCATCTAGTGGTGGGCAGGCTAACTGCACCTACCAACATGTTGGTAACTCTGAATGCAGACAAATAAAAATGGCAACATTCCGTCACGTTTATACAGTCAAAGCTTTATACATAGTGTGCTGCTATGTTTAATGGACAGCGGATGATAGCACTCCTATTCAGCTAATCTTATATGGGAATAGCGATGTTGGTATTGCTGCAATGAAATCCAGTGAGAATTACTGATGGTGGTTTGTCGGATGGAAAATGTTTTATAAATATTAGTAGAAAGGAAGTGAAAGTATAAAGAGTAAGGCTCGGCTCACACTACCGCGACTTGGGATCCGACTTGTTAGACTTCAAGTCGCCCCAAGTCGCTTGACATCACAAATTGCATTCAAGTTAATGAGAGCCGTCTTAATGTACGCTACTGAAGTCGCTCCGACTTCAGAAAAGGTTCCTGTACTACTTCAATCCGACTTCTAGGCGACTTGTACCCATTGATTTCAATGGAAGTCGCCTCCAAAGTCGGATCGTGTCTTAACTGAAGCAACAATACAGGAAGAGAAGATGGTTTTCTCAAGCAAACCCCTCCCTCCCCCCTCCCTCCCCCCTCCCTCCCACAAAGCTGATTGTTGTTTGATTGGCCACTGGAAAGTTGACTGTCCTGGAGGCGACTTGAAGTCGCCTTGTAAGTCGCCCCAAGTCGCGCTGTGGTGTCGCCCTCAGGTCGTGTCCAGGTCGCCTCGCAAAGTCGCTGCCATAGTCGTGTTGCCCCTGTGTGAACCAAGCCTAAGGCCTCATGTACACTGCTACATTTTTTTCTGCCCTTAAACTCCCCTCTATGTTATCTTATGTGTCCATGAACACACATATAGGCTGTTTTCTGTACACCCTAAAACCACATTAAAAAATGCTGGACGCTGTTAAACGCACATTTAGCACTTCAGCGTTTATTTATTTCAATGGCCAGAATAAATTAAACTTCTGGCCAATGAAATAAATAAACTCCCAAACTTTAACCTCTGTTAAACTCACCTAAACTGTTTTGAAAAAATGCAGCTTAGATGAGTTTATAATTCAGATTTTCTCCTGTCGGGATTAACAGAATTTAGAAGAAACCAGAGTACATGAGACCTAAGTGTGGACTGATCCATTCTGTATGCTTTTATCGTGATTGGATAAGGTGGAGGATCTATCCGGATCAGGGGGGCGGCTGAATCCAACTGAAAGTCGATAAATGATTAAATTCCCTGGGAAGTGCTCCAAGGACATTATTTCCCCAACTAAATTAGGTTCATCATATAAAAATAATAAAAAAGAAGAAAACACAGTATATGCAACATATTTATTTATTTTTATAAGACATCTGTTGAGCATTTAGCCAAATAATATTCCACATCAGATGATTTCCAATTCCATTTTCAAAGTTTCAACATTTCTGGTTATTTTCCCAACACTTTACTGAGAAGCGTTGCAAGAAATGGTAAAAATCGTTTTTCCACTTCAACATTCCTTTCACCTGGATCATCTCTTCTTTCTTCTTGATCGGAATCTCTCCTGGGAGAAGACACGATTATCGGTAAATAAACCAACATCGATTATTACACAATAACTGTATTTCGCTGGGACCACAAATGTGTATTTTTAGGCCACGTTGATTACTATTCTATGACCACAGTAACATGGTGAAGGAATACAGCACAGAGGGATGTCACAAACTTGAATCTCGTAGACCCTCTTCACACTGAGGCAGTTTTCAGGTGTTTTAGTGTTAGAAATAGCGCCTGTAAAGAGCCTGAAAACTGCCTCTGATGCCGCCTGAATGTGAAAGCCCGAGTGCTTTTACTTGCGGGACGTTAGACATTTTTATAATTTTCTTCACACAAATAGAGCTTTCTTTTGGTGGTATTTAATCAGTGCTGGGTTTTTTATTTTTTACTTAAAAAAATAAATAAATAAAAAGACCAAAAAATTTGAAAAAAACATTTCTTTTTTACTTAGTTTCTGTCAGTAAAGTTTGTAACCAAGTAATTTTTCTCCTTCACTGATGTGCGCTGATGATGCGGCACTGATAGGCTGAACTGGTGGGCACTGATGAGGTGGCACTTATGGGCACTGAGGAGGCTGCACGTATGGGCACTGATTAGGTGGCACTGATAAGGAGGCACTAATATGCGGCACTTATGGGCACCGATAGGTGGCACTGATGGGCACTGTTAGGTGGCACGGATAGGCGGTACTGATGGGCATTGATGGACAGCAGTGATGGGCATTAATGGGCAGCACAGATAGGTGGCACTGATAGCCAGCACTGACTGGCATCACTAATGGGCACAGATTGGTGGCACTTGTGGGCACTGATTGCTGGCACTGATTGCTGGCAATGGTGGGCACTGATTATTGACATTGTTGGTGCTATATTGTAATGAGGGCACTGATGATCAGTGCCCTGATTACATGCGTAGATGTCCCCCTGCGAGGAGATGCCGCTGACTGGCTCTCCTCACCACACACTCAGTCAGTGTGAGGCAAGGAGTGCCGATTACTGGCATCTCCATTTTTACATGTGATCAGCTGTGATTGAACACAGCCGATCACATGGTTAAAGAGCCACGGATGCGGCTCTTTACAGACATCGGTTTGCGCCGTGTCCTAGCAACACGGCACGGCCACACTGGGACAGCGTCCCAGAACGAGAGCCGCACCGCCCCGCGCCCCGGGCATGAGTTCGGGCCAAACATTGGCTGTTCGGCCCGTTCGTCCTATACAAGAATTTGCAGGCCCTTCAGGTCTGATATGAATTCTAATGGGAACCCCACAGCTAAATAACAAAAAAAACAAAACAAAAAAAAAGCATGTGGTTCTCCCAAAATCTATAACAAACCCTTATCCAGACATAGCAGGTCAGGAAAGGGGGGATGAGTAAGCTCCCCACCCCAAAGCACCTTGCCCCCATGCCCCTCATCCACAACCGCGGCCGATGGTTGTGGGGGTTTTCAGGCAGGGGGCTTATCGGAATCTGGAAGCCCCCTTTAACAAGGGGGCCCCAAGGCCCCGCCCCCTCATGTGAATGAGTATGGGGTACATAGTACTCCTACCTATTCACCAAAAATAGTCAAAAATTAAAACAGTTTTTGACAATTCTTTTATTAAAATTTAAAAAAAAGTGTCCCCTGATGTAAATCTATTGTCAATCATGCCGCACCAGATAAATAAAAAACAAAATTGCTCCTGCCGTTTATGAAGGCTGGCCGCCTACTGCAGGCTAAGCCGATTAACATTTCTTATATAGGTAAGGGGCAGAGCCACCTGGCGACATCACCTGGTGGCACCGCCCCCTTGTGATGTTGCCGACCCAGCATGCGCCAGTCCATGAAGGCAGAAGGGGGCGGTGCCACCAGGTGATGTCTCCAGGTGGCTCTGCTCTTTACTTATATAAGAAATGTCAAATGGCTTAGCCAGCAGTAGGCGGCCAACGGGGGGGAAGAGCTTTTGTTTTTTTAATTTTTCGGGTGCGGGGTGATTGACGATGGATTTACATGGGGGGGACACTTTTTAATTTTTTAATAAAGGAGTTGTCAAAAACTGTTTTTATTAGTTTTTGACACTTTTTTGGTGAATGGGTGGGGCAGGATCTCAGGGCCCCCTGCCCGCAGACCCCCACAACCACCGCCAACGGTTGTGGGGATGATGCCATTGTCCCCATCAACATAAGGACAAGGTTCTTTGGGGTGGATTTATATAAGGTTTATTCCAAGTGTGGCTGTTAATCTTTCAATACTTTGTTGAATACATGTACAGGGCTACATGTGGTGAACAGCTGTACATTTTTTTATATTCCCACATTTGATAATTGGATATTTGGGTTAAGGGGGTATATAATATTGAAGCAGGCCCATAAGTGCGGTTGCTGTGCATATTATAGTGGGGAGTTGGGCATCTTAATGTAGAGAATGCATTAAGGTAAAACATACCGGTACTTAGATTTTAGAACCACTTGAAGCTTTAAAAGTCTATACTTTTATTTTAAAAAGTCTTAACATACTTACTCTTCCTCACAGAGAGATAAGTTGATGGTCCCAAGGAAGAAAAGGAGTAACAGGGATTTCTTCAAGGTGAACATCTTTGCTCTCTGTGGATTATTTGGATTCATTGAAAGAAAAAGAAGACAACATTGAAAATATGGCTAAAAAAAGTATATTAATGTTAAACCATATTAATGTAAGACACACATAAAATGGTTTTTCAAATACGATAAAAGGGCCAATGTTCATTTGTTCTAAGGAATCACGCATGACTGGCACCCATTACTGGCAGGTTGAGTGTTGTTAATGACATGGATTTGCTTGAGGCTTTCCAGACCTTTTATGATCTGGCTACCCATGGATAAAACAATGATTAAGGGAATTTGATCTTATTCCTCAATACTACAAAAGGAAGAGCACAGCAGGTTCTTAGATACCATTGGAGCTGGTTCACAAATACCCAAGTTCCAATCTCCAGTATCTATAGTTTCCAGGGCTTTCTATCCTAAACAGGGATGCCTCTTGCCTCACCCTGTCTACCCACTCTGGTCCTCACTCAAACAATGCTAAAGGATGTTAGATTGAAAATCATTTTACTGTACATTTTACATTCTACTGTACTGTTTCCTAATAAGGGCATAAATGATGAAAGAACAATATTTTTCATATAACTATTTTAAGATATGTAATAACATTTGAGTCAAATGATTGATGTTGGAATTAAGTGACACTGGTAACAAACATTTATATACATCATGTGGTACAAATATCTGCTCTGTCCCAGTATAGTTCTCTAACATCTGGACACACATTTCCACAAATCTGCACAAGATTTTTTGTTTCTACTATACCTTTATGTTAATTAGGGTTTATATTTTGTTTTATTTGCTTACTCTGAAAAATGTTAAACCCATTTTTTATTTTTTATACAAGTAAAGCAGACAGTACCTTTTGTCTTTATACACTTCTCATTCTTAAAGTGTATTTCTTCAAAGTTTAAGAAGTACCAAAAATAAAGTTCAAGGACCTCTGATCAACCTACCAACAGGTACTTATTACAGCACTACAGATACCCACAAAAAATAGATCTCTGGGAGTGTAAATGGCTATGGTGCCTAAACCTAAAAATGTAGGGGAGGTGCATCCAAAAATTCAACACTTAAGAAACCACAAGAGGATACAGCACCTACTAAGGCTACATTAGTCTTTAATGATCTTGGGACATACTGTATATCCATATAAAAATAACCAGTGACAAACCCCCCTTAAAAATTAGTGCATTCCTTCAAGCCCCCCCCCCAAGACCCTTCCTAAGCCCCCAACCACCCAATACCAGTTAGTCCACCCCTACCTTCACCACTACCGAAACTCAATTTTTCCCTCTCTCTAATGATGTAAATACTGGAGTCCTAACAAAAGTCCCACCAGGTTGGTAACCTCTGCAGACTAGAACAACCCTCCCACCACCACCCTCTCATTGTTGGGAGTGCATGCTGGTGTGAATGTTCAGCCAGGATACCTCGCTACACTGCATGGAAGTCCCACTGGTTGTGGGTAACAGCTAGAGAATCAACACACACTGTTACCTTGATTGCACCACCCTCATGTCTGCAGGAAGCAGGACACGAGGACTATTGTATCATGAGCCATATATTGGTGTTTTATATGAACATTTCTTATGTCCAGCATCTGCATGCTTCCCATGAGCTACATACATAGCTGCAGGCTGTTACACCCTGGCCATATCTGGTGCAGCGCAGTTCATATATATGTTGAAGATGAGAAGCTACAGGCTTTATGGACATGTTGTGTGGTTGTTGCTTTCTCTTGCATTAGGTTAGGACTCTGTCAGTGGAAGGTCTTTGTGATGGCTGTATAGAGTAGGGCACTACTAATGCGATGACAGGCTGTGTGGGAATTCTCCAGTAGTTTACCTGAAGATCAATCAGCTGCTTAAACCACAAAGGGTCAGCTGATCCAATCACTAGCAGGCTGGACTCAACTTACTATTTATGAGACACCTTCATAAACCTGTGACAACCATATTGGATTCATAGCAGTTTCCTGGTATATGAAGATTGCACACAATACCTCTACAGCTTATGCTTATCACTACAGTATCTCAGCTATACCCCATAACTGCCGAAGGTTGATTAGCCTTCACTATATTCTATCTGTAATTTACACCTAGGAATGGGCTTGATTGTGTTCGGATCGAACCCGCCAGAAAGTCGGAACTGCACACCGCCAATCATAGCCAGCGTGTGTATGTGCAGCTGCTGGTCGGGAAATGCCTCACTGCCTATGATTGGCGGTGTGCAGTGACAGCCTCCTGGGGGGGGGTTCAAATTGAACACGCCCGAGCCTATCACTATTTACAACAGATTGGACCCGGCGCATATGAGAGGAGTATTACACTGAGAGTAGTAGACTATCTGGTATAGAGCAACTAGTTATCAACAATCCTCTGCAGAGCTTACCAACCTGGTGGGACTTTTGTTAGGACACCAGCATTACCATCATTACAGAGAGGGGGAATAGGGTTTCAGTAGAGGAGAGGGTAGGGGTGGGCTATCTGGGTTTGAGTGGGGTGGGGGCTTGGGTTGGGGGTTAGGAAGGGTCTGGGGGTAAGGATGCACTAATTTTTAGGGGGGTTGTCACTTGTTATTTGCATATAGATATACAGTATGAGCAAGAACATTAGATGGGGATCAAACTAATAAGATCTAACAAGTAAATGGTATTATTCTATTGAAAAGCTATATGATTCAGAGCTGTCTGAACTTTAACAGTTAAGCTAAATACAGTCCAGAGAGCCTACAAGAGTCCACATGTGTAGATCTACATCATAAATTGATATAAAAAAAGTCATGCAGACATGAGCGGGCAGGTAATCATTCTTTCCAAACAGGCATTTTATACTTTCGGTTGACCATAGCTCTATACATGGCCGGATCTAGAGGGGGGTGCTGGGGTGGGCTGTGCCCAGGGCTGGGACAAGGGCTGGGTGCAATGGTTTACTGCAGGAATGGGGGCGCCTATCTGTTATTACAAGGCCTACAGGAGTAATGACAGCGGCAGTGATTTTGACAAGCAAGTAACTGCTGGGTGTAGGATCTCCTAAGCTTGCACTTCATAAACGAGGAGGAGGAGGTGCATTTTGGCATCTTGCCCTGGGTGCTGAATGACCTTATCCTGGCACTGGCTGCACCCCCCTAGATTTCAGTTGCGCCCCCCAAACCTTTCATCTCACAACCTCCCTCCACACCTGATGCTGAGCCCAGCTGTCTCCTATCCCTGCACTGTACATACACAGCCTGAGCACAGGCAGCAAGATCTCCTGCTTGACTCTTCTCCCCACAGCACAGAGCTGAAATCCAACTCTCTCTCTCACACAGCTATGTGCACTGCACTGTGATCAGCTGGTGACTACAGACACACCGCTGTTCTGACCTGGGAATTTCACAGGTTAGAAGTACAATATAGTCACCGGCTACACACCGTGCAGATCATAGCTGTGTGAGAGAGAATTGGATGACAGCTTTGTGCTGTGTGGAGAAGAGCCGAAGAGGAGATTTTGCTGCCCGTGCTCAAGCTTTGTATGTACAGTGCAGGGATGGGCGCTATGCTGAGTGTCCTGTCAACGGTGACTCCTGCCAGAAGTTACCCCTGTCCTCTCTCCTGCCAGCGGTGACCCCTGTCCTCTCTCCTGCCAGCGGTGACCCCTGTCCTCTCTCCTGCCAGCGGTGACCCCTTCCTCTCTCCTGCCAGCGGTGACCCCTGTCTTCTCTCCTTCCAGTAGTGACCCCTGTCCTCTCTGCTGCCATTAGTGACCCCTGTCCTCTCCTTCCAGTAGTCACCCCTGTCCTCTCTCCTGCCAGCAGTGACCCCTGTCCTCTTTCCTGCCAGCAGTGACCCCTGTCCTCTTTCCTGCCAGCAGTGACCCCTGTCCTCTGCCCTACTGATTCCCAGTACACTGCCTTACTAATTCCTGTGCACTCCCTTACCGACTCACTATGCACTGTCCAGCTGACCCCTGTATGCTGTCCTAAAAACGAATAGCCCCAGTACACTGGCCTACAAACTGCTGATCCTGTTCTTTGCACTGCTGACCCCTGTACTTTTCCCTGCTGACCTCCCATCCTCTGTCCCCTTACATTTTTTTATTGCACCCCCACATCAGACAGGCTAGATCTGGCCCTGCCCCTATAGCAACCATTATACCTAAAATAATGGAATCCTCTTTTACATATCAAATGCAGTTAAAGCTTGAAGAAACTTGGGAAAAGAAATGACCAAAAACATTCATTGTGCAAAATAATCCATTATGGTAAAAGTGATATGAGGAACCTTGCTATCATTTAAAATACAAATAAAACAGAGGAGTCATTTAAACTTTATCTGAAATCTGAATACCAAGGTATCTTTCCTTATCAATAATTATATTAAGAATAATATTATGATATCGATATTTCAAGATTATCCTTACCAGGTAGTTCAGTTGGTGCTGAGAATGAAGAAGGCTGGAAGTGGAGTAGACTGGACTTCAGTGAAGGTCTACCCTACAAAGAACGGAGTTGGCTTATATAATAAAAGACAAAGAAGTTGAGTACACAGAAATTTGAATTAAAGTTTAATTTAGAAGTCACATCTTTCTTTTCTCACATATTTTTTACCACATGGATTGATTCAAATATTTACCTTCTAGCCTCCAGGTGGGACAAATATCAGCACCCAGTCAGCAGTTATCTCCTGATCTACTATTTAGAAAGTTTTAATGTAAAAGCAATTTAAGAGGAACTCCAGCCCATATTTTTGTTTTGCTTTATACACACACCGGCCACTTTATTAGGTACACCTGTTCAATTGCTTGATAACACATATTGCTAATCAGCCAATCACATGGCCGCAACTCAATACATTTAGGCATCTAAGCGTAGTGAAGACGACTTGCTGAAATTCAAACCGAGCATCAGAATGGGGATTTAAGTGACTTTGATCCTCTGGATAAACTGTGGTATAGGATTGTGTATATAGGACTGTAATGTTTTGCCCCTTCTATTGTTTGAACTTGATGGACTTGTATCTTCTTTCAACCAGACTAACTATGTAACTATGTCAATAAGGGTCAACAATAAAGATGGGCAGACCATTCAAGCAAAAGTTAGTGTAGAGTGTAAATGTAGTATTAGTATAGTGTGTGAGAATAGTGTGTCAGTGTAGTGTGTTAGTGTACAGTAGTGCAGTGTTTAACACAGCTTTACTGTACCTAACCTTTGACTCTAAGTGTAGAGTGTTAGTGTCACATTAGTATAGTGCGTGAGAATAATGTGTGAGTGTAGTGTGTTAATGCATTGTAGTGTTTACCCGCATCAGCCCCGGAAGATTTTACCCCCTTCCTGACCAGAGCACTTTTTACAATTTGGCACTGCGTCAATTTAACTGACAATTGCGCGGTCGTGTGCCGCTGTACCCGAACAAAATTTGCGTCCTTTTTTCCCCACAAATATAGCTTTCTTTTGGGTGTATTTGATCACCTCTGCGGTTTTTATTTTTTGCGCTATAAACAAAAAAACAGCACACACACACACAAGTCCACACAAGTCCACACACACAAGTCCCCGTGCTGGCGCTCATGCACATGATCACGTGTGGCTGGCAGTGATCACGTGCATCGAGTTCCCCACCGTGTAGCAGGCACGCGCACCCTCTGGTGGCCGAAAACGGGTAGGATGTACCCATACAGGATTTCACCCAGGAGAGCCATTGTGCCACAGTATATCTGCGTGACACGGTCGCAAATGGTTAACACAGTTTTACACAACATTTAGTGCTGTATACAGTGCTGTATATCTTTTTTTGGGGGGGTTGCTGCATTTTTTTTGTCCCCTGCCTGTCCCCCCCTTTTTTTTTTTAATTGTCAGCTGCAGTTTTTCTGATTATTTTTTTATAGTATTTACAATTCTGTCAGCATCAGTCCTCAATTTAAAGTGCACCAAAAATCACTTTTCATTGAATAAAGTGCATCCAATTACACATTTCCCAGTATCCTTAAAATTTGGATAATAAGCCTCCCCCATCATGTCTGGGAGGCCAACAAGAAGAGGCAGATGTTCCCATGCCACTATGAGGGGACCAGCAGCATCTGTGTCTACAGGCAAAGGTGGATATGCTCTGTCCTGGAGCAGGGAACCTTTGTCTCTGTTTAGTGATGTTGCCTGTGCCATCCAGCCACAGCATACAGAGGAGGTGGTGGACTGGCTTACTAAACCATCCTCATCCTGCTGAACCTCTATGACCCAAGCTGGCACTAGTGTGCAGTCCACCGCAGATGCCAGAGCAGCTTATTCTGTCCCCTTGTCCACAGTTACTCCTGCCATAGCCGCAACATCATGCATGGAGGAGTCAGCTGAATTATTTGAACACAGCGTCAGTTGGCTGCAGTGATGACGAGGTTGGGGTGAATGATGATGTCACTGACATGACTTGGGTGCCAGACAGAGCAGAGGAGGATAGTGAGGGGGAGGCACAACCCCAACTAGGCAGGATGTCCTCCAGAGGCAGGCATCATGGAAGAGTAGAGAGCAGCCATCCTATTCCCTACCCACTTCCAACAGCTCAGCTCAGCTGGTGGAAACACCAGCCATTTGGGTACCACATGCTTGACAAGGCATTTAACCTCCTGCCACTCAGCCCATTGACAAAAGCACTTGAAAGGGACACACAAGGGGCACAATTCTTCTCCTCCTTAATCCTCACTTCCCATGTCTTACCCTGCTATATCTCATGACCTCTCAGCAACCTCCACTGACAGGGATGATAGTATAGCAAATGATGTCCCGGATCGTTGCAACAGCAGCACACCATTAGCTGTAGAGTATAGCAGGCAAATTTCTCTGCCCCAGCTGATGTAGCACAAAAAAAATACACTCCCTGCCACCCACATGCCCAGCATCTAAATTCTAGCTTGTCCAAATTGCTGGCTTTACAACTCCTGCCTTTCCATCTTCTGCTGGATTCTGCTGGTTTCGTGAATTTGCAGAATGTGCTGTACCACAATGGCAGGTTCCCAGTCATTATTTATTTTCATGTAAAGCCATTTCAGCTCTGTACCATCACGTGAAAGGCAATGTTTTGGCCTCCTTGGGCAAGGCAGTCAGCTGCAAAGTCCACCTTATTGCAGACTCGTGGTCAAGCAAGCATGGTCAAGGATGATATATTTTGTTCACAGCACACTGGGTAACTCTGCTTGCAACTAGTAAGGATACAGGACAGGTCCCAGTGCTGGAACTTGTTTTGCGGCCACTTCTCCATACAGCTGGTGGTGATGATGCGAGATCTGTCAGCTCCAACCCCCTCCTCCTCCTTCATGCACTCCACTACTGGACTGTCCTATGAACCTCAAATACCCCCTAAGCGTTCAAGGGGCCAATCAAGGAGTCAGTCTTAAAGATGTTATGCAGTAGCTTGTCTGTCTAGGTGACAAGAGCCACGCTGGAGCAGAGATTCTTTCAGCTCTGCAGGGGCAAGCCCAGAGGTGGTTCATGCCATGGAAGCTTGAGCCAGGAATGGTGGTGTGCGATAATGGCACTAACCTTCTGTCTGCCTTTCGACAGGGAAAGTTGACACACGTGCCAGGCCTGGCACATGTCCTCAATTTGGTGCTGCAGCATTTCTTAAACAGGTACCCAGGTTTGCAAGATCTTCTAAAGCAGGCCAGAAAAGTCTGTAGCCATTTTAGGTGGTCATACACAGCCATTGTTAAGTTGGCTGAAATTCTGCGGGAATTCCACCTGCCCGTAAACTGCCTGATTTGTGACATGCCCACCAGGTGGAACTCAACTTTGGCAATGCTGCAGCGGCTGCACATGCAGCAGAGGGCCATAAGCGAGTACTTGTGTGAGTATGGTACAAGGACAGGCTTAGGGCAGCTCAGCTTTTTTTCCCCACGCCAACGGCTGCTGATACAGGATGCATGCTCTGTACTGTCACCATTTAAGGTGGCGACAAGGATGGGAAGCATGCATCAGTGACACAATTCCTCTCATGTTCCTGCTGAAGCATATTCTGCATGCCATTATGGACAGGGCACTCGAGGCAGAGCAGCGGGAGGAAGAGGAGGACTTCCTTTCCTCTCAAGGCCCGCTTTACGCAGACACTATTCTTGCGACGCCACAGAACACACAAAAAATAGAGGGAGGATGAGGACTCTGGCAGTTTTGGAGGCATTGAAGCAGAGGAAGGCATACGTCAAACCTTAAGAGATGGCTTTCTGTCCCCAGAACCCTTGGGAGTAGTACGTGGCTGGGAGGAGACAGTTCCAGACACTGTAAACCTCAGTGACCCCGAAGACTCTTCTTCTCATGCCTCTGCAAACTTGTGATGCATGGGCTTCCTTATTCCTCAAAGCCTGCGAAAGTACCTGAGAATTTGTGGCATCAAGGCTAAGAATCATTCCTGAAGACGCAATTTTTATTGCAAAACGTACATCGGCGCAATGGATTCATCACTTCCGGTTCCTGATTTGTCACCCCACACCAGGCTTTACCCCTATGAGTGGGACGCAGAATGCACACTATTACGTTAGAAACCAGCCAAATCCGCACACGCTGTTTTCTCTAGTGCCAGGCAGGCACTTTTACATGTGAGTGCAACCTACTACTTTGTCATTGCTTTTAAATTTTATTAAATATACTACACTATGAAACTTTCTCTCTCATCTCCTGTGGAGTAAATTTTTATGCCCTAGCTTCATCCGGACTCCGGAGGGTCCACGAAGTGGTGTTGGCCGTGGGAATCAATTTGTTATTCTAAATGAGCAATTTGACCTAGGTTAAAAAGTGGTCAAACCCCTGTGGTGAGTTGCCACCTTTCCATTGAGCACCTGTGGTGGAAGAACTAGAAGCTTCTTTTAAAAGCATTTTTTGGTGTTGGGAACACTATCGCTAATGGACTTTTTAGCTTGCTATATGTTCAACAATATGTGTTTTTTTGCAGTGATATATGTTCATGATTTTGGTTCATGATATATACTGTATATTCACTTGTATATGCTTAGAGCCACCAACTTTTCCAACTTTTTTGTGACTTGTTCACCTTCAAGGGGCAGCTTCATTTGCATATTCCTCATTCATAGGGCACCAATTCTAGGTATCCAATCACTTTATAAGATTCATTATTGGTTGGCAACCCTCCTTGACCACCATTACAAGGGGAAAGTATCTGAACTCATCCTGCCCTTGCAGAGGGAGCAGAGGACAAAATATCTTGAGGACACCTTAAAAAAGAGTTTATGTAACGCCTTTCCAGACTCTGGTAGGTTGTAGTCTCATGGAAAAGCTAGTTTTGAGGCATCTGTTTGTCAAAGGAGGAGCGGTGGAGAAGGGGCCATCTCAGTGATGCATTTCAAAGTTTTTTAGTCCTTGGTGTCCAGGGATGTCAGCTTCAACATCCCATCAGCAGCAGTGGCATCTATTGCTCAAACTTTTTTGGGGGGCACAAACAAACTAAAAAATACTGAAATCCCCCCCCCATCAATTGCAGCCTCAATGTCCCCATCAAATGCAGCCATTGTGCCCATTAAACGCAGCCACGTGTGCCCATCAAACGCAGCCATTTGTGCCCATCAAATGCAGCCACCTGTGACCAAATGCAGCCACTTGTGCCCATCAAATGCAGCCACCTGTGCCCATCATATGCAGCCACCTGTGTGCATCCACTTGCCTATCATATGCAGCCACTTTCCCATCATATGCAGCCACTTGCCCATCAAATGCAGCCACCTGTGCTAATCATATGCAGCCACCTGTGCCCATCAAAGGCAGCCACTTGCCCATCAAAGGCAGTCACTTGCCCATCAAATGCAGCCACCTGTGCCCATCATATGCAGCCACCTGTGTGCATTCACTTGCCTATCATATGCAGCCACTTGCCCATCATATGCAGCCACTTGCCCATCAAATGCAGCCACCTGTGCTAATCATATGCAGCCACCTGTGCCCATTAAAGGCAGCCACTTGCCCATCAAAGGCAGCCACTTGACCATAAAATGCAGCCACCTGTGCCCATCAAATGCAGCCACCTGTGCCCATCAAATGCAGCCACCTGTGCCCATCAAATGCAGCCACCTGTGCCCATCATATGCAGCCACCTGTGCCCATCATATGCGGCCACTTGCCCATCATATGCAGCCACTGAGCCCATCAAATGCAACCACCTGTGCCCATCGACCCCCCCCTAGCATGCACGGATTGCGGCTCCGGCACAACCACTACCACAGATCGCAGCTCCGGCACCAAACCCTCCCCTTCCCCCCCAGCGTGGCACTGAGCCGAGGGGACTTACCACAGCACTGTGTGCAGCAGATCCTCTCACAGCGGTGGTCTGACGTCCTGCCTCCTGATTGGCGGGGAGGAAGGTTAGTGTGAAAATAGAGAAAATGAATTCTCTATGGTCACACAATTGGGTGGGAACAGGGCGCACTCTCTGTGCCCTGAGCCCACCCTATTTTGAAGCCTATTACAGCCTCAGGCTTTAATCAGGTACTTCAAAAAATACCACCTCCTCCTCCCACCCACACCATAAGAATCCATGCATCTGGCATCCTAAAAGGGGCCAGGCGCATGGATAGAGGGATGGCGCCCCACAGTGCACGGGCCGCCACTGATCAGCAGCGTCTGCTTCACATGGTGGAAAATTATCTAGGGACAAAAACAGACATGGAGAGCTTTCCAGTAGACTATCCACTGGGTTTCTGGGTCACGAGAATAGACCACTGACCAGAACTTGCCCAGTATACAATTGAGCTGCTGGGCTGCCCTGCATACAGCGTGCTTTCCAAATAAGCATTCAGTGCTGCCGGAGGTTTTGTGACAGATAAAAGAGTGCGTCTGTCCCAGTGTTGCCAACCGCCCGTAGATTTACGGGCAGCCCGTAAATTTAACCCCTTTTTTGGGGCGCCCGTGAAAGTCCACTACGGGCACCAGTGCCCGTAAAACTGATGGCAGCGAGCCGACCACGCAACTGCACATGCGCCGTTCTGAAGCCGGCCGGGCTCGGGAAAGCTTGTACGCGCTCGGCCGGGCGGCGCGTGCGCAGTAACGTAATAGTGCCGCCGAATCGATCGAGAGAGAGCACGGCGGCCAGCTGAGCCAGGCAACTCTGTCCTGTCATACAGTGCACACACAGACCGCGGAGGTACGGAGAGTGAAGCTGGGGGGGGGGATAATATTCTTAGTAAAAGGAGGACATTACTGGGACTGGAGCCGGGAGAAGTAATATGATGGTGAATAGAGCACATCAGTCTCTGTCGCTGGGCCCTGGCTGCATGGCATATGCAGGGGATAGAGACTGATGTGCTCTATTCACCATCATATTACTTCTCCAGTCTACATCATCAGTGTGCTGTGTGTCCTCCCCCTGTATCCCCTTTCCCTTTCATCTCTCCACAGGACAGGTCAGAGCAGCACTGTGCTGCCCTCCCCTGTGGAGAGGTGAAAGGGGTACAGGAGGACACAGCACACTGATAATGTGGAGAAGTAATATGATGGTGGGCACTGAGCAGAGGAGGAGGCTACTATGAGGATGTATCATGTCCGCAGCCTCTGTCCCCCTCCTGTAGTATGTCCGCAGCCTCTATCTACCTCCTGTAGTATGTCCGCAGCCTCTATCCACCTCATGTAGTATGTCCGCAGCCTCTATCCACCTCCTGTAGTACGTCCACAGCCTCTATCCACCTCCTGTAGTATGTCCGCAGCCTCTGTCCACCTCCTGTAGTATATCCGCAGCCTCTATTGACATCCTGTAGTATGTCCGCAGCCTCTGTCCACCTCCTGTATCATGTCCGCAGCCTCTGTCCACCTACTGTAGTATGTCCGCAGTCTCTGACCATCTCTTGTCTTTTATCATGTCTGCAGTCTCTGAGGGGATCCTAGAAAGGAGTCAAGAGTGGGAGCGCCGCTGGGATGGGGGTTATGGGAAGAGACAATCACGTGTTGACTGTGGAGAGGAGACTATAGAAAAGCCGCCAAGCTGGAGCCGTCTGACTGAGCCCTGCAGGGTGCACCTGAGAGGAGGTCAGTGACAGCGCCGCCAGACCAGTCTGAGGGGGGTCACTGATGTCAGGGGGGAGTGAATACAATAATGTAAGAGGGCACTGATATAAAGGTTCCCCTCTATATTTGTAATCCCCCCTTACTTTAGTGTATTCACTCTGCGGTAGGTGGTCTCTGGTCACCATCCTGCAAACTCTGCTGTAAGGGGGAACTCTCTGCTGGCCGGGTTATAGTAACCTGACCCTCATGTAAATAGAGAAATATGTTTTTTGACTTTTGTTTAACTTAAACACATTGCTAATAGTACTAGCTATGTAATTCACAATCGTGATACATTGTGTGAAGTGATTCTGTGCAACAATAACTCAATACATAATGCTAATGCATGAAAACTGCACACCTAAAAAAACAAAAATAAATAAACTTCCAGTAAGGAACCACAGAAAATATAGATGTGAATCCAAAGTGAATGTCCTTCAATAATCGTGAATCAAAGTGACTAAGTGCTGTTCAATCACATAAATCGCATAACAATAACATATAAACTGTGACTGGTAAAGTGAACATGCGTTGCTGGGTGATCTGGTGACTGTTCGTGGCAATGGATACCCACTAGGGGCTCCCAGAACTCTCACCTCAATGGCACAATAGAAGTGCATGTGTGCTTTCAGTAGATCTGTGCTTGTTCTGGTCCGGTTTTAATGTTGGTGTCCTAATCCGTCTTAGGGGAGAAGACATGTCCTCCGATGTATGGGCTCCATATAGGGGTAGTTAAAGGCAAAGGACTCCGATAGTGTAATATTGTTAAGCCAAGGAACTTATTAAAGTATAATAACTGCTTACATTAAAGTAAACGACAAAGCGCCGAACAACAGTGGAACCAGCGTATTAGCGGTACTCGTTACGTCACTTCCGGTCCGCACTACGTGTTTCTGGTTGCGTCCTACGCGTTACGTCATATCACGTGACTTCTTCAGGGCACCGGATTGGCTAACGCCATGGTGTTTTTATATCATTGGGACAGGAAGTGGAGAAAACTCCATTTTGTTGTAGACCAAGTAAGTACTTATACCGCGGCCATCTTTGAGAGGGCAATGCCGCTGAATGTTAATTAATAAAGTTACATTCAAACAAAAAAGTAAAAAAAGAGGTTAAAAACGATTCAAACAAGTTCCTTGATGTTTGAATGATGGATAAAGTTGGTAGTGTAATAATAGATCAAATCTCTGACCACTCTATATGTGATCGAGTTGATTCTACATTTACATATTGTACATTTAATCTTAAAAGTGTGTATAAAATGTATTAACCCTTTAATGAAAACGGTAAAAAATGGGCCTAATAAAATGGCTAAAAATTAAAATATATAAAAATAGGATAAAAATGTGGATAAAAATAACAGGTCAGTATATATGAAGGTTCTAGAAATGTACTAAATAAAGAGGGTACTCCCCAAACTTGCGAGATAAAGCAAGTCTAGGTTGTCTAGCTTTGTGGGTGTTGATGTTATCTGGAAGTAATTTTTTGGTATAGGTTTCATAGGCACAATTAACACCCAAGGACCAAGTTTTCCGCACCTGTTTGACAGGTGCATCAAATTTACATTTTTTACAGCAAAGGCAATTCTTGCTCTCATCAAGAGTACCTCTAGAAGGTTACGGGGTGAAGGCACCAGCAACACCCAAAGAACAATTATCCCACAACTGTTTGACAGAGGCATCAAGCTAAATTTTTTTACAGCAAGGCCAATTGTCAGGGATATCACACGCAGGCATCGATCAAGGGTGATTAGATGAGTTAGCAACACCTTAAGGAATCAGGACCAGATGAATAAGTAAACAATATGTTTATTAAGAAAATGACACACATCCAATACCAACACCAGTAAATCATAAACAAGAAAGTGGAAAATAAACGGAGCAATGAAAACCCTAAGTAAATAACCTAACTATACCTATCTAACTATATACAAGTTTGGGTGAACACACATGAGAAAGACAGGCAAAGACAAAAGACAAGGGTAGCAGGAAGCAAGTAGTGGCAGCAGAAAGCAGGTTCCAGGGGACAGGTCTCCGGATCAGGGTACAAGGAACAGGAACAGATCAGGCTCAGGCATGGACACGGCTTGCAGGGAAAATACTAAAGCACTGGACCTCAGTGCAAGGCGGGCTTATATACCCCCAGCAGTCCTATCAGGTGCAGCCTAACTACCTGTATGATCCATCTGATGGGAGACATCTGCTGGTGGCCACCAGAACTACACCCTTTGGTTCTAAACACAACAGTGCCTCCAGCAGGTGACCCAAGCAATGACACAGGTCCTGACACCAATTCTTGCTTTCACCAATAGTACCTCTAGAATGTTATGGGGTGAAGGCACCAATGACATCCAATTTTTCCACAACCGTGTGACAGGGGCGTCAAATTAAATTTTTTTACAGCAAGGTCAATTCTTACTTTCATTAAGAGTACCTTGAGAAGGTTACAGGGTGAAGGCACCCACACCACCCAAAGACCATTTTTTCCCCAACTGTCTAACAGGGACGTCAAATTTCAATTTTTTACAGCAAGGCCGCCAACAACACCCAAAGACCAATTTTTTTGCAACTGTGTGACAGGGGCATCAAATTTCAATTTTTTTAAAAGAAAAACAATTCTTACTTTCATCAAGAGTTCCTCTATAGGGTTACAGTGTGAAGGAACCACCAACACCCAAAGCCCAATTTTTCCACACCTGTTCCTTCTATCCAAAGTCTGCAAAAGAGATACCAGGCTTTAGTAAAAAAAAAAATGTTAATCTTGGCCAGAGTGTACTATAATTTAGTTTCTTCACATAAGGCTTGCTCACTGTGGTGTGAAACTATTTCCATCCGAAATCTGCCAAAGAGACACCTGAGTGCACTTTTTCTGCCAAAGAGTTCTGAGTGCACTTTTTCTTTGTAAATATCAGTTTTTCTGCATCAGGTTCTGTACACGCTACAGATGCGTCACTTTACAGGTAGACTAAGCGGACCCCCCAGGCACTATATTTAAATGAATGAAATTTTTTTATTGTTTTAAGCATCATTAACCCCTTCCTAACCGCCACACGCCAATATACGTCGGCTCAATGACACGGGTGGGCAAAAGGGAGTACCCATACGTCCCTCCGTGCAAGGCCGCGCGCCCGCCGTAGGAGCATGCCTATGGCTTCCGCGGACTCAATGTCCGCCGGTGGCCTACGACTGCGGCTAGGAGAGGCAGAACAGGGAAATGCAATGAAATGTAAACAAGGCATTTCCCCATTCTGCCTAGTGACATGACAGGGATCTACTGCTCCCTGTCATCAGGAGCAGTGATCTCTGTCATGTCCTAGGTCAGGGGTGTCAAACTCAATTTCATTGTGGGCAGCATCAGCATTATAATTGCCCTCAAAAGGGCCAGTTGTATCTGTAAGAATAAATGTCCAGCGCATCCCCTCCCCTTACACTAGATGTCAAGAGTCACCCCACCATCAGAAGTTGAGTCCCCCACTCTCCCTTACATCACAGTGTGCACCCCCCTTTCCTTATGCTGCTGCTGGGCAGAAGCTAGATGCATTGCTTGAAAGCAGAAAGTAAGGGTCTGGAGGAGGACCAGAGGAGGGCTGGAGGTGTGAGGGCCACATGAAATGGCCTGGAGGGCCGGATTCAGCCCGCGGGCCTTGTGTTTGACACCTGTGTCCTAGGTAGTCCATCCCCCCCTACAGTTAGAACACACTGAGGGAACACAGTTAACCTCTTGATCGCTCCCTAGTGTTTTTATCCCCTTCCCTGCCAGTGACATTTATACAGTAATTAGTGGCTATTTTTAGCTCTGATCGCTGTATAAATATCAGTGGTCCCAAAATAGTGTCAAAAGTATCCGATCTGTCTGCCTCAATGTCGCAGTCCCACTTAAAATCGCAGATCACCGCCATTAGTAGTAGTAAAAAAAAATAATAAAGAAAATGCAATAAATCTATCCCCTATTTTGTAGACACTTTAAACCAATCAATATATGCTTATTGCGATTTTTTTTTTTTTACCAAAAATATGTAGAAGAATATATATTGTCGTAAACTGAGGAAGAAATGTGTTTTTTTATGTATTTTTTTGGGATATTTATTATAACAAAATATAAAAAATATAGCTTTTTCCACAATTGTCTGTTTTTTTTGTTAATAGCACAAAAAATAAAAATCGCAGAGGTGATCAAATACCACCAAAAGAAAGCTCTATTTGTGGGAAAAAAGGATGTCAATTTTGTTTGGATACAACGTTGTACGACCACGCAATTGTCAGTTAAAGCGACGCAGTGCCGTATTGCAACAAATGCTCTGGTCAGTAAGGGGGCAAATCCTTCTGGGGCTGAAGTGATTAAAATCACTGCTCCTTTAAAAACAAATATTTTTAAAACTTTTTTTTGCATTGGTACATGTCCCCCAGGGCAGTGCACGGGCCCCTATACCCTTTTTATGGCTAATAACTTGCATATAAACCTTCAAAATGGGGACTTTTGATTTTTCCTGTTTGGGTCCCATAGACTTCAATGGGGTTCTGTGTTTGGGTCTGAATTTTTGCAATGTTGGAGAGTCTGGCGCAAACCAAACTGAGGGGTGTTTGGCCCATCTATAGTCAACAATAGCCTGACCTTTTGACATATTTGACCTATGGCATACAGTATATAATACAGCAATGCCTTCTAGAGTTTGAGCTGGGAAATGTTTCACTCATAAAACTGATATAGAAAACAATACGCCCTTGCAGGAATGACTACTTATTCTTTCCAAATAAAAGGTAAGCAACATAAGCTGAAAGGAGGGCTCCATAATGACAAGGAAGGTCTGCACCAGGCGGGCTCTATAACCACAAGATGATCAAAGAAGAAACTGCACCTGGGAACGACACCAGGGGCGGATCCAGAGTCTAGTCTCGGGAGGGGCACTGCCAGAAAATATATTTTTTTGGGGTACATCTATCGGGGAAATGGCTGGTGTTGGCGCTTCAATCATCACGGCACCATGGTTGTTATGGTGTCAGGATGATTGAAGCGCATTATTACTATTATTACATTGTTATAAAAAATTAAATAGTTTAACTCACCATAATGCAGAATCAGTGGGAGCCCCGAGTGTGTCACTTGCCACGTCACCTGTCACCAGATGCATATTGTCACTTGCCACGTCGCCTGCCACATGTTGCGGATTGTCACTTGCCACGTCGCCTGCCACATGTTGCGGATTGTCACTTGCCACGTCGCCTGCCACATGTTGCGGATTGTCACTTGCCACGTCGCCTGTCACCAGATGCAGATTGTCACTTGCCACGTTGCGGATTGTCACTTGCCATGTCACTTGCCACGTCGCCTGCCACATGTTGCGGATTGTCACTTGCCACGTCACCTGTCACCAGATGCAGATTGTCACTTGCCACGTCGCCTGTCACCAGATGCAGATTGTCTCTTGCCACGTCGCCTGCCACATGTTGCGGATTGTCACTTGCCACGTCGCCTGTCACCAGATGCAGATTGTCACTTGCCACGTCGCCTGCCACATGTTGCGGATTGTCACTTGCCACGTTGCCTGTCACCAGATGCAGATTGTCACTTGCCACGTCGCCTGCCACATGTTGCGGATTGTCACTTGCCACGTCGCCTGTCACCAGATGCAGATTGTCACTTGCCACGTCGCCTGCCACGTTGCGGATTGTCACTTGCATGTCACTTGCCACGTCGCCTGCCACATGTTGCAGATTGTCACTTGCCATGTCGCCTGTCACCAGATGCAGATTGTCACTTGCCACCTGCTAAGGTGGTCTCTTGTGTCCCAGAGACAGGCAGTAGAGAGATGATGTAATCTCTCTGCTGCCGCAGCTGCCTGCATGGTGGGGGGGAACTGCAGGGATGCAGGGCGGGCGGTGAGAGATGATGTCATCTCTCTGCTCCCCCGCCCGCCTGCTCCCTGATTGGCCACACATGTCAGCGGTGCTCTGTCACCTATGGAGCCGCCCGGCGGCTCTTTTACTCACAGAGCCGCCCAGCGGCTCTCTCTCTCACGGAGCCGCCCGGCGGCTCTTTTACTCATGGAGCCGCCCAGCGGCTCTTTTACTCACAGAGCCGCCCAGCGGCTCTCTCTCTCTCACGGAGCCGCCCGGTGGCTCTTTTACTCACGGAGCCGCCCAGCGGCTCTCTCTCTCACGGAGCCGCCCGGTGGCTCTTTTACTCACGGAGCCGTCCGGCGGCTCTCTCACAGTGACACTCACCTGCATTTCTCGGAGGGGGCAATTGCCCCGTTGCCCCCCCTGGATCCGCCCCTGAACGACACTAAAGCTACTCAATGAGAGAGAGATTCATTTCTGCAATTGCTCATGTAACTGGAAACTCTTGTTGCCTATAAAGTTTGTGAAGCTGCTATAACCTGAGCTTAGTGACTTTTATTGTATTCATATTGTACATGCGCATTTACTACATGTGTTGTATTGTGTTCCTACTAATGTAAGTAGTTTGTATGTACAAGATTTTTGTCCAGTAAAGCATGTTAACTGCTTGCCACCTGCACACAGTACATTTCCTGCAGACACAGCAGTACACATGCGCATCAGAACGATCCCTTGGATCCACTGGACATAGTAGTCATGGGACTGAGTGCTATTGCACATGTGCAAATGGGTGAACACAGCGAATCACAGGGCTCAGTACCCAGCCAGGGTATCATGTGATTACTACGACTAATCATAGCGATTACATGATATTATAAAGCAAACTATCATGAATGGCTCTCATTCATGAACAGCTTGTGTACTGTTGTGATGCTGTGATTGGCCCACAGCTATTACAGGATACCTGGCACCCTGTACCGAGTGATTAGCTGTAGCTAATTACAGCATGTCAACAGTAAGCAAGCTGTCATAAATGGAAGATCATTTGTGACAGTTAACTATTGCTTTTAACAGTAGTTATCAATATTATAAGCAATAACATTGTACAAAAATCCCTGATCCCCCCCCCCCAGAGTAGTACTGAACTACTCTAATGAAAGTATGCAAAAAATGTAATAAAATATTCTTTTTTCTTTTCTTTACACCAGTCACCAGTCAATGTCCCTGATCGTTGACATACCAGTCATATGATGACGCTGTACTGCACTGGTGACAGTATGTAAGAAAAAATCCCAAATTTTATTTAACTTTAAAATTAAAAAAAAATCAATTAAAAAAAAACTTGCCATACCTCTTACTAAAGACGTTAGACTGTCTACTTTCCAAAAATCAGTCATTTGTGGGGTATTTGTATTGTCCTGGCATTTTAGGACCTCAAGAAATGAAATAGGTTGTCAGTACATTAGGACTGATCAATTTTCAAATATACGGTACCATATATACCATAGTTTGTAGACTCAAAGCAAAACATATGTCTATTTATACATGAAACATTAAAGCAGGCAAACTAAGCTATGGGCAAGAGGGGTTTGCCATCAAAGTTCATTAGCTAGTCTGTTTGCTAGTGAGTGAGGTCCAGGTCATCGCGGAGCACTCACATTTTGTATCCATTGCCAATTTTTGAGTCTCTACACCCCTTGAGGTCTATTGCCTTTTTTTATATTTACATATTTTCACAAACTTTTTTAAACATATTGAACAATGCTTGGAACCCTTTTTATTGTTTTTTGTTATTAACATACCCAGTCGGAAGTGGGCTGCATACTTTATCTGTTGTTGGAGTGGACTATTACCACACTTTGATCCTATAGAAATGCACTCTCACTACAGCAAGCAATGATGAGAATTTTTCTTAAATTTTCCATTGGGGTTTGATATGGCTTTAATCTCAGGGGAACAAATCATGAGCACAGTTTTCATGGTTAGGCTTTGGTATGTCTCCTCTTGGCCAGTAAAGCCAGCTTGTGCCTGATATAACAAATCAGAAAGCCAGAAGAAGTAGGCCAGAGTCATAAAAGCTGTGGTTCCTTTTGGAATGCCAGATGGCCCTGGGATTTTAGGAATCCTAAAGAGCAGCAGGGATAAGATCAAAGAGATTGCTGTGGGCCAATCTAAAAGGTGGAAATGGTAGGTCATCCAGGTAATGTGATTAGTAGCATTGATTATTGAAAATGTGGGATGAGATAATTGCGTAAGTTGAACTTTCCTAAGGAAAATACTAGTTATTTTGCTTGTTTCAGGCAGCCAGTCCACCAACACTTTCAGAAATAGGTCAGCAACAAAAGACCCCATATTTCGTAGCACAGGTCGTTTTCAAAATTACACCAAGTGGTTTATTATTCTCACCTATTATTTGTATCAGTAGTCATACCCTTTCTTAAGACCAAATATGATTTCAGTCTAACGCATAATAAGTTGCTTTTATTTGCCCAAATGTGTGCTTTAGGCAGTGTGTGTTGACAGGTAATCAAAGCCTCAAAACATTTTGATAAAATTAAATTCCTACCAATACATCTTTATTTACCTTAACACACATGAAGAAATTAGTCTGGGTGATAATACTGTAGGGAATGACCAAGTTACAAAGCTACATAAATGATTAGTTAGTTAGGCTGATAAAAGAAGTCAAGTCCATCTAATTCAATCAATAATGTTGTTGCTTTGTTTTTACCGGTTGCCTTTTGTACAGAGGCTGAGAGTTCTGGATTTTGAAACAGGAGCTCAAAGTAAGTTTTGCAATCATTAGGGTTTGACCAAAGGAACAGAATTGCCACAAATGGTCTTTACATCTTAGCCTTGACCTTTGAACAAAATTGATTGCATGCAGTTTGAGCTGGTTGTTGAGGAAGGCCTCCAGAGTGGAACTACAGATCACAAGGCTCTACAGACCAAATTTGATGGCACCCCACATAAAAACAAAGTGGCATCTGGCAGTAACACAGTCACTGATCTTCACAATGGAAAGTAGAAAGGTAACAGGAGAGCTGTCAGTATAGTCAGTGCACTAATAGGGAGGCGTTCTGTGGAAAGTGGTTGTCTGGTAGGGATGAGCTTCGTGTTCGAGTCGAAAATTTGAAAACCATTTATCATTTTCCTTCCACTTCACAACAAAATAAAATTAAATATTATAATCATCCTATTATTTTGGTTACTGTAGTGCGGTACTATTTTAATTTGAATTGCAACACTATGAAGTTCCTCCTCTGTTTTTTATGTGCCACATATTGAGTATTTACTACTAGAGACCTGGAGAGTAAAAGATCTATCCAGGTTGCCATTACTAGATTGGGAAAAAAGAAAAAAAACTCTGTTAGACCTCCTATAATCTCGGCTCTAAGCTTCTGGTAAGCAGTATAAGTGTGAGAAGGTGGTGGAGCATTGGAGGTTTTTTCACTGAAGATAACACGTTGTTTGTTGATTGTTGTTTGTTGATTGTTGTTTTTTTATATCTATGTATATATTATTAGAATCACTGATTTGGTCATTTTTGTGGACACCTAAATTTTTAATATGATCACATTTATTATGATTGCATTTAATCACTTAAGGATCGCCCACCGTTTGTATACTGCGGCAGGGCAGCCCTATTGTGCAAATTATGTACCTGTACACTAGACACAGTGGAGAGCCGATGTGCGGGTTCGGCGGCTTCGATGTCCATCGGTCACCCGCGATATGTCCATTGGGCACCTGCGATCGCTCCTCAGAGAGGCAGAATAGTACAGTGAGATTGTCTGTTCCTAGTGATTAGGAACAGCGATCTCTCTTTATTCCCAGTCAGTCTATTCCCCCCACGGTTAGAAAACACCTCCCTAGGACACACTTCCCTGCCAGTATCATTTATACAGTGATCAGTGAATGTTTTTAGCTCTGATCACTGTAATAATGTCACTGGTCCCAAAAAAGTGTCAAAAGTGCTTATTGTTGTTTATTCTTCTCCCTTCCGAAGCCGGCGTCATTGTTACTGCTGTCTTCCACATCTTTGCAGTCTAACATTTCCGCTCTTACTTGCGATATTGGCTAGAATCCCACACATGAGCATTGAATGCTGGCCAAGCAAACAGCAAACTGCAGCCGGTGTTCTGCCCGATAACTCCAACTCGCCAAAATCTATAACCACGACACTTCCGGTGACTCTCCAGCATCAGTAATGGAGATTTAGACGACTTGGCTGTTTTTACAGAACACTGGTAGCATATATACTATGGTACACAGTATATGAGTGGACATTGTTAGTCCGCCCGCTAATAACAACCAACATGTACAAAGTAGTATGATATGTGGCGCTTACTGAAAAATTATATAAAAACACTAATAAAATCTATTTAAAATGTAAAACAACCAAATATAATGGAGATTCACTCGGAAAATCCAGATACTAATTGTGTCTTACAATTAATCTTCCATCGCATTGTGTAACCAAAGATTATAGCAAACCATTGTTAGATTAAATAATGAATCCAAAATGCCCCACTTCCAAACTGACACTAATAGAGCCTCTCAATGAGTGATAGATAATATCCAAGAAACAAGAAATATCTTCTACTACAGTGAAAACAAATAATACTTTTCTAAAAGGTCAAGCAAAACACAGTAATAAGGTGCACATTAATGCATTCATAGAAAACTGTGCAAAAAATCAGTTAATAATAAATATAACTATGAATATATATATATATATGTAGCGCTGGTAGATTTTTAAATCTACTCCTTCTAGGTAAATTTAGTGGGTCATCTGTTCTGTACATAGTTCAGATTTAGTTTATTGGCAGATTTAGCATCTGTTCCAGTTTGGCTGTGTTGCGTGTAGTTTCACACTGTGCCTGTGGGTGTCGTTGTCACCATGGGTCGGTGTTGGAAAAGCAGCAAGCTGAAGTGTATGAGTGCTCTTCTGTCCCGGAGATAACTCGGCGGAGGTGGTCCTCCGAGTTGCATTCTGGGAGAGGGTATTTATGGGACAGACACCATGTTTTAGGGAGCTTTTACCTCGTGGCCCTCTTGGCCTAGGGGCATGTGTCAGTGAGTTCTATTTTGCGGCCCTCCGGCCTGGAGGGTTGCGTTGCGGCAGCCGAGCGGGTAGACCCAGAAGCCTGTCTGGGGCCCGCTATCGCTGGGATGGTCCTGTGCTGTCTGTCCTGCGGGAAGAAGCCGGACAATCTGGAAGATCCAGGGGAGGACCCATCTTGGAAGGGACCATGCAAGGCTGGTCTTAAGAAGGGCCTGGTGACTCGATTGGAGGATGTATCCTAAACTACCTTACCGCACAAGTACTGCCGGGTCGGCTTAAAGGTTCTGGTACTGTGTTTGCTGTTCATCAAAACGAATACATCCTGTGGCAGAGGATCGTATGGTTTTATTTCAATCAAGTCTGCGGCAGAGACTTTTTGTTCGTGCTGCGTAGTGGCTGCTAGGTTGGTGAGAGAGACCTATCCGGGCGGGCAAAGATTTAATCCAGAGCTGAGGATACATTCATCCCAAAGATTTCAAGTCCTTAGTGCTACACCAAGAAAAAGGTATTTGAACCTCCCTGCAACTCTCCTTCTACCTCTTTCCTGCTACTTCTTCCAGTTATCTCCCATTAAAGCATTGGAAAAATACTCAAGTGACTGGTGCCTACATTGTTTGATAATAAGCTCAACGGAACCCTAGACCCAGTGTCGGTGAAATAACAGGTAAAAAGGTGATGATAACAGCCCGCTAAAAATCAGCAGCTACACTGTGAGTTAGTGCTACATGTGGGGGCTCATCTGGGATTGTTTGCCGTTACCCTGAGCAGCCCTGAGAAGTATTTCACCGGGAGTTTATGTTAAAAGAGGTTTCTTGACTTTGTCACTTTTCCAGGAAAAGAAGGGGTTAAATTGCAGAACTTTATTTCTGACTGCGTAGGCTGCGGGTGAGCTACATTATCAGAGGAACAAGTGGGAGGAGTCTAATCTACTTGTTACCGCATGGGACGTGGTGGTGTGTGTTTGGCGCCAAAGGAGAGAGAAGCCTCGTGATTGTGTTGAGAGTATCAGAGTGCAGCCATGTCTTCTTTCTCATTGGTACCGTCGACAATGGGGTCCAAGATGTTCCCTACAAGTACCGCTGTGGGTGCTATGCTGACCGGAACCCTGCTAACAGATACCGGCATTCATTTGAAGCCGCAGGGGCGGTTCATCCTATACACAGTTGGAGATATCGAAGGGCTGGTCATGCTTTGCCACAGGTGTGAAGGACTGGCCATACATCTCCGTCCATTTGTTTGCTGTTTGCAGTGCGGAGAATATTTGTTCACAGTGGAGCAACGTACAATGTCGCCCCGTGCTTATCGTGTGGATTGGGCTACAGGTATTGCCACAGTGGAAACTACTGTCATTGCTGTTGGAGAGCAACGGGCCGTGATCTCGTCTGCTACCGAGAGTGCTTCCGAGGGAGATGTCGCTGTCACTGCTTCATCAGCGGACATCACCTTTATTTCTACTTCTACTACACCTATCCCTGTTGCACCTGTTCCAAGGAAGGTGGGATATGTGAAGGCTTCCCGCGGCCGTGGTCGAGGCCTACCCCAGAGACTACCCAAACCAGAGCCGGAGGAGTATGTGGATCCGGAGAAGTCCACGTCAGGAACGGGTGAGAGATCAAAGGGGAACATATCTGGGACTCTCTGTAAATATTTGCCAGCGGAAGAGTTGAAAGACTCGGAGATAGATTCTATGTCAAATCTCTCCGGTGATGATGATTTGTTTGAGACAATGTCACAGAAACTGCTGTGGGCCCAGGGTGAAGATGTTGCTTCTGCCCTTACTTTCTCAGAATGGATAGCCATGAATTATGGTAAGACTTCACCATATGTGGAGTAGCACAGTACTACCAAAGAGACATTGTTTAAAGTTGCTAGTTTGCTTGAGAGTGAGCCGACACCCATCGGATCTATGGTGCATAAATCGCCAAATTCTTGTGTGCCTCCTGGTTTGGGGAAAAATAGAACTTTGCCTAGACTTGCTCGTTTACAGAGAGTGCTCACCAAACGTGTTGCCAGAGAATATGGTCTGGAATTGCCCTATGTGACTCAGGAAATTATGCAGAAAATTGAGGCCAACCGGGAACAGTGGTACCGTGAAGCTGTTTGGGACTATTTGTCTGTACCAAAACCCTTCTGGAAAGCTGGGTATTCTGCTGCTATGGATGAACGTTTCAATGGATGTTTGCTGCATTGGAACTATGGTCAGCACATCTATGCTGACAAGGTGGTCATTTGCAGACCCGGAAAAGATGACATTGTCTACTTTATCACCACTGTGGATAAGCAAGGGAAGAAACTGACATTGCCAGATCCCCGGTTTTATTGGTGATTATGCAAAGAAGAGACTGTTGTCTTCTGCTCTTCTAAAAAGAAAAAGAGAACTTTGGGGAGTATAGACAGCTAGTGTTAGTGTTTAGAGATCTCCGTGGTCACGAGATTTTATTCATCTCAGCGCTTATATATCCAAAGTTTCTTTACTGAAAAAAAAAAAAAAATAATAATGCAATATGCCCCAAGATAGGGATGGACTTTTCAAGTTATTTCAGTTTATTTTCATTAGAAGAAAATATGTGGGAAGAGAGTGTCATTCTTTTGTGGAATAAGGCTTTGCTCCTAAATTGTTAGTGATGCTACTGTACATATTTCTTGTGTGTCTAATTTTGTTTCTTTCAGGAACAATCAGATCTCCTATCAAGCTGTTAGGCTTTTCAGGTAGGTAGATAGTGGGGTTTTGTGACATGTTTAATGTGATTTCTTTTGCTGATGTGAATATGTCGTTGTATAAATGTTAAAACTGTAACATTTCTATACTGTATTTTCTTCCTTCTCATCCAAGTTCAAATACCTACTCTCAGGCTTGAGAGTCATATTTTGCCAGACGTTGAGGACAACGTCTATTGTGGTGGGGGATGTATGTAGCGCTGGTAGATTTTCAATCTACCGCTTCTAGGTAAATTTAGTGGGTCATCTGTTCTGTACATAGTTCAGATTTAGTTTATTGTCAGATTTAGCCTCTGTTCCAGTTTGGCTGTGTTGCGTGTAGTTTCACACTGTGCCTGTGGGTGTCGTTGTCACCATGGGTCGGTGTTGAAAAAGCAACAAGCTGAAGTGTATGAGTGCTCTTCTGTCCCGGAGATAACTCGGCAGAGGTGGTCCTCCGAGTTGCATTCTGGGAGGGGGTAATCCTGAGCTGAGGATACATTCATCCCAAAGATTTCAAATCCTTAGTGCTACACCAAGAAAAAGGTATTTGAACTTCCCTGCAACTCTCCTTCTACCTCTTTCCTGCTACTTCTTCCAGTTATCTCCCATTAAAGCATTGGAAAAATACTCAAGTGACTGGTGCCTATATTGTTTGATAATAAACTCAACGGAACCCTAGACCCGGTGCTGGTGAAATTACAGGTAAAAAGGTGATGGTAACAACCCGCTAAAAATCAGCAGCTCCACCGTGAGTTAGTGCTACATAAAGATAAATAATTAATTATGATTTGCATTAAAAACGTAAATCCCAATTAGCAGTGTATATTGAAAGTGTAAATGTGCAATATGTGCAACATCAATACATGAGTAAAGAGTATTTGATAACATGCAAAACCCCGCAAAAGTGTAAAGAAATTAATATAATAAATGATAATAATTGAAATCCAATGTGATTCAAGAAAATGTGCTAAATAGAATGAAAAAAGAGTGTCCAGATTGTGACAATCTCAATTCAAAAATTGTGAAGGATAGTTCATCAAGAATTTCTGGTGCAAGCAATCAATCTAAGGTGTATAGAAGGATGTGGTCTCCCCAGCCTCTCACCTCATGGCTGAATGATAACAGCCTTGTTTGCAGAAAAAAAACGATCCAAACTGCTCCGCAATCCTCTTGCTCCCCTAGGGATCTCCTGCCTTACACCACACTCCGTTCTCAGGGCGCCCCCGACAGTCAGCCAAGCAATATAAGTCATAAAAAAGAGGGGAGGAAGCACTCCATAGTGTAGTATTTAAAATTCACATGTTTATTACAAGTAATTCACTTACATTAAAACAATGTCAAACGAGCAAGATAGTGCGACTGCTTGCCGATCCCGGCCGTGATCTGGAAGCCCAACGTGACCCGCCTCTCTCTCCTGACGCGTTGCGTGACTGTCACGTCACTTTCTCAAAGGGTATGGAGACGGGTGTACAACTATGACTCATATAGCAGAGATGGTTACTATGGTAACTCCCGCTCAGCATAAAACTGGACATAGTCTCCAAGTAATAGCTTTTTATTTACTAAAAACAAATCTAGATCAATATTATAATTAACGTTTGTAATTAATTATTGAATACAAAATATAAAATATAAAGTGCATTCAATAAATTAGCACCCTCTATTGGGCAATAATAAGTTGAAAATAGCCACATGAATAAGGATTAAATCTTGGCATATAACTGCCATTTAGTGGACAAAATAAATACTTCTAAGCTAAAAAAGATAAAGATAAAAACACATCAATAAAAAAGATTTGTGATATTGCAGCCATTGGTTATTAGACAAGCTAAGGTTATAGGTCATTACAATGTTCTTTTTTTTTTTTTCTCTTAAATAATCTTTATTAACAATTCTTAATTTACATACATCATATTGTATTAAAACACCTACATGTTCGCGTGGGCATACTCCACTAGTAAAGGGACATACTTCATATGGTACACTAAGGCGATCGGGAACTGTTTTTCCCCCAACCCTCCCACCCTTCCCTTACCCACCCCCTACCTTGAGCCAAATCCTTCCTTTTATTCCTGACACCCTAAGCTTTTTAACCACGGGTTCCACATCCTTTCAAACTTTTTAAGGTTCCCTCTTCTAATATATAGGGCTCTCTCCTTCCATATTACCTCATTTATTGTTTTAACCCACTCGTCCACTGCAGGGGGAAGGACTGTTTGCCATCTCTGCATAATGAGCTTCCGGGCCTGGTAAAGACACCTCAGAACGGCTAGTTTAGCCGCTACCTCCTCCCGTCTCCATACCCTGTATCCAAGAATACAGAATCTGACGTCTATCTCCAGGGAAAGCCCCCATTTGCCCTCGATAGAGCCCACAACCCCCCGCCAGTAACGTACTAGCTTGGGGCAGATCTTACACCGAAACTGAATAATTTTTTTGGGGTGTAGTATGCTCTATGTAGCAACATTAAGTGGGAGAGTCTCTGTGCAGGTAAAACTGAAACCTCCTGTCCTACCTCCAGTATTTCCCTCCATTGTATATCAGTCAGCTTTCCCACATCCTTTTCCCACCCCTCCCTGCAGCCCAGATGCTCTGATCTGACAATGGCTTCCTTGCACAGCTGCGCATATATTCCAGAGATAAAGCCCTTCATCTCCCCAGACTTGATCACCCTTTGGAGGAGTGCAGCATCTGTCCAGGCTGGGGGATTTACCCTAAATTGTACCTCCAGTGCCGCTCTCATTTGCAGATACCTGAAGAATGTTTGTCTTGGGATACTGTATTCCTTTTGGAGGTCCTCAAAAGATTTCAATACCCTCCCTCTGTACAGCTGGGATAGTCTATTTATACCCCACCTCGCCCATTCCTTAAATTCCCCCATAGCCACTATCTCCTGTAGGTTTCTGTTATGCCAGAGGGGAGCATATTCTGTAAACCCAACATATCCCATTAAGGTCTTTGTTGCCTTCCAGACTTTTGTTATTAACTTAGTTGTAGGGCCTCTACCAGATAGTGAGTCTGCCTCCAATGCTTCCACTACGATTTTATGGGGTGCCTCTAGAGTTAACAAACCTCTGTCAGCACTTCCACCCCCTACATGCTGCAACTGTGCTGCCAGAAAATAGCACCTCGGATGCGGGAGGGCTATCCCCCCCTCTTTAACTGGTAGCTGCAAACTCTGAAGGCTAATCCTGGCCTTCCCCCTCCTCCACAACAGTTCCCTAAAAAGTGAGTCAATCTTTTGGAACCACTTTTTGTTCAACCACACCGGTGAGTTGTGTAACAGATACAGCAGTTGGGGCAACCAAACCATCTTGATTAGGTTGCCCCTTCCTGCTACAGATAGGGGCAGCCGGCTCCAGATATCTATTTTACACCTAAATTTACCCAATAGTGGAACTAGGTTGTCTACAATATATTGATTGGGGTCTTTTGACATATTTATGCCCAGGTAGCGAATCTTTGAGACTACTTTTAAATGTGGGATTCCTGACATGTCCGGACCATTGGGGTTATCTAATGGCAGTAGTGCAGATTTCCTCCAATTCACCACCAGTCCTGACACGCTGCCAAACCTTTCCATTATGTCCATTACTTGCCTAAGAGAACCTCCCGTATCTCCAAGAAACAGTAGGACATCGTCGGCATACAGGGCAATCTTCTCCTCTCCTATTCTTCTTACAAAGCCTTCAATCTTGGAGCTAGATCTAATATGGATTGCTAGTGGCTCCATAGCGAGAGCAAACAGCAGGGGGGACAGGGGGCATCCCTGTCTCGTCCCCCTCTCTAAGCATATTTTCCCTGATAGTTCTTTATTAACCCTAACCTTCGCACTTGGGCCCCTATACAGTATTTTTATCCACTTTCTAAAGACAGGACCCAAGCCAAACTCCTCCAACACCCGCTAGAGATAGGGCCATTCCAGACTGTCAAAGGCCTTAGTTATATCCAGAGATACCACTGCTCTTGAACCTATATTCTCTGTCGAGGTCTGGAGGTTCATATATGCCCTCCTAATGTTCATACTCGTGGTCCTACGGGAAATAAATCCCGTTTGATCCACGTGGATGAGTTTATGCATAATTTTGTTAAGTCTAGCAGCCAATACCCTTGCCAGAATCTTGGCGTCTGTACACAACAAAGATATAGGCCTATATGCCGACGGTTCCAGTGGGTCACCCCCTTCTTTATGAAGCAGGATGATATTTGTTTCAGTCATAGAGACAGGCAGACACCCTCCCTGCAGAGCCCAGTTCAGTGTTTTCAGCAACTCCGGCAGGAGGATCTTCCCGTAGTGCTTATAGACCTCCACCGGGAGACCATCCGGCCCCGGAGATTTTTGATTTGCCATTCCATTTACAGCTTGTTGTAGTTCAGCTAGTGTAATTGGCGCATCTATACCCTCTCTATCCTCTTCAGTAACTATAGGGATCTGTATGTCTTTAAAAAATTTCTCCATATCCTCCTCCCCAACGAACCCCTGTGACCTATACAGGTTTTTATAATACCTCTCAAATGTGTCTGTAATTTCTGGGCTCTGAGAGGATATCTCACCACCTGGAGTCCTGATTGCCGGGATCGCCGAAGAGGAGGAGTTAGTTTTTACCAAATAGGCCAACATGCGTCCCACACTTTCTCCTTCCCCAAAGGTCCGTTGTTTCAGGAAGAGTTGCTTATTTTCACCCCTCTTCAGGACTGCTGTTCTATAGGCCTCCTGTTTCTCCTCCCACAGTTTCTGCCTCTCTGGTGTAGGGCCTTCTATAAATTGCTTCTCTGCCACCTCCAGTTCCCTCCTAATTCCCTCCTCCCACTCCCTTGCCCTCCTCTTAACTCCTGCCACCCCCTGGATCAAAATACCCCTAAGGAATGCCTTCAGTGTGTCCCATTGTACACCTGCTGTCGTTGAACCTTCATTAAATTTTAGAAACTCTTCTAACTTTGTTATTATCTTCTCTGGCTCCCCCATTAACTCCAACCAATATGGACTTAGCTTCCAGGGCCCTCTAACCTCCCTGACCCCTATACCCACTGAGGCCACCATCAGGGAGTGATCCGAGACCCCTCTCGGATAGTATACTACGTCCTTTATTATTGGCACTGCCTCTGCATTCCCCAGGGTCATATCAATTCTGGAGAAGGTGGAGTGGGAAGAAGAGAAGCAAGAGTATTGCCTTACTCCAGGATTCCGGACCCTCCACAAATCCAACAGGCCTGCCTCCTCCAGGAAGTTACCCAGCCAGCCCCCTACTACACTGTTTACTTGGGCTCGCGGTGGAAATCTGTCCAACTCTTTGTTCAACACCTCATTGAAATCCCCTAATACTATCACCGGGGTATCTGTTTTATCCAACATAAACTCCATTAAGCTATACAGTACTTCCAGTTTAAATGGTGGGGGGATATAAATGTTAGCAATAACATACATTTTGTTTTCAATAGAACAGTATAAAAAAACATAACGACCTAAGCTATCTATCCTGGTCTGCCTACAGGAGAACATCACACTTCTTGTTACCAATATACTCACCCCCCTAGAGTAAGAGGAGTACACCGAGTGATATTGGGCCTGGAACCTTCTACTTGGGAGACCTTTCATCGTATCCTTTGTCAAGTGAGTCTCCTGTAGGCAGACCAAGCCCACCCCCCTTATCTCCAGCAGTGAAAAAATGGCAGCCCTCTTGATTGGGTTCCCCATCCCCCGTACATTCCAGGAGCCTATTTTAAGGACTTTAGACTGCATTAGACAAACAACAGACAGGAATTAGTACCAGAAGACCAACGACAATGGGCATCTTCAACTTGGTATACTGTCTTGTGCCGAACTTTAACACCTCCCATACCCCTTATAACTCCCCCCAGAAAGCAAAAAGAGAGAACCCCCATGGGGCAGCCAAAGTGAGACCCCTCCCTTGTTACCAAACTGTGTATTGCATATAGCAGAACAGAAAAAAAAACAAAAAAAATGCCTTAGTTATCCTCTGTGCTTCATTACTGTTATTTTCCTTTCTAATAAACCTACTAAGTGTCCCCCTTTCCTTTTTCCCCATGTTCCTATTGATAGGGGACCCCTCCATTTATACCAGGCTGTATACTACATCTATAAAATAAGAAGAAAGAAGAGAGATAAAAATAAATAAGTAAATAAATAAATAAAAAGAAAAAAGTGTTGCCTTGATTACCCTCTGTGCTTCATTACTATTATTTTCCTTTCTAGTGAACATTCTAAGTGTCCCCCTTTCCTTTTTCCCCATGTTCCTATTCATAGTGTTTGTATTTACCACACATGTGCTTAATCGCCCTTCCCCCCTCCCGCTCCATTCCCCTAACTACCCCTCCAAATACTAAGTGCATTTTAGTTCCTTTTTGAAATAATTTTGCGACCCCCCTTCCTCCATCTTGTCGCAGTGGTTCAAAAATTTCATCAATAAGGACCTGGGGCGCCCTCCAGGGGGCGGAGCCCTGAAGGGGACCCGATGGGCTCTCTCAATTGCAAACTGTGGGGAAAATGCATCTCTTCCAAATATTTCTGTGAACCATCCTTCCAAAAAAGCAATGGGATTCTGCCCTTCACATCTCTCCGGGAGGCCCACTATTCTTATGTTGTCCCTTCTCAGACGGTTTTCCATTTCATCCATTTTTTCATTAATTCTACCCAGTTGTTCCTTCATAGACTTGACATCTTGCTGTAGGGGAAAAACATCATCCTCCACTTGGCTCACTCTTCCCTCCAAGCCGGTTATTCTATCTACTGCCTTTTGCAGTTCCTGCTTTATTAATAACAGTTCATCCTTGATCTCTTTAATTTGGCAGCTTAACCCCTCCACTGATGCTCTGCAAGAGTTAATCGCATGGAAAATTTCCCTCAGGGTTGGTTCTGCCTCTGTAGCAGAGGCCATTGCTGGTGATGGTACCTGGACTTTTTCCCCTGCTCCTGGGCCTTTATTAACAGTTGGATTTTTATGCCCTGCTCCGGCTGGGGTGGAAGATGCCTGTCCATAACTTTTCCTATCCCCGGTGGTCTTAAGTTGCGGAGCTTGCCCATTCTTAATGGGGGTCTGTTCAGGAGTGTGTGCAAACCTCTCCAATTTTGCTGCAGCTACTGCCGCCTGGTTCCCCTTCTCCTTTGCAGATCGCAGCGACTGGGGCCCCAAATTCTCCATGTTGACTGGCTCCTCCCCTCTCCTCCTTGACATTGCCATTGTTACCTTTGTGTGCCTGGGTACCCAACACCGCCAGTGGGGAACAAATGTGGCACAGGGGAAACCAGGGGACCGCAGTAGAAGTTAGCACAGGTAAATACTATCTCTTTAATGCAAGGTTCTGTTTGCACCCCTCCAGTCCCCGCTCAACCAATATGCGTGTTTCAACAGTTCAGCAAGGTTAACAAACTGATCAGGTAGGTCACAGCTGCCCGATCCCTTCTCCTTCTCCCTGTCAGACTATTAAACCACGGGGTAGTGTCCTTTGATTTTTAGCCGGGCACAATAGACTTCTCTTTACTTTCTTTTTTCCTTTTTTTTTTTTTTTCTCTTATTCCTTCTCCCTTTAACAAACGCTTTCCTTGCCTCTTTTGGTTCTTCTCTGCTCTCCTCTTTCCTCTTTCCCTTTGCTCTTCCTTATTTTGCTCTTTCAATGACTCTCTTTACAACTACTGTATAGCTGTATAACATTAGCAGGTATAGCAGGGCATAGTTTTAGCAGGGTACCATACAGTCCACCTTCATAGCCCCAGGGTTTTTAAACTGAGCCCAAATGCTCACATACCTGTCCTGTAGTATTTCAGAGTTGCGCGTTCTCTCCACGTGTGCCCGGTGTCTATTGCTGTAGCTGGCGTCTGCTGCTGTGGCTGTGGCTGAAGCAAGGGGAGGGAGACTGGGGCCGAAGCGGAGCGTCTTAGCTGTCACTCCCGAGCCTTCATCCAGATCACTAGAGGTTTTCACAGCTCTCGCGAGAGCCCCAGGTGTTGCCAGGCGACTAGTCCGGCGGCGACGGGGAGGAACCTGCAGCACGGTCCGAGCGCGGAATGTAGGGCAGAGGGCAGAGAACAAGCCGGTACACGGCAGCGCAGTGCAGCGGCAGCAAGGCGCCCCCACTCCCGAAGGTAAGATGCGGCTGGCCGGTCACAATAGCCGTCGGGTGGAGCGGTGTACACAGAGGCAGGGAGGCAAGTCAGATAGCACGTAAGCAGATAGCAGGCGAGGTTGAGCTGCTAGGGATAGGGATAGGGCTAAGCAGCATGGAGGCCGGAGCCAGGCGGGAGCTCACACACACACCCGCTCACAACGACATCCGGTCACGCCCCCCATTACAATGTTCTTAAGGAAGCATAATTAATAAAATAAAAGTGGATAGGTTAAGAAATATATATCATATAAGCTCATAAGGACCATGTTCATATAACCTAAAATCAAGAAGTTGTATCATAAAGGCCAACAACCCCAGCTCATAATATATATCATCTACTAGGTGACTACTAATTAATGTATAGATTGATTAATAAGAAGGATAATGGTAATAAACCAGGGATCGGCAAGCAGTCGCACCATCTTGCTCGTTTGACATTGTTTTAATGTAAGTGAATTACTTGTAACAAACGTGTGAATTTTAAATACTACACCATGGAGTGTTTCCTCCCCTCTTTTTTATGACTTATATTGCTTGGCTGACTGTCTGGGGTGCCCTGAGAATGAAGTGTGGTGTAAGGCAGGAGATCCCTAGGGGAGCAAGGGGATTGTGGAGCAGATTGGATCGGTTTTTTCCTGCAAACAAGGCTGTTATCGTTCAGCCATGAGGTGAGAGGCTGGGGAGACCACATCCTTCTATACACCTTAGACTGATTGCTGGCACCGGAAATTCTTAATGAAATATCCTTCATAATTTTTGAATTGAGATTGTCACTGTCCCTCATCCAATCTGGATTGCATCGACTATGGGACTTTTTTATCGAGGACACTCTTTTTTCATTCTATTTACCACATTTTCTTTAATCACATTGGATTTCAATTATTATCATTTATTATATTAATTTCTTTACACTTTTTGTGGGGTTTTTCATGTTATCAAATACACTTTACTCATGTATTGATGTTGCACATATGGCACATTTGCACTTTCAATATACACTGCTAATTGGGATTTACGTTTTTAATGCAAATCATAATTAATTATTTATTTTTATATATATTTATAGTTATATTTATTACTAACTGATTTTTTGCACAGTTTTCTATGAATTCATTAATGTGCACCTTATTACTGTGTTTTGCGTGACCTTTTAGAAAAGTATTATTTGTTTTCACTCATTGAGAGGCTCTATTAGTGCCAGTTTGGAAGCGGGGCATTTTGGATTCATTCTTTGATGTAACAATGGTTTGCTATAATCTTTGGTTACACAATGCGATGGAAGATTAATTGTAAGACACAATTAGTATCTGGATTTTCCAAGTGAATCTCCATTATATTTGGTTGTTTTACATTTTTATTGATTTTATTCGTGTTTTTATATAATTTTTCAGTAAGCGCCACATATCATACTACTTTGTGTATCTTCTTTGATTGGTGTGTGAACACCCTTATGTTGGCAGCTGCATTGTTAAGTTCTCTCGGGGTTTGTTGATTTTGTTCCTTGTTTTGTGGTTTGCGCACTGGTATTTGTTATTATTTGTTAACCAACAACATGGCCGCCTCCAAGCCAGCGACAACTTTTTTCCTCCTTACCCGGTGTTCTGTCAAAACAGCCAACTCATTGCGTACCATAGTATATACGCTGCCGGTGTTCTGTAAAAGCAGCCAACTCGTCGAAATCTCCAATTATTGCTGCTGGAGAGCCACTGGAAGTGACCTGGTTGGAGATTTTGGTGAGTTGGAGTTTTCGGCAGAACACCGGCAAATACACTCTCTCCACTCCACATATCCCTGGATCTGTCCTGCTGTTTACACTCCCATTTGACATGACAAGTCACATGGGGTGTATCTGGAAGCTCTGCATGGGGCTGAACTCTTGCGGTATTGCAATGCAATGCTGCAGAGGGTACATGATGGAGGCATCGGCTGGAACAGACTAACGGCACGCAGTACATGCCCTAAATAGCCGATGATACACTATATTATCAAAAGTATTGGTACACATGCCTTTACATGCACATGAACTTTAATGGCATCCCAGTCTTAGTCCATAAGCCTCAATATTGAGTTGGCCCACCCTTTGCAGCTATAACAGCTTCAACTCTTCTGAGAAGACATTTACGACAATTTCATGCTCCCAACTTTGTGGGAACAGTTTAGGGGGGGCCCCTTCCTGTTCCAACATGACTGCGCATCAGTGCACAAAGTAAGGTCCAAAAAGACATGAATGAGCGAGTTTGGGGTGGAGGAACTTGAATGGCCTGCACAGAGTCCTGACCTCTACCCGATAGAACACCTTTGGGATGAATTAGAGCAGAGACTGAAAGCCAAGCCTTCTTGTCCAACATCAGTGCCTGACTTCAAAAATACACTTCTGGAAGAATGGTCACACACTCCCATAGACACACTCCTAAACCTTGTGGACAGCCTTCCCAGAAGAGTTGAAGCTGTTATAGCTGCAAAGGGTGGGTCAACTTAATATTGAACCCTACAGACGAAGACTGGGATGCCATTAAAGTTTATGTGCGTGTAAAGGCAGGTGTCCCAATACTTCTGACAATAAAGTGTATATGTCATCGCAGTGCTCCAGCTTTGATTGCAGGAGAATGGAAAAGGTTAGCAAAACTGTAGGAACATCAACATATACATTTAATATTAAGGATTATAAGGCAGAAATATTTAAATTCTGAGTTCACTACGGCTTTAAGCACCTCACTGCAGGACCCACAGAAGAAAGTCAGGGGAGATAGGGCGACTAGAGCTATTCCTCCCATGTCCTGTACCACTTTGCCTGGGACATCAGCCCTCAAAAGGGCCTTTTAGTTCAGCTCTGCAGGGACTACATCCTCAGCAGTACTGGAGTATCTCATGCCCACGCCCCATCTACCTTGGGCCCCTCCTACACTGACATTTTTCCTCTGCACTCACTACACCCATGACATCACTAGAGGAGGGACTTTCTTAAAAGGGAGCCAACCTCCAATTACAACTTCCCATTACCATACTATAATGGGAACTGAGCCATCTAGTGGTGGGCAGGCTAACTGCACCTGCCAAATCTTTCTGTTGTAAATCTTTCCGTCGGAAATGCAGACGGAGTTTAGCCCGTTGGCAAGTCCGGCCGTGTGTTACCGGCATAAGGTCTCATGTACACTGCTGTATTTTTTTTTCTGCCCTTAAACTCCCCTCTATGTTATCTTATGAACACACATATGGGCTGTTTTCTGTACACCCTAACATCACATTAAAAAATGCTGGACGCTGTTAAACGCACATTTAGCACTTCAGCATTTATTTATTTCAATGGCCAGAATAAATTAAACTTCTGGCCAATGAAATAAATAAACTCCCAAACTTTAAACTCTGTTAAACTCACATAAACTGTTTTGAAAAAATGCAGCTTAGATGAGTTTATAATTCAGATTTTCTCCTGTCGGGATTAACAGAATTTAGAAGAAACCAGAGTACATGAGACCTAAGTGTGGACTGATCCATTCTGTATGCTTTTATCGTGATTGGATAAGGTGGAGGATCTATCCGGATCAGGGGGGCGGCTGAATCCAACTGAAAGTCGATAAATGATTACATTGCCTGGGAAGTGCTCCAAGGACATTATTTCCCCAACTAAATTAGGTTCATCATATAAAAATAATAAAAAAGAAGAAAACACAGTATATGCAACATATTTATTTATTTTTATAAGACATCTGTTGAGCATTCAGCCAAATAATATTCCACATCAGATGATTTCCAATTCCATTTTCAAAGTTTCAACATTTCTGGTTATTTTCCCAACACTTTACTGAGAATGTGTGCAAGAAATGGTAAAAATCGTTTTTCCACTTCAACATTCCTTTCACCTGGATCATCTCTTCTTTCTTCTTGATCGGAATCTCTCCTGGGAGAAGACACGGTTATCGGTAAATAAACCAACATTGATTATTACACAATAACTGTATTTCGCTGGGACCACAAATGTGTATTTTTAGACCACGTTGACTACTATTCTATGACCACAGTAACATGGTGAAGGAATACGGCACAGCGGGATGTCACAAACTTGAATCTCTTAGACCCTCTTCACACTGAGGCAGTTTTCAGGTGTTTTAGTGTTAGAAATAGCGCCTGTAAAGCGCCTGAAAACTGCCTCCGATGCCGCCTGAATGTTAAAGCCTGAGTGCTTTTACTTGTGGGACGTTTTACTTGCAGGAGAAAGTCCTGCAAGCAGCATCTTTGGGGCAGTTTGGGAGAACTGAATACAGCGGTCCCAAACCGACCCTGCCTATTGCAATGAATGGGCAGCACAGCATTTTTAACCCCTTCTTCGACCAATAGCAGGGGTTAAAAGCACCCCGCTAGCAGCCGAAAAGCGCTGCTTAACCATTTACCTACAGGGCACTTACACCCCCTTCCTGCCCAGGCCATTTTTCAGCTTTCAGCGCTGTCGCACTTTGAATGACAATTACGCGGTTATGCTACACTGTACCCAGATGACATTTTTATCATTTTCTTCACACAAATAGAGCTTTCTTTTGGTGGTATTTAATCAGTGCTGGGTTTTTTATTTTTTACTAAGAAAAATAAATAAATAAAAACACCAAAAATTTTGAAAAAATCAATTTTTTTTACTTAGTTTCTGTTAGTAAATTTTGTATCTAAGTAATTTTTCTCCTTCACTGATGTGCGCTGATGATGCGGCACTGATGGGCACTGATAGGCTGAACTGGTGGGCACTGATGAGGCGGCACTTATGGGCACTGATTAGGTGGCACTAATATGCCGCACTTATGGGCACCAATAGGTGGCACTGATGGGCACTGTTAGGTGGCATGGATAGGCGGTACTGATGGGCATTGATGGACAGCAGTGATGGACAGCAGTGATGGGCATTAATGGGCAGCACAGATAGGCAGCACTGATAGCCAGCACTGACTGGCATCACTAATGGGCACTGATTGGTGGCACTTGTGGGCACTAATTGCTGGCACTGATTGCTGGCAATGGTGGGCACTGATTATTGACATTGTTGGTGCTATATTGTAATAAGGGCACTGATGATCAGTGCCCTGATTACATGCGTAGATGTCCCCCTGTGAGGAGATGCCACTGACTGGCTCTCCTCGCCACACACTCTGTCAGTGTGAGGCGAGGAGCGCCAATTACCAGCATCTCCATTTTTACATGTGATCGGCTGTGATTTTTGTTTTTTTTATTTTTCGGGTGCGGGGTGATTGACGATGGATTTACATGGGGGGGGACGACACTTTTTTATTTTTAAAAAAAGGAATTGTCAAAAATGGTTTTTATTACTTTTTGACCCTTTTTTGGTGAATTGGTAGTGGGGGCAGGATCTCAGGGCCCCCATGCCCACAGACCCCCACAACCACCGCCAACGGTTGTGGGGATGATGCCCTTGTCCCCATCAACATAGGGACAAGGTCCTTTGGGGTGGATTTATATAAGGTTTATGCCAAGTGTGGCTCTTAATCTTTTAATACTTTGTTGAATACATGTACAGGGCTACATGTGGTGAACAGCTGTACATTTTTTATATTCCCACATTTGATAATTGGATATTTGGGTTAAGGGGTATATAGTATTGAAGCAGGCCCATAAGTGCGGTTGCTGTGGATATTATACTGGGGAGTTGGGCATCTTAATGTAGAGAATGCATTAAGGCAAAACATACTTAGATTTTAGAACCACTTGAAGCTTTAAAAGTTTATACTTTTATTTTAAAAAGTCTTAACATACTTACTCTTCCTCACAGAGAGATAAGTTGATGGTCCCAAGGAAGAAAAGGAGTAACAGGGATTTCTTCAAGGTGAACATCTTTGGGCTCTGTGGATTATTTGGATTCATTGAAATAAAAAGAAGACAACATTGAAAATATGGCTAAAAAAAGTATATTAATGTTAAACCATATTAATGTAAGGCACACATAAAATGTTTTTTCCAATACGGTAAAAGGGCCAATGTTCATTTGTTCTAAGGGATCACGCATGACTGGCACCCATTACTGGCAGGTTGAGTGTTGTTAATGACATGGATTTGCTTGAGGCTTTCCAGACCTTTTATGATCTGGCTACCCATGGATAAAACAATGATTAAGGGAATTTGATCTTATTCCTCAATACTACAAAAGGAAGAGCACAGCAGGTTCTCAGATACCATTGGAGCTGGTTCACAAAAATCCAAGTTCCAATCTCCAATATCTATAGTTTCCAGGGCTTTCTATCCTAAACAGGGATGCCTCTTGCCTCACATTGTCTACCCACTCTGGTCCTCACTCAAACAATGCTAAAGAATGTTAGATTGAAAATCATTTTAGTGTATATGAATCTTTACTAACTAGACTAAGGGTTTCTTTAGGGTATTTCTTGTATGAATGATTAGAGTCCCCAGATAATGGTCTCTGTTCCAGGTTTGGAGAGATGGAGAATGAGACTATTGAGATTATGTGAAAATAATTGATCATTATAAGGTATATAACTTATGAATGCAATCTTTCTACTGTACTGTTTCCTAATAAGGGATGAAAGAATAATATTTTTTATATATATAACTATTTTAAGTTTTTTAATAACATTTGAGTCAAATGATTGATGTTGGAATTCAGTGACACTGCTAACAAACATTTATATACATAATGTGGTACAAATATCTGCTCTGTCCCAGTATAGTTCTCTAACATCTGGACACACATTTCCACAAATCTGCACAAGATTTTTTGTTTCTACTATACCTTTATGTTAATTACGGTTTATATTTTATTTTATTTGCTTACTCAGGAAAATGTTAAACCCATTTTTATACAAGTAAAGCAGTACCTTTTGTCTTTACACACTTCTCAGTCTTAAAGTGTATTTCTTCAAAGTTTAAGCAGTAGCAAAAATAAAGTTCAACAAAGGACCTCTGATCAACCTACCAACAGGACAGGTACTTATTACAGGACTACAGAAACCCACAAAAATTAGATCTCTGGGAGTGTAAATGGCTATGGTGCCTAAACCCAAAAATGTAGGGGAGGTGCATCCAAAAATTTAACACTTCATAAAACCACAAGAGAGAGTCTTTAATGATCATGGGACATACAGTGGGGACGGAAAGTATTCAGACCCCCTTACATTTTTCACCCTTTGTTATATTGCAGCCATTTTCTAAAAACATTTAAGTTCATTTTTTCCTCATTAATGTACACACAGCACCCCATATTGACAAAAAAACACAGAATTGTTGACATTTTTTACAGCTTATGCTTATCACCACAGTATCTCAGCTATACCCCATAACTGCCGAAGGTTGATTAGCCTTCACTACATTCTATCAGTAATTTACACCTAGGAATGGGCTTGGATGTGTTCAGATCGAACCCGCCAGAAAGCCGGCACGGCACACCGCCAATCATAGCCAGTATGTGTATGTGCAGCTGCTGGTTGGGAAATGCCTCACTGCCTATGATTGGCAGTGTGCAGTGACAGCCTCCTGGGGGGGGTTTGATTCGAACACAACAGAGCCTATCACTATTTACAACAGATTGGACCCGGCACATGTGAGAGGAGTATTACACTGAGAGTAGTGGACTATCTGGTATAGAGCAACTAGTTATCAACAATTCTCTGCAGAGAAAAACAAGACCTAAGGCCTGAGTGGGACTTTAAATGAGGCAATACTAACATTTACCTCCATCCCCAATGCGTTTGAGCAAAAAAAAAGGAGAAATAATTAGTGGGACTTTGTATGAAGCACATAACTAAGTCAGACGAGCCAATCCATGTAAAACATAGTAATGTGCTTCATACAAAGTCCCACTAATTATTTCTCCTTTTTTTTGCTCAATTCTCTGCAGAAGTTACCAACCTGGTGGGACTTTTGTTAGGACATCAGCATTCACATCATTACAGAGAGGGGGAATAGGGTTTCAGTAGAGGAGAGGGTAGGGGTGGGCTATCTGGGTTTGAGTGGGGTGGGGGCTTGGGTTGGGGGTTAGGAAGGGTCTGGGGGGAAGGATGCACTAATTTTTAGGGGGGTTGTCACTTGTTATTTGTATATAAATATACAGTATGAGCAAGAACATTAGATGGGGATCAAACTAATAAGATCTAGCAAGTAAATGGTATTATTCTATTGAAAATCTATATGATTCAGAGCTGTCTGAACTCTAACAGTTAAGCTAAATCCAGTCTAGAGAGCCCACAAGAGTCCACATGTGTAGATCTGCATCATAAATTGATATAAAAAAGTCATGCAGACATGAGTGGTCAGGTAATCATTCTTCCCAAACAGGCATTTTATACTTTTCGTTGACCATAGCTCTATACATGGCCGGATCTAGGGGGGGTTGCGGGGTGGGCTGTGCCCAGGGCTGGAAAAAGGGCTGGGTGCAATGGTTTACTGCGGGAATGGGGGGCCTACCTTCTATTACAGGGCCTACAGGAGTAATGACAGTGGCAGTGATTTTGACAAGCAAGTAACTGCTGGGTGTAGGATCTCCTAAGCTTGCACTTCATGAACGAGGAGGAGGGGGTGCAGTTTGGCATCTTTGCCCTGGGTGCTGAATGACCTTATCCTGGCACTGGCTGCACCCCCCTAGATTTCAGTTGCGCCCCCCAAACCTTTCTTCTCACAACCCCCCTCCACACCTGACGCTGAGCCCAGCTGTCTCCCATCCCTGCATTGTACATACACAGCCTGAGCACAGGGAGCAAGATCTCCTGCTAGACTCTTCTCCACACAGCACAGAGCTGAAATCTAACTCTCTCTCTCACACAGCTATGTGCACTGCACTGTGATCAGCTGGTGACTACAGGCGCACTGCTGTTCTGACCTGGGAATTTCACAGGTCAGAAGTACAATATAGTCACCGGCTACACACAATGCAGATCATAGCTGTGTGAGAGAGAATTGGATGACAGCTCTGTGCTGTGTGGAGAAGAGCCGAAGAGGAGATCTTGCTGCCTGTGCTCAAGCTGTGTCAATGGTGACCCCTGTCCTCTCTCCTGCCAGCGGTGATCCCTGTCCTCTCTCCTGCCAGCGGTGACCCCTGTCCTCTCTCCTGCCAGCGGTGACCCCTGTCCTCTCTCCTGCCAGCAGTGACCCCTGTCCTCTCTCCTGCCAGCAGTGACCCCTGTCCTCTCCTGCCAGAGGGGACCCCGTCCTCTCTCCTGCCAGAGGTGACCCCGGTCCTCTCTCCTGCCAGCGCTGACCCCTGTCCTCTCTCCTGCCAGCGCTGACCCCTGTCCTCTCTCCTGCCAGAGGTGACCCCTGTCCTCTCTCCTGCCAGCGCTGACCCCTGTCCTCTCTCCTGCCAGAGGTGACCCCTGTCCTCTCTCCTGCCAGAGGTGACCCCTGTCCTCTCTTCTGCCAGCGCTGACCCCTGTCCTCTCTCCTGCCAGCAGTGACCCCTGTCCTCTCTCCTGCCAGCAGTGACCCCTGTCCTCTTTCCTGCCAGCAATGACCCCTGTCATCTCCATCCAGTAGTGACCCATGTCCTCTCTCTTTCCAGTAGTGACCCCTGTCCTCTCTCCTTCCAGTAGTGACCCCTGTCCTCTCTCCTGCCAGCAGTGATCCCTGTCCTCTCTCCTGCCAGAGGTGACCCCTGTCCTCTCTCCTGCCAGCACTGACCCCTGTCGTCTCTCCTGCCAGCGCTGACCCCTGTCCTCTCTCCTGCCAGAGGTGACCCCTGTCCTCTCTCCTGCCAGCGCTGACCCCTGTCCTCTCTCCTGCCAGAGGTGACCCCTGTCCTCTCTCCTGCCAGAGGTGACCCCTGTCCTCTCTCCTGCCAGAGGTGACCCCTGTCCTCTCTCCTGCCAGCGCTGACCCCTGTCCTCTCTCCTGCCAGAGGTGACCCCTGTCCTCCCTCCTGCCAGAGGTGACCCCTGTCCTCTCTCCTGCCAGCGCTGACCCCTGTCCTCTCTCCTGCCAGCAGTGACCCCTGTCCTCTCCCCTGCCAGCAGTGACCCCTGTCCTCTCTCCTGCCAGCCGTGACCCCTGTCCTCTCTCTTTCCAGTAGTGACCCCTGTCCTCTCTCCTTCCAGTAGTGACCCCTGTCCTCTCTCCTGCCAGCAGTGACCCCTGTCCTCTCTCCTGCCAGCAGTGACCCCTGTCTTCTCTCTTTCCAGTAGTGACCCCTGTCCAGTTAAAGCTTGAAGAAACTTGGGAAAAGAAATGACCGAAAACATTAATTGTGCAAAATAATCCATTATGGTAAAAGTGATATGAGGAACCTTGCTATCATTTAAAATACAAATAAAACAGAGGAGTCATTTAAACTTTATCTGAAATCTGAATACCAAGGTATCTTTCCTTATCAATAATTATATTAAGAATAATATTATGATAACGATATTTCAAGATTATCCTTACCGGGTAATTCAGTTGGTGCGGAGAATGAAGAAGGCTGGAAGTGGAGTAGACTGGACTTCAGTGAAGGTCTACCCTACAAAGAACGGAGTTAGCTTATATAATAAAAGACAAAGAAGTTGAGTTCACAGAAATTTGAATTAAAGTTTAATTTAGAAGTCACATCTTTCTTTTCTCACAAACGTTTTACCACATGGATTGATTCAAATATTTACCTTCTAGCCTCCAGGTGGGACAAATATCAGCACCCAGTCAGCAGTTATCTCCTGATCTGCTATTTAGAAAGTTTTAATGTAAAAGCAATTTAAGAGGAATTCCAGCCCATATTTTTGTTTTGCTTTATACACTCACCGGCCACTTTATTAGGTACACCTGTTCAATTGCTTGATAACACAAATTGCTAACCAGCCAATCACATGGCCGCAACTAAAGACGTAAAGACGACTTGCTGAAATTCAAACCGAGCATCAGATAGGGAAATAATGGGGATTTAAGTGACTTTGATCCTCTGGATTAACTGTGGTATAGGATTGTGTATATAGGACTGTAATGTTTTTCCCCTTCTATTGTTTGAACTGGATGGACTTGTGTCTTTTTTCAACCAGATTAACTGTGTAACTATGTCAATAAGGGTCAACAATAGAAATGGGCGAACAGTTCAAGCAAAAGTTAGTGTCGATTGTAAATGTAGTATTAGTATAGTGTGTGAGAATGGTGTGTCAGTGTAGTGTGTTAGTGTACAGTAGTGCAGTGTTTAACACAGCTTTACTGTACCTAACATTTGACTTTGAGTGTAGAGTGTTAGTGTCACATTAGTATAGTGTGTGAGAATAGTGTGTGAGTGTAGTGTATTGATGTATTGTAGTGTTTACCCGCATCAGGCCCGGAAGATTTTACCCCCTTCCAGACCAGAGCATTTTTTACAATTTGGAACTGCGTCGCTTTAAGTGACAAATGCAAGGTCGTTCGCCGCTGTACCCAAACAAAATTTGTATCCTTTTTTCCCCACAAATAGACCTTTCTTGTGGTGGTATTTGATCACCTCTGTGGTTTTTATTTTTTGCGCTATAAACAAAAAAGCACACACACGTCCACACACACAAGTCCCCGCGCTGGCGCTCGTGCACGCGATCGCGATCATACTCACCAGCCACGTGCATTGGGTCCCCCACCGTGTAGCAGGCACGCTCGCCCTCTGGTGGCCGAAAACGGGTAGGATGTACTCATACAGGATTTCACCCAGGAGTGTCATTGTGCCACACTATATCTGCGTGACATGGTCGGCAAGTGGTTAACACAGTTTTAAATAACATTTAGTCCTGTATATCTTTTTTTGGGGGGGGTTGCTGCGTGTTTTCTTTTTTTTTTTTGTCCCCTGCCTGCCCCCCCCCCTTTTTTTTTTAATTGTCAGCTGCAGTTTTCTCTGACTGCGACGCTGGTGTCCCCCATTTTTATTTTTTTATAGTATTTACATTTCTGTCAGCATCAGTCCTCAATTTAAAGTGCACCAAAAATCACTGTTCATTGAATAAAGTGCATCCAATTACACATTTCCCAGTATCTATAAAATTTGAATAATAAGCCATCCCCATCATGTCTGGGAGGCCAACAAGGAGAGGCAGATGTTCCCATGCCACTACGAGGGGACCAGCAGCATCTGTGTCCACAGGCAAAGGTGGATATGCTCTGTCCTAGAGCAGGGAACCTTTGTCTATGTTTAGTGATGTTGCCTGTGCCATCCAGCCACAGCATACAGAGGAGGTGGTGGACTGGCTTACTAAACCATCCTCATCCTGCTGATCCTCTATGACCCAAGCTGGCACTAGTGTGCAGTCCACCGCAGCTGCCAGAGCGGCTTATTCTGTCCCCTTGTCCACAGTTACTCCTGCCATAGCCGCAACATCATGCATGGAGGAGTCAGCTGAATTATTTGAACACAGCGTCAGTTGGCTTCAGTGATGATGAGGTTGGGGTGAATGATGATGTCACTGACATGACTTGGGTGCCAGACAGAGCAGAGGAGGATAGTGAGGGGGAGGCACAGCCCCAACTAGGCAGGATGTCCTCCAGAGGCAGGTATCCTATTCCCTACCCACTTCCAACAGCTCAGCTCGGCTGGTGGAAACACCAGCCATTTGGGTACCACATGCTTGACAAGGCATTTAACCTCCTGCCACTCAGCCCATTGACAAAATCACTTGAAAGGGACACACAAGGGGCACAATTTTTCTCCTCCTCAATCCTCACTTCTCATGTCTTACCCTGCTATATCTCATGACCTCTCAGCAGCCTCCACTGACAGGGATGATAGTATAGCAAATGGTGTCTCGGGTCGTTGCAACAGCAGCACACCACTAGCTGTAGAGTATAGCAAGCAAATTTCTCTTCCCTAGCTGATGTAGCACAAAAAAAATACACTCCCTGCCACCCACATGCCCAGCATCTAAATTCTAGCTTGTCCAAATTGCTGGCTTTACAACTCCTGCCTTTCCATCTGGTGGATTCTGCTGGTTTCGTGAATTTGCAGAATGTGCTGTACCACAATGGCAGGTTCCCAATCATTATTTATTTTCATGTAAAGCCATTTCAGCTCTGTGCCATCACGTGAAAGGCAATGTTTTGACCTCCTTGGGCAAGGCAGTCAGCTGCAAAGTCCACCTTATTGCAGACTCGTGGTCAAGCAAGCATGGTCAAGGATGATATATTTTGTTCAGAGCACACTGGGTAACTCTGCTTGCGACTAGTAAGGATACAGGACAGGTCCCAGTGCTGGAACTTGTTTTGCGGCCACTTCTCCATACAGCTGGTGGTGATGATTCGAGATCTGTCAGCTCCAACCCCCTCCTCCTCCTTCATGCCCTCCACTACTGGACTGTCCTATGAACCTCAAGTACCCCCTAAGCATTCAAGGGGCCAATCAAGGAGTCAGTCTTAAAGATGTCATGCAGTAGCTTGTCTGTCTAGGGGACAAGAGCCACACTGGAGCAGAGATTCTTTCAGCTCTGCAGGGGCAAGCCCAGAGGTGGTTCACGCCATGGAAGCTTGAGCCAGGAATGGTGGTGTGCGATAATGGCACTAACCTTCTGTCTGCCTATCGACAGGGAAAGTTGACACACGTGCCAGGCCTGGCACATGTCCTCAATTTGGTGCTGCAGCATTTCTTAAACAGGTACCCAGATTTGCAAGATCTTCTAAAGCAGGCCAGAAGAGTCTGTAGCCATTTTAGGCGGTCATACACAGCCAGTGTTAAGTTGGCTGAAATTCTGCCGGAATTCCACCTGCTTGTAAACTGCCTGATTTGTGACATGCCCACCAGGTGGAACTCAAATTTGGCAATGCTGCAGCTGCTGCACATGCAGCAGAGGGCCATAAGCGAGTACTTGTGTGAGTATGGTACAAGGACAGGCTTAGGGCAGCTCAGCTTTTTTTCCCCACGCCAACGGCTGCTGATACAGGATGCATGCTCTGTACTGTCACCATTTAAGGTGGCGACAAGGATGGGAAGCTGTGACAATGCATGCATCAGTGACACAATTCCTCTCATGTTCCTGCTGAAGCATATTCTGCATGCCATTATGGACAGGGCACTCGAGGCAGAGCAGCGGGAGGAAGAGGAGGACTTCCTTTCCTCTCAAGGCCCGCTTTATGCAGACACTATTCTTGCGACGCCACAGAACACACAAAAAATAGAGGGAGGATGAGGACTCTGGCAGTTTTGGAGGCATTGAAGCAGAGGAAGGCATACGTCAAACCTTAAGAGATGGCTTTCTGTCCCCAGAACCCTTGGGAGTAGTATGTGGCTGGGAGGAGGCAGTTCCAGACACTGTAAACCTCAGTGACCCCGAAGACTCTGCTTCTCATGCCTCTGCAAACTTGTGATGCATGGGCTTCCTTATTCCTCAAAGCCTGCGAAAGGACCTGAGAATTTGTGACATCAAGGCTAAGAATCATTCCTGAAGACGCCATATATGGCGAAACATACATCGGCGCAATGGATTCATCACTTACTGATTTGTCACCCCACACCAGGCTTTACCCCTACGAGTGGGACGCAGAATGCACGCTATTACGTTAGAAACCAGCCAAATCCGCACACGCTGTTTTCTCTAGTGCCAGGCAGGCACTTTTACATGTGAGTGCAACCTACTACTTTGTCATTGCTTTTACATTTTATTAAATATACTACACTATGAAACTTTCTCTCTCGTCTCCTGTGGAGTCAATTTTTATGCCCTAGCTTCATCCAGACTCCGGAGGGTCCACGGAGCGGTGTTGGCAGTGGGAATCAATTTGTTATTCTAAATGAGCAATTTGACCTACGTTAAAAAGTGGTCAAACCCCTGTGGTGAGTTGCCACCTTTCTATTGAGCACCTGTGGTAGAAGGACTAGAAGCTTCTTTTAAAAGCATTTTTTGGTGTTGGGAACACTATCACTAATGGACTTTTTAGCTTGCTATATGTTCAACAATATGTGTTTTTTTTGCAGTGATATATGTTCATGATTTTGGTTCATGATATATACTGTATATTCACTTGTATATTTTTAGAGCCACCAACTTTTCCAACTTTTTTGTGACTTGTTCACCTTCAAGGGGCAGCTTCATTTGCATATTCCTCATTCATAGGGCACCAATTCTAGGTATCCAATCACTTTATAAGATTCATTATTGGTTGGCAACCCTCCTTGACCACCATTACAAGGGGAAAGTATCTGAACTCATCCTGCCCTTGCAGAGGGAGCAGAGGACAAAATATCCTAAGGACACCTTAAAGAAGAGTTTATGTAACGCCTTTCCAGACTCTGGTAGGTTGCAGTCTCATGGAAAAGCTAGTTTTGAGGCATCTGTTTGTCAAAGGAGGAGCGGTGGAGAAGGGGGCCATCTCAGTGATGCATTTCAAAGTTTTTTAGTCCTTGGTGTCCAGGGATGTCAGCTTCAACATCCCATCAGCAGCAGTGGCATCTAGTGCTCAAAAATTTTTGGGGGGCACAAACAAACTAAAAAATACTGAAATCCCCCCCCCATCAATTGCAGCCTCAATGTGCCCATCAAATGCAGCCATTGTGCCCATTAAACGCAGCTACGTGTGCCCATCATATGCAGCCACTTGTGCCCATCATATGCAGCCACTTGTGCCCAAACACAGCCACTTGTGCCCATCAAACACAGCCATTTGTGCCCATCAAATGCAGCCACCTGTGACCAAATGCATCCACTTGTGCCCATCAAATGCAGCCACCTGTGCCCATCATATGCAGCCACCTGTGTGCATCCACTTGACTATCATATGCAGCCACTTTCCCATCATATGCAGCCACTTGCCCATCAAATGCAGCCACCTGTGCTAATCATATGCAGCCACATGTGCCCATCAAAGGCAGCCACTTGCCCATCAAAGACAGCCACTTGCCCATCAAATGCAGCCACCTGTGCCCATCATATGCAGCCACCTGTGTGCATCCACTTGCCTATCATATGCAGCCAATTGCCCATCATATGCAGCCACTTGCCCATCAAATGCAGCCACCTGTGCTAATAATATGCAGCCACCTGTGCCCATCAAAGGCAGCCACTTGCACATCAAAGGTAGCCACTTGACCATAAAATGCAGCCACCTGTGCCCATCAAATGCAGCCACCTGTGCCCATCATATGCAGCCATCTGTGCCCATCATATGCGGCCACCTGTGCCCATCATATGCGGCCACTTGCCCATCATATGCAGCCACTGAGCCCTCAAATGCAACCACCTGTGCCCATCGACCCCCCCCCCAGCATGCACGGATTGTGGCTCCGGCACAACCACTACCACAGATCGCAGCTCCGGCACAGAACCCTCCTCTTCCTCCCCCCACGCGGCACTGAGCCGAGGGGACTTACCACAGCACTGTGTGCAGCAGATCCTCTTACAGCGGTGGCTCCAGCTCGAGTCTCTTAGCTCCTCTTACTAAGCGCCAGGCATCCAATAGGGTTGTCTGGCACTTTGGCCAATCAGGAAGCAGGTCTGACGTCCTGCCTCCTGTTTGGCGGGGAGGAAGGTTAGTGTGAAAATAGAGAAAATGAATTCTCTATGGTCACACAATTGGGTGGGAACAGGGCGCACTCTCTGCGCCCTGAGCCCACCCTATTTTGAAGCCTATTACAGCCTCCGGCTTTAATCAGGTACTTCAAAAAATACCACCTCCTCCTCCCACCCACACCATAAGAATCTATGCATCTGGCATCCTAAAAGGGGCCAGGCGCATGGATGGAGGGATGGCGTCCACAGTGCAAGGGCCGCCACTGATCAGCAGCGTCTGCTTCACATGGTGGAAAATTATCTAGGGACAAAAACAGACATGGAGAGCTTTCCAATAGACTATCCATTGGGTTTCTGGGTCACGAGAATAGACCACTGACCAGAACTTGCCCAGTATGCAATTGAGCTGCTGGGCTGCCCTGCATCCAGCGTGCTTTCCAAATAAGCATTCAGTGCTGCCGGAGGTTTTGTGAAAGATAAAAGAGTGCGTCCCAGTGTTGCCAACCGCCCGTAGATTTAACCCCTTTTTTGGGGCGCACGTAAAAGTCCACTACGGGCACTAGTGCCCGTAAAAATGATGGCAGCGAGCCGACCACGCAACTGCTCATGCGCCATTCTGAAGCCGGCCGGGCTCGGGAAAGCTTGTATGCACTGGGCTGGGTGGCGCATGCGCAGTAACGTAATAGCGCCGCCCGGCGCCATTTTCGAATCGATCGAGAGAGAGCACGCCGGCCAGCTGAGCCAGGCGACTCTGTCCTGTCATGCAGTGCACACACAGACTGCGGAGGTACGAAGAGTGAAGCTGTGGGGGGGGGGGTAATATTCTTAGTAAAAGGAGGACATTACTGGGACTGGAGCCGGGAGAAGTAATATGATGGTGAATAGAGCACATCAGTCTCTGTCGCTGGGCCCTGGCTGCAAGGCATATGCAGGGGACAGAGACTGATGTGCTCTATTCACCATCATATTACTTCTCCAGTCTACATCATCAGTGTGCTGTGTGTCCTCCCCCTGTGTCCCCTTTCCCTTTCATCTCTCCACAGGACAGGTCAGTATGTCTGCAGCCTCTATCCACCTCCTGTAGTATGTCCGCAGCCTCTATCCACCTCCTGTAGTACGTCCACAGCCTCTATCCACCTCCTGTAGTATGTCTGCAGCCTCTGTCCACCTACTGTAGTATGTCCACAGCCTCTATCCACCTCTTGTAGTATGTCCGCAGCCTCTGTCCACCTCCTGTAGTATGTCCGCAGCCTCTATCGACCTCCTGTAGTATTTCCGCAGCCTCTGTCCACCTCCTGTATCATGTCCGCAGCCTCTGTCCACCTACTGTAGTATGTCCGCAGTCTCTGACCATCTCTTGTCTTTTATCATGTCTGCAGTCTCTGAGGGGATCCTAGAAAGGAGTCAAGAGTGAGAGCGCCGCCGGGATGGGGGTTATGGGAAGAGACAATCACGTGTTGACTGTGGAGAGGAATCTATAGAATAGCCGCCAAGCTGGAGCCGTCTAAATGAGCCCTGCAGGGTGCACCTGAGAGAAGGTCAGTGACAGCGCCGCCAGGCCAGTCTGAGGGGGGTCACTGATGTAAGGGGGGAGTGAATACAATAATGTAAGAGGGCACTGATATAAAGGTTCCCCTCTATATTAGTAATTCCCCCTTACCTTAGTGTATTTACTCTGCGGTAGGTGGTCTCTGGTTACCATCATGCAGACTCTGATGTAAGGGGGAACTCTCTGCTGGCCGAGTTATAGTAACCTGACCCTCATGTAAATAGAGAAATATGTTTTTTGACTTTTGTTTAACTTAAACACATTGCTAATAGCACTAGCTATGTGTTTATCATTCAAATTGCACTGTTTAGCACTAAAAAGAGTAATTTTAGTTACTTTTTTGCAGTGTCAGTAAAAAATGTGGATCTGCCAACAAATGTCATGATTTGTTGTCAGTAAAAAATTGGTGCCGTTTGTAAATGTTTGCTTTCTGCCAGTAAATTTCACTTCGGGGGGTTGGCAACACTGGTCTGTCCACTGACTCCGTTGACCATCTGACATTTGTAAAAATGAATCAGTCCTGGATTAGCAGCAGCTATCAAGCCCCTGGTGCGGATGCTGCTGATTAAGTTTTATTGGGATCTCAAATTTCTGAAAGACTGTCTAGGTCAGTGGTTCTCAACCCCAGTCCTCGGGACCCACCAACAGGCCAGCTTTTAAGTATTACCTTGGGGAGTTGCAGACTAGAATACTGCAATCACTGAGCAGCAAGTGATATCACCTGTGATGTATTTCAGCTATCTTGCAAACCTGGCCTGTTGGTGGGTCCTGAGGACTGGAGTTGAGAACCACTGGTCTAGGTTGTCTAGCTTTGTTGGTGTTGATGTTATCTGGAAGTAATTTTTTTTTACAGGTTTCATAGGCACAATTAACACCCAAGGACCAAGTTTTCCGCACCTGTTTGACAGGTGCATCAAATTTACATTTTTTACAGCAAGACCAATTTTGCTCTCATCAAGAGTACCTCTAGAAGGTTACGGGGTGAAGGCACCAGCAACACCCAAAGAACAATTATCTCACAACTGTTTGACAGAGGCATCAAGCTAAATTTTTTTTACAGCAAGGCCAATTGTCAGGGATATCACACGCAGGCATCCAGCAAGGGTGATTAGATGAGTTGGCAGCACCTTAAGGAATCAGGACCAGATGAATAAGTAAACAATATGTTTATTAAGAAAATGACACACATCCAATATCAACACCAGTAAATCATAAACAAGAAAGTGGAAAATAAACGGAACAATGAAAACCCTAAGTAAATAACCTAACTATACCTATCTAACTATATACAAGTTTGGGTGAACACACATGAGAAAGACAGGCAAAGACAAAAGACAAGGGGAGCAGGAAGCCATTAATGGCAGCAGAAAGCAGGTTCCAGGGGACAGGTCTCCAGATTAGGGTACAAGGAACAGGAACAGATCAGGCTCAGGCATGGACACGGCTTGCAGAGAAAATACTAAAGCACTGGACCTCGGGCTTATATACCCCCAGCAGTCCTATCAGGTGCAGCCTAATTACCTGTATGATCCATCTGATGGGAGACATCTGCTGGTGGCCACCAGAACTACACCCTTTGGTTCTAAACACAACAGTGCCTCCAGCAGGTGACCCAAGCAATGACACAGGTCCTGACACCAATTCTTGCGTTCACCAATAGTACCTCTAGAATGTTATGGGGTGAAGGCACCAATGACATCCAAAGACCAATTTTTCCACAACCGTGTGACAGGGGCGTCAATTTAAATTTTTTTACAGCAAGGTCAATTCTTACTTTCATTAAGAGTACCTCGAGAAGGTTACAGGGTGAAGGCACCAACACCACCCAAAGATCATTTTTTCCCCAACTGTTTAATAGGGACGTCAAATTTCAATTTTTTACAGCAAGGCCACCAACAACACCCAAAGACCAATTTTTTTGCAACTGTATGACAGGGGCATCAAATTTCAATTTTTTTAAAAGAAAAACAATTCTTGCTTTCATCAAGAGTTCCTCTATAGGGTTACAGTGTGAAGGCACCACCAACACCCAAAGCCCAATTTTTCCACACCTTTTCCTTCTATCCAAAGTCTGCAAAAGAGATACCAGGCTTTAGCTAAAAAAAAAAATGTTAATCTTGGCCTGAGTGTATTATAATTTAGTTTCTTCACATAAGGCTTGCTCACTGTGGTGTGAAACTATTTCCATCCGAAATCTGCCAAAGAGACACCAAAATTTATCCCGAGTTCTGAGTGCGCTAAAATGTGGCCTCATCATACAGACTGCCCAAGCTGCAGAGCATCCCCTCCCCTTACATTAGATGTCAAGAGCCACCCCACCATCAGAAGTTGAGTCCCCCACTCTCCCTTACATCACAGTGTGACCCCCTTTCCTTATGCTGCTGCTGGGAAGAAGCTAGATGCATTACTTGAAAGCAGAAAGTAAGGGTCTGGAGGAGGACCAGAGGAGGGCTGGAGGTGTGAGGGCCACATGAAATGGCCTGGAGGGCCGGATTCAGCCCGCGGGCCTTGTGTTTGACACCTGTGTCCTAGGTAGTCCATCCCCCCCTACAGTTAGAACACACTGAGGGAACACAGTTAACCTCTTGATCGCTCCCTAGTGTTTAACCCCTTCCCTGCCAGTGACATTTATACAGTAATTAGTGGCTATTTTTAGCTCTGATCACTGTATAAATATCAGTGGTCCCAAAATAGTGTCAAAAGTATCCGATCTGTCTGCCTCAATGTCGCAGTTCCACTTAAAATCGCAGATCACTGCCATTCGTAGTAGTAAAAAAAAATAATAAAGAAAATGCAATAAATCTATCCCCTATTTTGTAGACGCTTTAACTTTTGCGCAAACCAATCAATATATGCTTATTGCGATTTTTTTTTACCAAAACTATGTAGAAGAATATATATTGTCCTAAACTGAGGAAGAAATGTGTTTTTTTATGTATTTTTTGGGATATTTATTATAACAAAATATAAAAAATATAGCTTTTTCCACAATTGTCGGTCTTTTTTTGTTTATAGCACAAAAAATAAAAATCGCAGAGGTGATCAAATACCACCAAAAGAAATCTCTATTTGTGGGGGAAAAAGGATGTCAATTTTGTTTGGGTACAACGTTGTACGACCACACAATTGTCAGTTAAAGCGACATAGTGCCGTATTGCAACAAATGCTCTGGTCAGTAAGGGGGCAAATCCTTCTGGGGCTGAAGTGATTAAAATCACTGCTCCTTTAAAAACAAATATTTTTAAAACTTTTTTTTGCATTGGTACATGTCCCCCAGGGCAGTGCACGGCCCCTATACCCTTTTTATGGCTAATAACTTGCATATAAACCTTCAAAATGGGGACTTTTGATTTTTCCTGTTTGGGTCCCATAGACTTCAATAGGGTTCTATGTTTGGGTCTGAATTTTTGCAATGTTGGAGAGTCTGGCGCAAACCAAACTGAGGGGTGTCAGCCAACAATAGCCTGACCTTTTGACATATTTGACTTATGGCATATATAATACAACAATGCCTTCTAGAGTTTGAGCTGGGAAATGTTTCACTCATAAAACTGATATAGAAAACAATACGCCCTTGCAGGAATGACTACTTATTCTTTCCAAATAAAAGGTAAGCAATAGGGATGAGCTTCGTGTTCGAGTTGAACCCATGTTCGACTCGAACATCGGCTGTTCGGTCGTTCGCCGAATTGCGAACGATATGGGCCGTTCGCGCCAAATTCGTCACGGCCCATAATTCACTGCGGCATCGCAGTGCATTGCTTGCTGATGATTGGCCAAGCATGCACTATGACCCGCATGCTTGGCCAATCACAGCGCCGCCTGAACAGAGAGCCGTAATTGGCCAAAGCCAAAGCCATTGGCTTTGGCAAATTATGGCTCAGGGGATTTAGTACACGCCCCACACTATATAAGGCCGCCTGCACGGCGGCCCTGTGCAGTGTGTTCCGGTGTGCTGAGAGATAGAGAGAGAGAGAGACAGTGTCATTTCATTTGAGTTAGCTAGATTAGGCAGGACAGTCAGTCAGTTAGCTGCACTTAAAGTGTATTGTGTATATATATGCATCCCAGGTTTTGCATATATATATATATACACTGTATTCAGTTTAGCTAGATCCGTTCCTGTTATCTTCCTACTGACAGGCAGGCTTGTCTTGTTACAGTATTTACAGCTACCTGAAGAAAATTACTGGTGTTCTTTTGATCCTATTAGTACCACAGTCAGGCAGCTAGACTATTTACAGTTAGTGCAGTGCGTCCTGCTCACAGTGTTCAGCTAGATCCGTTCCTGTTATCTTCCTACTGACAGGCAGGCTTGTCTTGTTACAGTATTTACAGCTACCTGAAGAAAATTACTGGTGTTCTTTTGATCCTATTAGTACCACAGTCAGGCAGCTAGACTATTTACATTTAGTGCAGTGCGTCCTGCTCACAGTGTTCAGCTAGATCCGTTCCTGTTATCTTCTTACTGACAGGCAGGCTTGTCTTGTTACAGTATATAAAGCTACCTGAAGAAAATTGCTGGTGTTCTTTTGATCCTATTAGTACCACAGTCAGGCAGCTAGACTATTTACAGTTAGTGCAGTGCGTCCTGCTCACAGTGTTCTGCTAAACTTACAAGTTAGTGGGGTGCGTCCTGCTCACAGTGTTCAGCTAAACCTACAAGTTAGTGGGGTGCGTCCACCTCACAGTGTTCAACTAAACCTACAAGCTAGTGGGGTGCGTCCTGCTCACAGTGTTCAGCTAGATCCGTTTCTATTATCTTCTTACTGACAGGCAGGCTTGTCTTGTTACAGTAAATACAGCTACCTGAAGAAAAATGCTGGTGTTCTTTTGATCCTATTAGTACCACAGTCAGGCAGCTAGACTATTTACAGTTAGTGCAGTGCATCCTGCTCACAGTGTTCAGCTAAACCTACAAGTTAGTGGGGTGCGTCCACCTCACAGTGTTCAGCTAAAGCTACCTGTAGAAGGTTGGTGGTGTTCTCATACTACAGGCAGGCAGTTGATTTTGCTAGCTGCTGTATCAGTACATATATATATATATATATATATATATATATATATCCCAGCTTAGTGCAGCTACAGGCCATTAGTATGTCTGGAAGGCCAAGAAGGAGAGGCAGACAGTCACAAGCCAATAAGAGAGGGCAAGCAGGCTCTGTGTCTAGTGCTGGTCGTGGAGACGGTGCATCCTCATCAGCACGTGGCCATGGGACATGCTTTGCCTTTTTTTTGGCAGCTGGCCATGTTGAGCCGCAACATGCGGAAGACTTGGTCGAGTGGATGACCAAGCCGTCCTCCTCCTCCTCATCCTCTCTCACCCGTGCCCAGGGTACTTTGTCTGGCAAAGCAGCGGCCTCTTCCCAATGTCATCATTGACTCCTTCTCTAGCCCCACCATGTCCTCCTGAGGAGTCCCTCGAACTGTTTGACCACAGTGTTGGGTACTACTCCAGGAGGATGCCCAGCGTTTGGAAGGCTCTGATGATGATACTGAGCTCGATGAAGGCAGTAACATGAGCATGGACAGAGGGGGTGCCCAAGAAGGACAGCAATCTGGCAGTCATGCTCCCCCTGCTGCAGCATACTGCCAGGTTTGCTCCAGTGATGAGGAGGGAGGGGATGATGAGGTCACTGACTCAATGTGGGTGCCTGATAGGAGAGAGGAGGAGGAGGAGGAGGAGGCGGCACATCACCAACGAGGCAGGATGCCCTCCAGGGGCCAGCCTAAGGGCAGCACATTGACTGCATCACACCCCAAAGCTCCACATGTGCAGGGCGCTGCAGTCTCTGCGTGTTATTCAAAAAGTTCTTTGGTGTGGGCCTTTTTTGAGACGAGTGCATCAGATCGCACCGCTGCTATTTGGAACATATGTCTCAAGTGTATCTCACGTGGCCAAAACATCTCCCGCTTGGGTACCACATGCTTGACCAGACATATGTTGACCTGCCATGCAGTTCGTTGGCAAGCGTATCTAAAAGACCCACACCAAAGGACAAAGAGGACCTCTCCTTGCTCCTCATCAGCTGAGATTCCAACCCCACTAGACCTTCAGTCCTCTCTGAGACCTGCACTGAGAGGAATGAAGGTGTAGAATTAGGTGTGTCACAGCCAAGTACTTGTGGGCAATCTGCTTTTGGTACACCGACGTCAGATTGTACCAGGCAAATTTCCCTGCCCCAGCTGCTGCACCGCCGAAAGAAGTTTGCTCCCAGCCATCCACATGCCCAGCGGTTGAATGCTAGCTTGGCAAAATTGCTAGCACTTCAACTGCTGCCTTTCCAGTTGGTAGACTCTGCCCCCTTCCGTGAGTTTGTGGAATGTGCGGTTCCTCAGTGGCAGGTACCCAAACGCCACTTTTTCTCACGGAAGGCGATTCCGGCTCTCTACCGGCATGTGGAAGGCAATGTCCATGCCTCGCTGGACAGGGCGGTCAGCGGTAAGGTGCATATTACCGCTGACTCATGGTCCAACAGGCATGGACAGGGACGTTACCTAAGTTTCACGGCGCATTGGGTGACTCTGCTGGCAGCTGGGAAGGATGCAGGACAAGGTGCAGTAGTGTTGGAGGTTGTTCCACCACCACGCCTCCAAAATGCTAATGATTGTGACACACCTCTCTCCTCCACCCCTCCTCTTCTTCTTCCTCCATGGCCTCTTCCTGTGCTTTGTCCTCAGAACCAGCAGTGCTCCGTAGCCGTTCAAGGGGCTACGCAAGTACGCAGGCCAAAAGATGCCATGCGGTGCTTGAGCTGGTGTGCTTGGGGGACAGGAGCCACACTGGGGCAGAGGTTCTGTCAGCTCTGCAGGGGCAGGTTCCGAGGTGGTTGACGCCACGCCAACTTAAGGCAGGAATGGTGGTTTGCGACAATGGCACCAACCTCCTCTCTGCCCTCCGACAGGGACAAATGACCCATGTGCCCTGTTTGGCTCACGTCCTTAACTTGGTGATGCAGCGGTTCTTGGGCAGGTACCCAGGCTTACAGGATGTCCTGAGGCAGGCCAGGAAAGTCTGTGTGCATTTCCGCCGGTCATATAATGCCAGCGCTCGGCTGACGGACCTCCAAAAGGAGTTTAACCTGCCCAAGAACCGCCTAATCTGTGACATGCCCACCAGGTGGAACTCAACGTTGGCCATGCTGCAGCGGCTGCACACGCAGCAGAGGGCCATCAATGAGTACCTGTGCGACTATGGCACCAGGACAGGGTCAGGGGAGCTTGGTTTCTTTTTCCCCACGCCAGTGGGCCATGATCAGGGATGCATGCACTGTCCTGTCACCATTTGAGGAGGCCACGAGGATGGTGAGCAGTGACAGTGCATGCATCAGTGACACTGTCCCCCTTGTCCACCTGTTGGAGCACATGCTGCGTGGAATAATGGACAGGGCACTTGAGGCAGAACAGAGGCAGGAAGAGGAGGACTTCCTTAGCTCTCAAGGCCCCCTTTATCCAGACAGTGTTCCTGTGTGCCCGCTGATCACACAGGAAGAGGAGGAGGAGGAGGAGGAGGAAGATTGTGTCAGTATGGAGGTGGAGCCTGGCACTCAGCATCAGCAGCAGTCTTTAAGGGATCAATCCCAAGAAACACATGGACTTGTACGTGGCTGGGAGGAGGTGGCTGCGGACCATGTCGTCCTTAGTGACCCAGAGGACTCCGGACCGAATGCCTCAGCAAACCTACGCTGCATGGCCTCCCTGATCCTGCAAAGCCTGCGTAAGGATCCTCGTATTCGTGGTATCAAGGAGAAGGACCAATACTGGCTGGCAACCCTCCTTGATCCACGTTACAAGGGTAAGGTTGCGGACCTTATCTTGCCATCACAGAGGGAGCAGAGGATGAAACATCTTCAGGAGGCCTTGCAGAAAGGTCTGTGCAACGCGTTCCCAGAGACTGGGAGGTTACAAACTCCTGTTTCTGGACAACGTGTTGCTGAGGCTTCGGTCAGTCAAAGAAGGAGCGGTGGAGAAGGTGGCCATCTGACCGATGCGTTCAGACAATTTTTTGGTCCGCAGCCCCAAGGTATGATCGGTTCCAGCAACCATCGCCAGCGTCTGTTTTACATGGTGCAGGAATACCTAGGGCCAAGATCAGACTTGGACACCTTTCCCACCGAAAATCCTCTGGGTTACTGGGTCTTGAGGATGGATCACTGGCCAGAGCTTGCACAGTATGCAATTGAGCCACTGGCCTGTCCTGTATCCAGCGTTCTTTCGGAACGCACATTCAGTGCTGCTGGAGGCGTGGTAACCGATCACAGGGTGCGTTTGTCCACCGACTCGGTCGATCGACTGACTTTCATAAAAATGAATCAGTCTTGGATCACCACCAGCTACCAAGCACCTGATGCTGATGTAACCGAATAATTTTTTTTGAAATCTCAGATCCCTTCAAAGACTGCCTATGCTGATGCTGAGTGACTATCCCTGAGTAATTATCCTCTTCCTCCTCAATCATCATGCTGATAGCTTGTAAGAACATTTTTGGTTCTGGGCGCCACCACCAGTGCCTAAGGCACAATTTTTCAGCCCCTGTTTAACAGGGGCGTGTAATTACAATTTTTGATGTAATACTTTGCAGCAGGGCTCGTTCCTGCATTCCAACTAGAGTGTCTGTGAGGGGTTGCAGTGTTGTGGCACCAGCACCAGTGCCCAAGGCCCATTTTTTCTGCCCCTGTTTAACAGGGGCGTGTAATTACAATTTTTGATGCAATACTTTGCAGCAGGGCTCGTTCCTGCGTTTCAACTAGAGTGTCTGTGAGGGGTTGCAGTGTTGTGGCACCAGCACCAGTGCCTAAGGCCCATTTTTTCTGCCCCTGTTTAACAGGGGCGTGTAATTACAATTTTTGATGCAATACTTTGCAGCAGGGCTCGTTCCTGCATTCCAACTAGAGTGTCTGTGAGGGGTTGCAGTGTTGTGGCACCAGCACCAGTGCCTAAGGCCCAATTTTTCTGCCCCTGTTTAACAGGGGCGTGTAATTACAATTTTTGATGCAATAATTGGCAGCAGGGCTCGTTCCTGCGTTCCAACTAGAGTGTCTGTGAGGGGTTGCAGTGTTGTGGCACCAGTGCCTAAGGCCCAATTTTTCAGCCCTTGTTTAACAGGGGCATGTAATTACAATTTTTGATGCAATACTTTGCAGCAGGGCTTGTTCCTGCGTTCCAACTAGAGTGTCTGTGAGGGGTTGCAGTGTTGTGGCAACAGCACCAGTGCCTAAGGCCTAATTTTTCAGCTCCTGTTCAACAGGGGCATGTAATTACAATTCTTGATCTAATATTTCACAGCAGGGCCCTGTGTGGGCTTACAGTGTTGTGGCCACAGCAACACCTAAGGCCCAAATTTCTGCTGAGTATATAGGGCAGGACCCTACTTTCAAACATCTAACTTACAAACGACTCCTACTTGCAAACGGAAGGAGACAACAGGAAGTGAGATGAAATCTACCCCTAGGAAGGGAAATTCTCTCCTGTAAGAGTTAATATGGGAAAAACATTTCTCCTTTCCACTGATGCTTTCCAATCCTTGTTCCACAAAAAAACCCAAATTTTCAAAAAACATTTTTCATTGGGACAAAAAGTGAGGTGAAATCTTCTGAAGAGGAGGAAAGACAGCAAAACAAATGTCACAGGGGTGATAACCCTTCCCTATGTTTTCCAAAAAGCTTAAAAAAGATTTTTTGGCTGGAGCTAAACACGTTAAAAATGTACCCATTCAAAATTACAAAGAGATTCTACTTAACAACAAACCTACAGTCCCTGTCTTGTTTGCACCGCCTGTATACTGCTGTTCAGAGTATATAGGGCCTGGTGGCCCCACACCTTTCCTTATTTTAATTTGGGTGCGGGGTTCCCCTTAATATCCATACAAGACCCAAAGGGCCTGGTAATGGACTGGGGGGTACCCATGCCGTTTGTCTCACTGATTTTCATCCATATTGCCAGGACCCGACATTACATTAAACCCGCAAGCAGTTTTAAATGAGATTTTTTCCTTTAAAAATGACATTTGATGCAGGGACTGTTCTAAACATGGGAAACACGCATCACTTTACAGGCATACTATAGACACCCCCCAGGTATGATATTTAAAGGAATATTTCACTTTTTTTTTTTTTTTACTTTAAGCATCATTAAAATCACTGCTCCCAAAAAAAAAGGTATGCGCCAGGCGGACTCTATAACCACAAGATGATCAAAGAAGAAACTGCACCTGGGAACGACACTAAAGCTACCCAATGAGAGAGAGATTCATTTCTGCAATTGCTCATATAACTGGAAACCCTTGTTGCCTATAAAGTTTGTGAAGCTGCTATAACCTGAGCTTAGTGACTTTTATTGTATTCATATTGTACATGCGCATTTTCTACATGTCTTGTATTGTGTTCCTACTAATGTAAGTAGTTTGTATGTACAAGATTTTTGTCCAGTAAAGCATGTTAACTGCTTGCCACCTGCACACAGTACATTTCCTGCAGACACAGCAGTACACATGCGCATCAGAACGATCCCTTGGATCCACTGGACACAGTAGTCATGGGACTGAGTGCTATTGCACATGTACAAACGGGTGAACACAGCGAATCACAGGGCTCAGTACCCAGCCAGGGTATCATGTGATTACTATGACTAATTATAGCGATTACATGATATTATAAAGCAAACTATCATGAATGGCTTTCATTCATGAACAGTTTGCGTACTATTGTGATGCTGTGATTGGCCCACATCTATTACAGGATACATGGCACCCTGTACTGAGTGATTAGCTGTAGCTAATTACAGCATGTCAACAGTAAGCAAGCTGTCATAAATGGAAGATCATTTGTGACAGTTAACTATTGCTTTTAACAGTAGTTATCAATATTATAAGCAATAACATTGTACAAAAATCCCTGATCCCCCCTAGAGTAGTACTGAACTACACTAATGAAAGTATGCAAAAAATGTAATAAAATATTCTTTTTTCTTTTCTTTACACCAGTCACCAATCAATGTCCCTGATCGCTGCCATACCAGTCATATGATGATGCAGTACTGCACTGGTGACAGTATGTAAGAAAAAATCCCAAATTTTATTTAAAAATCTATTTTAAAAAAATTGCCACACCTCTTACTAAAGACTTTGGACTGTCTACTTTCCAAAAATCAGTCATTTGTGGGGTATTTGTATTGTCCTGGCATTTTAGGACCTCAAGAAATTAAATAGGTTGTCAGTACATTAGGACTGATCAATTTTCAAATATACGGTACCATATATACCATAGTTTGTAGACTCAAAGCAAAACATATGTCTATTTATACATGAAACATTAAAGCAGGCAAACTAAGCTATGGGCAAGAGGGGTTTGCCATCAAAGTTCATTAGCTAGTCTGTTTGCTAGTGAGTGAGGTCCAGGTCATCGCGGAGCACTCACATTTTGTATCCATTGCCAATTTTGGAGTCTCCCCTTGAGGTCTATTGCCTTTTTTTTATATTTACATATTTTCACAAACTTTTTTAAACATAATGAACAATGCTTGGAACCCTTTTTATTGTTTTTTGTTATTAACATCCCCAGTCGGAAGTGGGCTGCATACTTTATCTGTTGTTGGAGTGGACTATTACCACACTTTGATCCTATAGAAATGCACTCCCACTACAGCAAGCAATGATGAGAATTTTTCTTAAATTTTCCATTGGGGTTTGATATGGCTTTAATCTCAGGGGAACAAATCATGAGCACAGTTTTCATGGTTAGGCTTTGGTATGTCTCCTCTTGGCCAGTAAAGCCAGCTTGTGCCTGATATAACAAATCAGAAAGCCAGAAGAAGTAGGCCAGAGTCATAAAAGCTGTGGTTCTTTTTGGAATGCCAGATGGCCCTGGGATTTTAGGATTTCTAAAGAGCAGCAGGGATAAGATCAAAGAGATTGCTGAGGGCCAATCTAAAAGGTGGAAATGGTAGGTCATCCAGGTAATGTGATTAGTAGAATTGATTATTGAAAATGTGGGATGGGATAATTGTGTAAGTTGAACTTTCCTAAGGAAAATACTAGTTATTTTGCTTGTTTCAGGCAGCCAGTCCACCAACACTTTCAGAAATAGGTCAGCAACAAAAGACCCCATATTTCGTAGCACAGGTCGTTTTCAAAATTACACCAAGTGGTTTATTATTCTCACCTATTATTTGTATCAGAAGTCATACCCTTTCTTAAGACCAAATATGATTTCAGTCTAACGCATAATAAGTTGCTTTAATTTGCCCAAATGTGTGCTTTAGGCAGTGTGTGTTGACAGTTAATCAAAGCCTCAAAACATTTTGATAAAATTAAATTCCTACCAATACATCTTTATTTACCTTAACACACATGAAGAAATTAGTCTGGGTGATAATACTGTAGGGAATGACCAAGTTACAAAGTTACATAAATGATTAGTTAGTTAGGCTGATAAAAGAAGTCAAGTCCATCTAATTCAATCAATAATGTTGTTGCTTTGTTTTTACCGGTTGCCTTTTGTACGGAGGCTGAGAGTTCTGGATTTTGAAACAGGAGCTCAAAGTAAGTTTTGCAAACATTAGGGCTTGACCAAAGGAACAGAATTGCCACAAATGGTCTTTACATCTTAGCCTTGACCTTTAAACAAAATTGATTGCATGCAGTTTGAGCTGGTTGTTGAGGAAGGCCTCCAGAGTGGAACTACAGATCACAAGGCTCTACAGACCAAATTTGATGGCACCCCACATAAAAACAAAGTGGCATCTGGCAGTAACACAGTCACTGATCCTCACAATGGGAAGTAGAAAGGTAACAGGAGAGCTGTCAGTATAGTCAGTGCACTAATAGGGAGGCGTTCTGTGGAAAGTGGTTGTCTGGTAGGGATGAGCTTCGTGTTCGAGTCGAAAATTTGAAAACCATTTATCATTTTCCTTCCACTTCACAATAAATTAAATTAAATATTATAATCATCCTATTATTTTGGTTACTGTAGTGCGGTACTATTTTAATTTGAATTGCAACACTATGAAGTTCCTCCTCTGTTTTTTATGTGCCGCATATTGAGTATTTACTACTAGAGAACTGGAGAGTAAAAGATCTTTCCAGGTTGCCATTACTAGATTGGGATATAAAAAAAAACTCTGTTAGACCTCCTATAATCTCGGCTCTAAGCTTCTGGTAAGCAGTATAAGTGTGAGAAGGTGGTGGAGCATTGGGGGTTTTTTCACTGAAGATAACACAAGCTGCTCGGAATTTGATAACAGAATTTATGGACTTTTTTGCACTGTGGATCACTTGATTGTTGTTTTTTTATATCTATGTACCGTATATACTCGAGTATAAGTCGTTCCGAGTATAAGTCGAGGCCCTAATTTACCACAAAAAAAATGGGAAAAACTTAGTGACCCGAGTATAAGACGAGGGTGAGAAATGCACAGCTACTATAAGTGGAAAAGAGGGTCAACAATACCCATTTGCAGCATCACTGTGCCCATTTGCAGCCATACTGTGCCCATTTTCAGCCATAGGTCCCCTGAACTTCAAACTCAGTAGTTAAGGGTTCCTAGATGTCCCCTAGCTGCAGCCAAAATTTGGGGTCTCTGAACCCAAAGGGTCCCGAAATGACATTGCTGCAGATAGACACAGTTGACCGAATTTGGGGCCCCGTATCTCGGGGCCACTTAGTGCTAAGAACCCCAAATTTGGTGTGCAAACCCAGTGGAACGAGCACCATATAATTTCCAAAGCTGGGTTTTCTAGCACCAAGTGGCCCCGAAATACAGGGCCCCAAAAATCAGTTCAGAAAATGTCAAGCACTTTTCTGCAGCAGAGAATGACATTTTCTGAACCAGTTTTTGGGGCCCCGTATCTCAGGGCCACTTGGTGCTAGGAACCTCAGCTTTGGATATGGTACCAGGTCCACTGGGTTTGCATACCAAATTTGGGGTTTCTAGCACCAAGTGGCCCTGAGATATGGGGCCCCAAATTCGGTTCAGAAAATGTCAAGCACTTTTCTGCAGCAGAGAATGACATTTTCCGAACCGATTTTGGGGCTCCGTATCTCGGGGCCACTTGGTGCTAGGAATCCCAGCTTTGGATATGGTACCAGGTCCACTGGGTTTGCATACCAAATTTGGGGTTTCTAGCACCACGTGGCCCTGAGATACGGGGCCCCAAAGTTGGTTCGGAAAATGAAATTTTTTTGTTGCAGAAAAGTGCTTGACTCAAGTATAAGTCGAGGGGGGCACTTTCAGCACAAAAAAATGTGCTGAAAAATTCGACTTATACTCGAGTATATACGGTATATATTATTAGAATCACTGATTTGGTCATTTTTGTGGACACCTAAATTTTTAATATGATCACATGTATTATGATTGCATTTAATCACTTAAGGATCGCCCACCGTTTGTATACTGCGGCAGGGCAGCCCTATTGTGCAAATTATGTACCTGTACACTAGACACAGTGGAGAGCCGATGTGCGGGTTCGGCGGCTTCGATGTCCATCAGTCACCCGCGATATGTCCATTGGGCACCTGCGCTCGCTCCTCAGAGAGGCAGAATAGTACAGTGAGATTGTCTGTTCCTAGTGATTAGGAACAGCGATCTCTCTTTATTCCCAGTCAGTCTATTCCCCCCACGGTTAGAAACACCTTCCTAGGACACACTTCCCTGCCGGTATCATTTATACAGTGATCAGTGAATGTTTTTAGCTCTGATCACTGTAATAATGTCACTGGTCCCAAAAAAGTGTCAAAAGTGCTTATTGTTGTTTATTCTTCTCCCTTCCGAAGCCAGCGTCATTGTTACTGCTGTCTTCCACATCTTTGCAGTCTAACATTTCCGCTCTTACTTGCGATATTGGCTAGAATCCCACACATGAGCATTGAATGCTGGCCAAGCAAACAGCAAACTGCAGCCGGTGTTCTGCCCGATAACTCCAACTCGCCAAAATCTATAACCACAACACTTCCGGTGACTCTCCAGCATCAGTAAGTGGAGATTTAGACGACTTGGCTGTTTTTACAGAACACTGGTAGCATATATACTATGGTACACAGTATATGAGTGGACATTGTTAGTCCGCCCGCTAATAACAACCAACATGTACAAAGTAGTATGATATGTGGCGCTTACTGAAAAATTATATAAAAACACTAATAAAATCTATTTAAGATGTAAAACAACCAAATATAATGGAGATTCACTCGGAAAATCCAGATACTAATTGTGTCTTACAATTAATCTTCCATCGCATTGTGTAACCAAAGATTATAGCAAACCATTGTTACATCAAAGAATGAATCCAAAATGCCCCACTTCCAAACTGGCACTAATAGAGCCTCTCAATGAGTGATAGATAATATCCAAGAAACAAGAAATATCTTCTACTACAGTGAAAACAAATAATACTTTTCTAAAAGGTCAAGCAAAACAAAGTAATAAGGTGCACATTAATGCATTCATAGAAAACTGTGCAAAAAATCAGTTAATAATAAATATAACTATGAATATTTATATATATGTAGTGCTAGTAGATTTTTAAATCTACTCCTTCTAGGTAAATTTAGTGGGTCATCTGTTCTGTACATAGTTCAGATTTAGTTTATTGTCAGATTTAGCATCTGTTCCAGTTTGGCTGTGTTGCGTGTAGTTTCACACTGTGCCTGTGGGTGTCGTTGTCACCATGGGTCGGTGTTGGAAAAGCAGCAAGCTGAAGTGTATGAGTGCTCTTCTGTCCCGGAGATAACTCGGCGGAGGTGGTCCCACGAGTTGCATTCTGGGAGAGGGTATTTATGGACAGACACCATGTTTTAGGGAGCTTTTACCTCGTGGCCCTCCTGGCCTAGGGGCATGTGTCAGTGAGTTCTATTTTGCGGCCCTCTGGCCTGGAGGGTTGCGTTGCGGCAGCCGAGCGGGTAGACCCAGAAGCCTGTCTGGGGCCCGCTATCGCTGGGATGGTCCTGTGCTGTCTGTCCTGTGGGAAGAAGCCGGACAATCGGGAAGATCCAGGGGAGGACCCATCTTGGAAGGGACCATGCAAGGCTGGTCTTAAGAAGGGCCTGGTGACTCGATTGGAGGACGTATCCTAAACTACCTTACCGCACAAGTACTGCCGGGTCGGCTTAAAGGTTCTGGTACTGTGTTTGCTGTTCATCAAAACGAATACATCCTGTGGCAGAGGATCGTACGGTTTTATTTCAATCAAGTCTGCGGCAGAGACTTTTTGTTCGTGCTGCGTAGCGGCTGCTAGGTTGGTGAGAGAGACCTATCCAGGCGGGCAAAGATTTAATCCTGAGCTGAAGATACATTCATCCCAAAGATTTCAAGTCCTTAGTGCTACACCAAGAAAAAGGTATTTGAACTTCCCTGCAACTCTCCTTCTACCTCTTTCCTGCTACTTCTTCCAGTTATCTCCCATTAGAGCATTGGAAAAATACTCAAGTGACTGGTGCCTACATTGTTTGATAATAAGCTCAACGGAACCCTAGACCCAGTGCCGGTGAAATAACAGGTAAAAAGGTGATGGTAACAGCCCGCTAAAAATCAGCAGCTACGCTGTGAGTTAGTGCTACATGTGGGGGCTCATCTGGGATTGTTTGCCGTTACCCTGAGCAGCCCTGAGAAGTATTTCATCAGGAGTTTATGTTAAAAGAGGTTTCTTGACTTTATCACTTTTCCAGGAAAAGAAGGGGTTAAATTGCAGAACTTTATTTCTGACTGCGTAGGCTGCGGGTGAGAATTAAAGCCCGGGAGCTACATTATCAGAGGAACAAGTGGGAGGAGTCTAATCTACTTGTTACCGCATGGAACGTGGTAGTGTGTGTGGCGCCAAAGGAGAGAGAAGCCTCGTGATTGTGTTGAGAGTATCAGAGTGCAGCCATGTCTTCTTTCTCATTGGTACCGTCGACAATGGGGTCCAAGATGTTCCCTACAAGTACCGCTGTGGGTGCTATGCTGACCGGAACCCTGCTAACAGATACCGGCATTCGTTTGAAGCCGCAGGGGCGGTTTATCCTATACACAGTTGGAGATATCGAAGGGCTGGGCATGCTTTGCCACAAGTGTGAAGGACTGGCCATACATCTCCGTCCATTTGTTTGCTGTTTGCAGTGCGGAGAATATTTGTTCACAGTGGAGCAACGTACAATGTCACCCCGTGCTTATCGAGTGGATTGGGCTACAGGTATTGCCACAGTGGAAACTACTGTCATTGCTGTTGGAGAGCAACGGCCGTGGTCTCGTCTGCTACCGAGAGTGCTTCCGAGGGAGATGTCGCTGTCACTGCTTCATCAGCGGACATCACCTTTATTTCTACTTCTACCACACCTATCCCTGTTGCACCTGTTCCAGGGAAGGTGGGATATGTGAAGGCTTCCCGCGGCCGTGGTCGAGGCCTACCCCAGAGACTACCCGAACCGGAGCCGGAGGAGTATGTGGATCCGGAGAAGTCCACGTCAGGAACGGGTGAGAGATCAAAGGGGAACATATCTGGGACTCTCTGTAAATATTTGCCAGCGGAAGAGTTGAAAGACTCGGAGATAGATTCTATGTCAAATCTCTCCGGTGATGATGATTTGTTTGAGACAATGTCACAGAAACTGCTGTGGGCCCAGGGTGAAGATGTTGCTTCTGCCCTTACTTTCTCAGAATGGATAGCCATGAATTCTGGTAAGACATCACCATGTGTGGAGCCGCACAATACTACCAAAGAGACATTGTTTAAAGTTGCTAGTTTGCTTGAGAGTGAGCCGACACCCATCGGATCTATGGTGCATAAATCGCCAAATTCTTGTGTGCCTCCTGGTTTGGGGAAAAATAGAACTTTGCCTAGACTTGCTCGTTTACAGAGAGTGCTCACCAAACGTGTTGCCAGAGAATATGCTCTGGAAATGCCCTATGTGACTCAGGAAATTATGCAGAAAATTGAGGCCAACTGGGAACAGTGGTACCGTGAAGCTGTTTGGGACTATTTGTCTGTACCAAAACCTTTCTGGAAAGCTGGGTATTCTGCTGCTATGGATGAATGTTTCAATGGATGTTTGCTGCATTGGAACTATGGTCAGCACATCTATGCTGACAAGGTGGTCATTTGCAGACCCGGAAAAGATGACATTGTCTACTTTATCACCACTGTGGATAAGCAAGGGAAGAAACTGACATTGCCAGATCCCCGGTTTTATTGGTGATTATGCAAAGAAGAGACTGTTGTCTTCTGCTCTTCTAAAAAGAAAAAGAGAACTTTGGGGAGTATAGACAGCTAGTGTTAGTGTTTAGAGATCTCCGTGGTCAAGAGATTTTATTCATCTCAGCGCTTATATATCCAAAGTTTCTTTACTGAAAAAAAAAAAAAAATAATAATGCAATATGCCCCAAGATAGGGATGGACTTTTCAAGTTATTTCAGTTTATTTTCATTAGAAGAAAATATGTGGGAAGAGAGTGTCATTCTTTTGTGGAATAAGGCTTTGCTCCTAAATTGTTAGTGATGCTACTGTACATATTTCTTGTGTGTCTAATTTTGTTTCTTTCAGGAACAATCAGATCTCCTATCAAGCTGTTAGACTTTTCAGGTAGGTAGATAGTGGGGTTTTCTGACATGTTTAATGTGATTTCTTTTGCTGATGTGAATATGTTGTTGTATAAATGTTAAAACTGTAACATTTCTATACTATACTTTCTTCCTTCTCATCCAAGTTCTAAGTTCAAATACCTACTCTCAGGCTTGAGAGTCATATTTTGCCAGACGTAGAGGACAACGTCTATTGTGGTGGGGGATGTATGTAGCGCTGGTAGATTTTCAATCTACCGCTTCTAGGTAAATTTAGTGGGTCATCTGTTCTGTACATAGTTGAGATTTAGTTTATTGTCAGATTTAGCCTCTGTTCCAGTTTGGCTGTGTTGCGTGTAGTTTCACACTGTGCCTGTGGGTGTCGTTGTCACCATGGGTCGGTGTTGAAAAAGCAACAAGCTGAAGTGTATGAGTGCTCTTCTGTCCCGGAGATAACTCGGCAGAGGTGGTCCTCCGAGTTGCATTCTGGGAGAGGGTAATCCTGAGCTGAGGATACATTCATCCCAAAGATTTCAAATCCTTAGTGCTATACCAAGAAAAAGGTATTTGAACTTCCCTGCAACTCTCCTTCTACCTCTGCTACTTCTTCCAGTTATCTCCCATTAAAGCATTGGAAAAATACTCAAGTGACTGGTGCCTACATTGTTTGATAATAAGCTCAACGGAACCCTAGACCCGGTGCTGGTGAAATTACAGGTAAAAAGGTGATGGTAACAACCCGCTAAAAATCAGCAGCTCCACCGTGAGTTAGTGCTACATAAAGATAAATAATTAATTATGATTTGCATTAAAAACGTAAATCCCAATTAGCAGTGTATATTGAAAGTGTAAATGTGCAATATGTGCAACATCAATACATGAGTAAAGAGTATTTGATAACATGCAAAACCCCGCAAAAGTGTAAAGAAATTAATATAATAAATGATAATAATTGAAATACAATGTGATTCAAGAAAATGTGCTAAATAGAATGAAAAAAGAGTGTCCTCGATAAAAAAGTCCCATAGTCGATGCAATCCAGATTGTGACAATCTCAATTCAAAAATTGTGAAGAATAGCTCATCAAGAATTTCCGGTGCCAGCAATCAATCTAAGATGTATAGAAGGATGTGGTCTCCCCAGCCTCTCACCTCATGGCTGAACGATAACAGCCCTGTTTGCAGGAGAAAAACTATCCAATCCGCTCCGCAATCCCCTAGCTCCCCTAGGGATCTCCTGCCTTACACCACACTTCGTTCTCAGGGCGCCCCAGACAGTCAGCCAAGCAATATAAGTAAAGAGGGGAGGAAGCAATTTATGGTGTAGTATTTAAAATTCACACGTTTATTACAAGTAATTCACGTACATTAAAACAATGTCAAACGAGCAAGATAGTGCGACCTCTTGCCTATCCCGGCCGTGATCTGGAAGCCCAACGTGACCCGCCTCTCTTTTCTGACGCGTTGCGTGACTGTCACGTCACTTTCTCAAAGGGTATGGAGACGGGTGTACAACTATGACTCATATAGCAGCGATGGTTACTATGGTAACTCCTGCTCAGCATAAAACTGGACATAGTCTCCAAGTAATAGCTTTTCATTTACTAAAAACAAATCTAGATCAATATTATAATTAACGTTTGTAATTAATTATTGAATACAAAATATAAAATATAAAGTGCATTCAATAAATTAGCACCCTCTAGTGGGCAATAATAAGTTGAAAATAGTCACATGAATAAGGATTAAATCTTGGCATATAACTGCCATTTAGTGGACAAAATAAATACTTCTAAGCTAAAAAAGATAAAGATAAAAATACATCAATAAAAAAGATTTGTGATATTGCAGTCATTGGTTATTAGACAAGCTAAGGTTATAGGTCATTACAATATTCTTAAGGAACCATAATTAATAAAATAAAAGTGGATAGGTTAAGAAATATATATCATATAAGCTCATAAGGACCATGTTCATATAACCTAAAATCAAGAAGTTGTATCATAAAGGCCAACAACCCCAGCTCATAATTTATATCATCTACTAGGCAACTACTAATTAATGTATAGATTGATTAATAAGAAGGATAATGGTAATAAACCAGGGATCGGCAAGCAGTCGCACTATCTTGCTCGTTTGACATTGTTTTAATGTAAGTGAATTACTTGTAACAAACGTGTGAATTTTAAATACTACACCATGGAGTGTTTCCTCCCCTCTTTTTTATGACTTATATTGCTTGGCTGACTGTCTGGGGCGCCCTGAGAACGGAGTGTGGTGTAAGGCAGGAGATCCCTAGGGGAGCAAGGGGATTGCGGAGCAGATTGGATCGTTTTTTTCCTCCAAACAGGGCTGTTATCGTTCAGCCATGAGGTGAGAGGCTGGGGAGACCACATCCTTCTATACATCTTAGATTGATTGCTGGCACCGGAAATTCTTGATGAAATATCCTTCACAATTTTTGAATTGAGATTGTCACTGTCCCTCATCCAATCTGGATTGCATCGACTATGGGACTTTTTTATCAGGACACTCTTTTTTCATTCTATTTAGCACATTTTCTTGAATCACATTGGATTTCAATTATTATCATTTATTATATTAATTTCTTTACACTTTTTGTGGGGTTTTGCATGTTATCAAATACTCTTTACTTTACTGTTTCTTGGATATTATCTATCACTCATTGAGAGGCTCTATTAGTGCCAGTTTGGAAGCGGGGCATTTTGAATTCATTCTTTGATTTAACAATGGTTTGCTATAATCTTTGGTTACACAATGCGATGGAAGATTAATTGTAAGACACAATTACTATCTGGATTTTCCGAGTGAATCTCCATTATATTTGGTTGTTTTACATTTTTAATTGATTTTATTAGTGTTTTTATATAATTTTTCAGTAAGCGCCACATATCATACTACTTTGTGTATCTTCTTTGATTGGTGTGTGAACACCCTTATGTTGGCAGCTGCATTGTTAAGTTCTCTCGGGGTTTGTTGATTTTGTTCCTTGTTTTGTGGTTTGCGCACTGGTATTTGTTATTATTTGTTAACCAACAACATAGCCGCCTCCAAGCCAGCGACAACCTTTTTCCTCCTTACCCGGTCTTCTGTCAAAATAGCCAACTCATTGCGTACCATAGTATATACGCTGCCGGTGTTCTGTAAAAGCAGCCAACTCGTCGAAACCTCCAATTATTGCTGCTGAAGAGCCACTGGAAGTGACGTGGTTGGAGATTTTGGTGAGTTGGAGTTTTCGGCAGAACACCAGCAAATACACTCTCTCCACTCCGCATATCCCTGGATCTGTCCTGCTGTTTACACTCCCATGTGACATGGCAAGTCACATGGGGTGTATCTGGAAGCTCTGCATGGGGCTGAACTCTCACGGTATTGCAATGCAATGCTGCAGAGAGTACATGATGGAGGCATCGGCTGGAACAGACTAACGGCAAGCAGTACATGCCCTAAATAGCCGCTGATACACTATTTTATCAAAAGTATTGGTACGCATGCCTTTACATGCACATGAACTTTAATAGCATCCCAGTCTTAGTCCATAGGCCTCAATATTGAGTTGGCCCACCCTTTGCAGCTATAACAGCTTCAACTCTTGTGGGAAGACATTTTCAACAATTTCATGCTCCCAACTTAGAGGGAACAGTTTAGGGGTGGCACTCACTACACCCATGACATCACTAGAGGAGGGACTTTCCTAAAAGGGAGCCAACCTCCAATTACAACTTTACGTTTACCATACTATAATGGGAACTGAGCCATCTAGTGGTGGGCAGGCTAACTGCACCTACCAACATGTTGGTAACTCTGAATGCAGACAAATAAAAATGGCAACATTTTGTCACATTTATACAGTCAAAGCTTTATACATAGTGTGCTGCTATGTTTAATGGACAGCGGATGATAGCACTCCTATTCAGCTAATCTTATATGGGAATAGCAATGTTGGTATTGCTGCAATGAAATCCAGTGAGAATTACTGATGGTGGTTTGTCGGATGGAAAATGGTTTATAACTATAAGTAGAAAGGAAGTGAAAGTATAAAGAGTAAGGTCTCATGTACACTGCTGCATTTTTTTTCTGCCCTTAAACTCCCCTCTATGTTATCTTATGTGTCCATGAACACACATATAGGCTGTTTTCTGTACACCCTAAAATTACATTCAAAAATGCTGGACGCTGTTAAACGCACATTTAGCACTTCAGCGTTTATTTATTTCAATGGCCAGAATAAATTAAACTTCTGGCCAATGAAATAAATAAACTCCCAAACTTTAAACTCTGCTAAATTCACCTAAACTGTTTTAAAAAAATGCAGCTTAGATGAATTTATAATTCAGATTTTCCCTGTCGGGATTAACAGAATTTAGAAGAAACCAGAGTACATGAGACCTAAGTGTGGACTGATCCATTCTGTATGTTTTATCGTGATTGGATAAGGTGGAGGATCTATCCGGATCAGGGGGGCGGCTGAATCCAACTGAAAGTCGATAAATGATTACATTCCCTGGGAAGTGCTCCAAGGACATTATTTCCCCAACTAAATTAGGTTCATCATATAAAAATAATAAAAAAGAAGAAAACACAGTATATGCAACATATTTATTTATTTTTATAAGACATCTGTTGTGCATTTAGCCAAATAATATTCCACATCAGATGATTTCCAATTCCATTTTCAAAGTTTCAACATTTCTAGTTATTATCCCAACAATTTACCGATAAGCGATGCAAAAAGTGGTAAAAATCGTTTTTCCACTTCAACATTCCTTTCACCTGGATCATCTCTTCTTTCTTCTTGATCGGAATCTCTCCTGGGAGAAGACACGATTATCGGCAAATAAACCAACATCGATTATTACACAATAACTGTATTTCGCTGGGACCACAAATGTGTATTTTTAGGCCACGTTGACTACTATTCTATGACCACAGTAACATGGTGAAGGAATACGGCACAGAGGGATGTCACAAACTTGAATCTCTTAGACCCTCTTCACACTGAGGCAGTTTTCAGGTGTTTTAGTGTTAGAAATAGCGCCTGTAAAGCGCCTGAAAACTGCCTCCGATGCCGCCTGAATGTTAAAGCCCAAGTGCTTTTACTTGCGGGACGTTTTACTTGCAGGAGAAAATCCTGCAAGCAGCATCTTTGGGGCGGTTTGGGAGAACTGAATACAGCGGTCCCAAACCGACCCTGCCTATTGCAATGAATGGGCAGCACAGCATTTTTAACCCCTTCTTCGACCAATAGCAGGGGTTAAAAGCACCCCGCTAGCAGCCGAAAAGCGCTGCTTAACCATTTGCCTACAGGGCACTTACACCCCATTCCTGCCCAGGCCATTTTTCAGCTTTCAGCGCTGTTGCACTTTGAATGACAATTGCGCGGTTATGCTACACTGTACCCAGATGACATTTTTATCATTTTCTTCACACAAATAGAGCTTTCTTTTGGTGGTATTTAATCAGTGCTGGGTTTTTTATTTTTTACTAAAAAAAATAAATAAATAAAAACACCAAAAATTTTGAAAAAAAACAAACTTTTTTTTACTTAGTTTCTGTCAGTAAATTTTGTATCTAAGTAATTTTTCTCCTTCACTGATGTGCGCTGATGATGCGGCACTGATGGGCACTGATAGGCTAAACTGGTGGGCACTGATGAGGCGGCACTTATGGGCACTGATTAGGTGGCACTAATATGCTGCACTTATGGGCACCAATAGGTGGCACTGATGGGCACTGCTAGGTGGCATGGATAGGCGGTACTGATGTGCATTGATGGACAGCAGTGATGGACAGCAGTCATGGGCATTAATGGGCAGCACAGGTAGGCGGCACTGATAGCCAGCACTGACTGGCATCACTAATGGGCACTGATTGGTGGCACTTGTGGGCACTAATTGCTGGCACTGATTGCTGGCAAAGGTGGGCACTGATTATTGATATTGTTGGTGCTATATTGTAATGAGGGCACTGATGATAAGTGCCCTGATTACATGCGTAGATGTCCCCCTGCGAGGAGATGCCACTGACTGGCTCTCCTCGCCACACACTCTGTCAGTGTGAGGCGAGGAGCGCCGATTACCGGCATCTCCATTTTTACATGTGATCGGCTGTGATTGGACACAGCCGATCACATGGTTAAAGAGCCACGAACGCGGCTCTTTACAGACATTGGGGTTGCGCCGTGTCCTAGCAACACGGCACGCCCACGCTGCGCACCCCCACGGGCGCACAGGGGCAACTGTTCTGGGACGCCATCATATGACAGCGTCCCAGAACGAGAGCCACACCGCCCTGCGCCCCGGCATGAGTTCGGGCCAAACATTGGCTGTTCGGCCCGTTCGTCCTACACCCGAATTTGCAGGCCCTTCAGGTCTGATATGAATTTTAATGGGAACCCCACGCCTAAATAACAAAAAACAAAACAAAAAAAAAAGGCGTGTGGTCCTCCCCAAAATCTATAACAGACCCTTATCCAGACATAGCAGGTCAGGAAAGGGGGACGAGTGAGCTCCCTCCACCCCAAAGCACCTTGCCCCCATGTTGACTTACCTATATAAGAAATGTTAATCGGCTTAGCCTGCAGTAGGCGGCCGGCCTTCATAAACGGCAGGAGCAACTTTGTCTTTTATTTATCCGGTGCGGCATGATTGACGATAGATTTACATCAGGGGACACTTTTTTATATTTTAATAAAAGAATTGTCAAAAACTGTTTTAATTTTTGACTATTTTTGGTGAATAGGTAGGGGTACTATGTACCCCATACTCATTCACATGAGGGGGCAGGGTCTTGGGGCCCCCTTGTTAAAGGGGGCTTACAGATTCCAATAAGCCCCCTGCCTGGAGACCCCCACAACCATCGGCCATGGTTGTGGGGGTCTCCAGGCAGGGGGCTTATTGGAATCTGTAAGCCCCCTTTAACAAGGGGGCCCCAAGACCCCGCCCCCTCATGTGAATGAGTATGGGGTACATAGTACCCCTACCTATTCACCAAAAATAGTCAAAAATTAAAACAGTTTTTGACAATTCTTTTATTAAAATTTTAAAAAAAAGTGTCCCCTGAAAAAATCTATCGTCAATCATGCTTTACTGGTAAAAAAAAAAACAAAATTACTCCTGCCGTTTATGAAGGCTGGCCGCCTACTGAAGGCTAAGCCGATTAACATTTCTTATATAGGCAAGGGGAGGAGCCACCTGGCGACATCACCTGGTGGCACCGCCCCCTTATAATGTTGCCAACCCAGCATGCGCCAGTCCATGAAGGCAGAAGGCGGCGGTGCCACCAGATGATGTCGCCAGGTTGCTCTGCTCCTTACTTATATAAGAAGTGTCAAACGGCTTAGCCAGCAGTAAGCGGCCAATGGGGGGGAAGAGTTTTTGTTTTTTTTATTTTTCGGGTACGGGGTGATTGACTATGGATTTACATGGGGGGGACACTTTTTTATATTTTAATAAAGGAATTGTCAAACATTGTTTTTATTACTTTTTGACCCTTTTTTGGTGAATTGGTAGTGGGGGCAGGATCTCAGGGCCCCCATGCCCACAGACCCCCACAACCACCGCCAACGGTTGTGGGGATGATGCCCTTGTCCCCATCAACATAGGGACAAGGTCCTTTGGGGTGGATTTATATAAGGTTTATGCCAAGTGTTGCTCTTAATCTTTTAATACTTTGTTGAATACATGTACAGGGCTACATGTGGTGAACCGCTGTACATTTTTTATATTCCCACATTTGATAATTGGATATTTGGGTTAAGGGGTATATAGTATTGAAGCAGGCCCATAAGTGCGGTTGCTGTGGATATTATAGTGGGGAGTTGGGCATCTTAATGTAGAGAATGCGTTAAGGTAAAACATACTTAGATTTTAGAACCACTTGAAGCTTTAAAAGTCTATACTTTTATTTTAAAAAGTCTTAACATACTTACTCTTCCTCACAGAGAGATAAGTTGATGGTCCCAAGGAAGAAAAGGAGTAACAGGGATTTCTTCAAGGTGAACATCTTTGGGCTCTGTGGATTATTTGGATTCATTGAAAGAAAAAGAAGACAACATTGAAAATATGGCAAAAAAAAGTATATTAATGTTAAACCATATTAATGTAAGGCACACATAAAATGGTTTTTCCAATACGATAAAAGGGCCAATGTTCATTTGTTCTAAGGGATCACGCATGACTGGCACCCATTACTGGCAGGTTGAGTGTTGTTAATGACATGGATTTGCTTGAGGCTTTCCAGACCTTTTATGATCTGGCTACCCATGGATAAAACAATGATTAAGGGAATTTGATCTTATTCCTCAATACTACAAAAGGAAGAGCACAGCAGGTTCTCAGATACCATTGGAGCTGGTTCACAAAAATCCAAGTTCCAATCTCCAATATCTATAGTTTCCAGGGCTTTCTATCCTAAACAGGGATGCCTCTTGCCTCACCTTGTCTACCCCACTCTGGTCCTCACTCAAACAATGCTAAAGGATGTTAGATTGAAAATCATTTTATTGTATATGAATCTTTACTAACTGGACTAAGGGTTTCTTTAGGGTATTTCTTGTATGAATGATTAGAGTCCCAGATAATAGTCTCTGTTCCAGGTTTGGAGAGATGGAGAATGAGACTATTGAGATTATGTGAAAATAATTGATCATTATAAGGTATATAACTTATTAAAGCAATCTTTCTACTGTACTGTTTCCTAATAAGAGATGAAAGAATAATATTTTCCATATAACTATTTTAAGATTTGTAATAACATTTGAGTCAAATGATTAATGTTGGAATTAAGTGACACTGGTAACAAACATTTATATACATCATGTGGTACAAATATCTGCTCTGTCCCAGTATAGTTCTCTAACATCTGGACACACATTTCCACAAATCTGCACAAGATTTTTTGTTTCTACTATACCTTTATGTTAATTACGGTTTATATTTTGTTTTATTTGCTTACTCAGCAAAATGTTAAACCCATTTTTTATACAAGTAAAGCAGTACCTTTTGTCTTTATACACTTCTCATTCTTAAAGTGTATTTCTTCAAAGTTTAAGCAGTAGCAAAAATAAAGTTCAACAAAGGACCTCTGATCAACCTACCAACAGGACAGGTACTTATTACAGGACTACAGAAACCCACAAAAAATAGATCTCTGGGAGTGTAAATGGCTATGGTGCCTAAACCCTAAAATATAGGGGAGGTGCATCCAAAAATGTAACACTTCATAAAACCACAAGAGAGAGTCTTTAATGATCATGGGACATACAGTGGGGACGGAAAGTATTCAGACCCCCTTACATTTTTCACCCTATGTTATATTGCAGCCATTTTCTAAAATCATTTAAGTTCATTTTTTTCCTCATTAATGTATACACAGCACCCCATATTGACAGAAAAACACAGAATTGTTGACATTTTTTACAGCTTATGCTTATCACCACAGTATCTCAGCTATACACCATAACTGCCGAAGGTTGATTAGCCTTCACTACATTCTATCAGTAATTTACACCTAGGAATGGGCTCGGATGTGTTCAGATCGAACCCGCCAGAAAGCCGCCACCGCACACCGCCAATCATAGCCAGCGTGTGTATGTGCAGCTGCTGGTCGGGAAATGCCTCACTGCCTATGATTGGCAGTGTGCAGTGACAGCCTCCTGGGGGGGTTTGATTCAAACACACCAGAGCCTATCACTATTTACAACAGATTGGACCCGGCACATGTGAGAGGAGTATTACACTGAGAGTAGTGGACTATCTGGTATAGAGCAACTAGTTATCAACAATCCTCTGCAGAGGTTACCAACCTGGTGGGACTTTTGTTAGGACACCAGCATTCACATCATTACAGAGAGGGGGAATAGGGTTTCAGTAGAGGAGAGGGTAGGGATGGGCTATCTGGGTTTGAGTGGGGTGGGGGCTTGGGTTGGGGGTTAGGAGGGGTCTGGGGGAAAGGATGCATTAATTTTTAGGGGGGTTGTCACTTGTTATTTGCATATAGATATACAGTATGAGCAAGAACATTAGATGGGGATCAAACTAATAATATCTAACAAGTAAATGGTATTATTCTATTGAAAAGCTATATGATTCAGAGCTGTCTGAACTCTAACAGTTAAGCTAAATACAGTCCAGAGAGCCTACAAGAGTCCACATGTGTAGATCTACATCATAAATTGATATAAAAAAAGTCATGCAGACATGAGCGGGCAGGTAATCATTCTTTCCAAACAGGCATTTTATACTTTTGGATGACCATAGCTCTATACATGGCCGGATCTAGGGGGGGGGGTGCTGGGGTGGGCTGTGCCCAGGGCTGGGACAAGGGCTGGGTGCAATGGTTTACTGCGGGAATGGGGGCGCCTACCTTCTATTACAAGACCCTACAGGAGTAATGACAGCGGCAGTGATTTTGACAAGCAAGTAACTGCTGGGTGTAGGATCTCCTAAGCTTGCACTTCATAAACAAGGAGGAAGAGGTGCAGTTTGGCATCTTTGCCCTGGGTGCTGAATGACCTTATCCTGGCACTGGCTGCACCCCCCTAGATTTCAGTTGCACCCCCCAAACCTTTCTTCTCACAACCCCCCTCCAGACCTGACGCTGTGCCCGGCTGTCTCCATCCCTGCACTGTACATACACAGCCTGAGCACAGGCAGCAAGATCTCCTGCTTGACTCTTCTCCACACAGCACAGAGCTGAAATCCAACTCTCTCTCTCACACAGCTATGTGCACTGCACTGTGATCAGCTAGTGACTACAGGCGCACTGCTGTTCTGACCTGGGAATTTCACAGGTCAGAAGTACAATATAGTCACCGGCTACACACCGTGCAGATCATAGCTGTGTGAGAGAGAATTGGATGACAGCTCTGTGCTGTGTGGAGAAGAGCCGAAGAGGAGAGCTTTGCTGCCTGTGCTCAAGCTGTGTCAATGGTGACCCCTGTCCTCTCTCCTGCCAGCGGTGACCCCTGTCCTCTCTCCTGCCAGCGGTGACCCCTGTCCTCTCTCCTGCCAGAGGTGACCCCTGTCCTCTCTCCTGCCAGAGGTGACCCCTGTCCTCTCTCCTGCCAGCAGTGACCCCTGTCCTCTCTCCTGCCAGCAGTGACCCCTGTCCTCTCTCCTGCCAGCAGTGACTCCTGTCCTCTCTCCTGCCTGAGGTGACCCCTGTCCTCTTTCCTGCCAGAAGTGACCCCTGTCCTCTCTCCTGCCAGCGCTGACCCCTGTCCTCTCTCCTGCCAATGCTTACCCCTGTCCTCTCTCCTGCCAACGCTGACCCCTGTCCTCTCTCCTGCCAGCGCTGACCCCTGTCCTCTCTCCTGCCAGCGCTGACCCCTGTCCGCTCTCCTGCCAGCAGTGACCCCTGTCCTCTTTCCTGCCAGTAGTGACCCCTGTCCTCTCTCCTGCCAGTAGTGACCGCTGTCCTCTTTCATGCCAGCAGTGACCCCTGTCCTCTCTCCTGCCAGCAGTGACCCCTGTCCTCTTTCCTGCCAGAGGTGACCCCTGTCCTCTCTCCTGCCAGAGGTGACCCCTGTCCTCTCTCCTGCCAGCGCTGACCCCTGTCCTCTCTTCTGCCAGAGGTGACTCCTGTCCTCTCTCCTGCCAGCGCTGAAACCTGTCCTCTCTCCTGCCAGAGGTGACCCCTGTCCTCCCTCCTGCCAGAGGTGACCCCTGTCCTCTCTCCTTCCAGCGCTGACCCCTGTCCTCCCTCCTGCCAGTGGTGACCCCTGTCCTCTCTCCTGCCAGCAGTGACCCCTGTCCTCTCTCCTGCCAGCAATGTCCCCTGTCCTCTCCATCCAGTAGTGACCCCTGTCCTCTCTCTTTCCAGTAGTGACCCCTGTCCTCTCTCCTTCCAGTAATGACCCCTGTCCTCTCTCCTGCCAGCAGTGACGACTGTCTTCTCTCTTTCCAGCAGTGACCCCTGTCCTCTTTCCTGCCAGCAGTGACCTCTGTCCTCTGCCCTACTGATTCCCAGTACACTGCCTTACTAATTCCTGTGCACTCCATTACTGACTCACTATGCACTGTCCAGCTGACCCCTGTATGCTGTCCTAAAAACGAATAGCCCCAGTACACTGGCCTACAAACTGCTGATCCTGTTCTTTGCACTGCTGACCCCTGTACTTTTCCCTGCTGACCTCCCATCCTCTGTCCCCTTACATTTTTTTATTGCACCCCCACATCAGACAGGCTAGATCTGGCCCTGCCCCTATAGCAACCATTATACCTAAAATAATGGAATCCTCTTTTACATATCAAATGCAGTTAAAGCTTGAAGAAACTTGGGAAAAGAAATGACCGAAAACATTCATTGTGCAAAATAATCCATTATGGTAAAAGTGATATGAGGAACCTTGCTATCATTTAAAATACAAATAAAACAGGAGTCATTTAAACTTTATCTGAAATCTGAATACCAAAGTATCTTTCCTTATCAATAATTATATTAAGAATAATATTATGATAACGATATTTCAAGATTATCCTTACCGGGTAATTCAGTTGGTGCTGAGAATGAAGAAGGCTGGAAGTGGAGTAGACTGGACTTCAGTGAAGGTCTACCCTACAAAGAACGTAATTGGCTTATATAATAAAAGACAAAGAAGTTGAGTACACAGAAATTTGAATTAAAGTTTAATTTAGAAGTCACATCTTTCTTTTCTCACATACGTTTTACCACATGGATTGATTCAAATATTTACCTTCTAGCCTCCAGGTGGGACAAATATCAGCACCCAGTCAGCAGTTATCTCCTGATCTACTATTTAGAAAGTTTTAATGTAAAAGCAATTTAAGAGGAATTCCAGCCCATATTTTTGCTTTGCTTTATTCACTCACCGGCCACTTTATTAGGTACACCTGTTCAATTGCTTGATAACACAAATTGCTAACCAGCCAATCACATGGCTGCAACTCAATACATTTAGGCATCTAAGCGTAGTGAAGACGACTTGCTGAAATTCAAACTGAGCATCAGATAGCGGAAGAATGGGGATTTAAGTGACTTTGATCCTCTGGATCAACTGTGGTATAGGATTGTGTATATAGGACTGTAATGTTTTTCCCCTTCTATTGTTTGAACTGGATGGACTTGTGTCTTTTTTCAACCAGATTAACTGTGTAACTATGTCAATAAGGGTCAACATAAGAGATGGGTGAACAGTTCAAGTAAAAGTTAGTGTAGAGTGTAAATGTAGTATTAGTATAGTGTGTGAGAATGGTGTGTCAGTGTAGTGTGTTAGTGTACAGTAGTGCAGTGTTTAATACAGCTTTACTGTACCTAACATTTGACCTTGAGTGTAGAGTGTTAGTGTCACATTAGTATAGTGTGTGAGAATAGAGTGTGAGTGTAGTGTGTTAATGCATTGTAGTGTTTACCCGCATCAGCCCCGGAAGATTTTACCCCCTTCCTGACCAGAGCATTTTTTACAATTTGGCACTGCGTCGCTTTAACTGACAATTGCGCGGTAGTTCGCCGCTATACCCGAACAAAATTTATATCCTTTTTTCCCCACAAATAGGCCTTTCTTTTGGTGGTATTTGATCACCTCTGTGGTTTTTATTTTTTGCGCTATAAACAAAAAAAGCACACACACGTCCACACACACAAGTCCCCGCGCTGGCGCTCGTGCACGCGATCGCGATCATACTCACCAGCCACGTGCATTGGGTCCCCCACCGTGTAGCAGGCACGCACACCCTCTGGTGGCCAAAAACGGGTAGGATGTACCCATACAGGATTTCACCCAGGAGTGTCATTGTGCCACAGTATATCTGCGTGACACGGTCGGCAAGTGGTTAACACAGTTTTACATAACATTTAGTGCTGTATATCCTTTTTTGGGGGGGTTGCTGCGTGGTTTTTTTTGTCCCCTGCCTGCCCCCCCCCCCTTTTTTTTTAATTGTCAGCTGCAGTTTTTCTGATTGCGACGCTGGTGTCCCCCTTTTTTATTTTTTTATAGTATTTACAATTCTGTCAGTCCTCAATTTAAAGTGCACCAAAAATCACTGTTCATTGAATAAAGTGCATCCAATTACACATTTCCCAGTATCTATAAAATTTGAATAATAAGCCTCCCCCATCATGTCTGGGAGGCCAACAAGGAGAGGCAGATGTTCCCATGCCACTATGAGGGGACCAGCAGCATCTGTGTCCACAGGCAAAGGTGGATATGCTCCATCCTGGAGCAGGGCACCTTTGTCTCTGTTTAGTGATGTTGCCTGTGCCATCCAGCCACAGCATACAGAGGAGGTGGTGGACTGGCTAACTAAACCATCCTCATCCTGCTGATCCTCTATGACCCAAGCTGGCACTAGTGTGCAGTCCACCGCAGCTGCCAGAGCGGCTTATTCTGTCCCCTTGTCCACAGTTACTCCTGCCATAGCCGCAACATCATGCATGGAGGAGTCAGCTGAATTATTTGAACACAGCGTCAGTTGGCTGCAGTGATGATAAGGTTGGGGTGAATGATGATGTCACTGACATGACTTGGGTGCCAGACAGAGCAGAGGAGGATAGTGAGGGGGAGGCACAACCCCAACTAGGCAGGATGTCCTCCAGAGGCAGGCATCCTATTCCCTACCCACTTCCAACAGCTCAGCTCGGCTGGTGGAAACACCAGCCATTTGGGTACCACATGCTTGACAAGGCATTTAACCTCCTGCCACTCAGCCCATTGACAAAAGCACTTGAAAGGGACACACAAGGGGCACAATTCTTCTCCTCCTCAATCCTCACTTCTCATGTCTTACCCTGCTATATCTCATGACCTCTCAGCAGCCTCCACTGACAGGGATGATAGTATAGCAAATGGTGTCCCGGGTCGTTGCAACAGCAGCACACCACTAGCTGTAGAGTATAGCAGGCAAATTTCTCTGCCCCAGCTGATGCAGCACAAAAAAATACACTCCCTGCCACCCACATGCCCAGCATCTAAATTCTAGCTTGTGCAAATTGCTGGCTTTACAACTCCTGCCTTTCCATCAGGTGGATTCTGCTGGTTTTGTGAATTTGAAGAATGTGCTGTACCACAATTGCAGGTTCCCAGTCATTATTTATTTTCATGTAAAGCCATTTCAGCTCTGTACCATCACATGAAAGGCAATGTTTTGGCCTTCTTGGGCAAGGCAGTCAGCTGCAAAGTCCATCTTATTGCAGACTCGTGGTCAAGCAAGCATGGTCAAGGATGTTATATTTTGTTCACAGCACACTGGGTAACTCTGCTTGCAACTAGTAAGGATACAGGACAGGTCCCAGTGCTGGAACTTGTTTTGCGGCCACTTCTCCATACAGCTGGTGGTGATGATGCGAGATCTGTCAGCTCCAACCCCCTCCTCCTCCTTCATGCCCTCCACTACTGGACTGTCCTATGAACCTCAAGTACCCCCTAAGAATTCAAGGGGCCAATCAAGGAGTCAGTCTTAAAGATGTCATGCAGTAGCTTGTCTGTCTAGGGGACAAGAGCCACACTGGAGCAGAGATTCTTTCAGCTCTGCAGGGGCAAGCCCAGAGGTGGTTCATGCCATGGAAGCTTGAGCCAGGAATGGTGGTGTGCAATAATGGCACTAACCTTCTGTCTGTCTTTCGACAGGGAAAGTTGACACACATGCCAGGCCTGGCACATGTCCTCAATTTGGTGCTGCAGCATTTCTTAAACAGGTACCCAGGTTTGCAAGATCTTCTAAAGCAGGCCAGAAGAGTCTGTAGCCATTTTAGGCGGTCATACACAGCCAGTGTTAAGTTGGCTGAAATTCTGCGGGAATTCCACCTGCCCGTAAACTGCCTGATTTTTGACATGCCCACCAGGTGGAACTCAACTTTGGCAATGCTGTAGTGGCTGCACATGCAGCAGAGGGCCATAAGCGAGTACTTGTGTGAGTATGGTACAAGGACAGGCTTAGGGCAGCTCAGCTTTTTTTCCCCATGCCAACGGCTGCTGATACAGGATGCATGCTCTGTACTGTCACCATTTAAGGTGGTGACAAGGATGGGAAGCTGTGACAATGCATGCATCAGTGACACAATTCCTCTCATGTTCCTGCTGAAACATATTCTGCATGCCATTATGGACAGGGCACTCGAGGCAGAGCAGCGGGAGGAAGAGGAGGACTTCCTTTCCTCTCAAGGCCCGCTTTATGCAGACACTATTCTTCCGACGCCACAGAACACACAAAAAATAGAGGGAGGATGAGGACTCTGGCAGTTTTGTAGGCATTGAAGCAGAGGAAGGCATACGTCAAACCTTAAGAGATGGCTTTCTGTCCCCAGAACCCTTGGCAGTAGTACGTGGCTGGGAGGAGGCAGTTCCAGACACTGTAAACCTCAGTGACCCCGAAGAGTCTGCTTCTCATGCCTCTGCAAACTTGTGATGCATGGGCTTCCTTATTCTTCAAAGCCTGCGAAAGGACCTGAGAATTTGTGGCATCAAGGCTAAGAATCATTCCTGAAGACGCCATATATGGCGAAACATACATCGGCGCAATGGATTCATCACTTCCGGTTCCTTTTTTGTCACCCCACACCAGGCTTTATCCCTACGAGTGGGACACAGAATGCACGCTATTACGTTAGAAACCAGCCAAATCCGCACACGCTGTTTTCCCTAGTGCCAGGCAGGCACTTTTACATGTGAGTGCAACCTACTACTTTGTCATTGCTTTTAAATTTTATTAAATATACTACACTATGAAACTTTCTCTCTCATCTCCTGTGGAGTCAATTTTTATGCCCTAGCTTCATCCGGACTCCGGAGGGTCCACAGAGTGGTGTTGGCAGTGGGAATCAATTTGTTATTCTAAATGAGCAATTTGACCTACGTTAAAAAGTGGTCAAACCCCCGTGGTGAGCTTGCACCTTTCCATTGAGCACCTGTGGTGGAAGAACTAGAAGCTTCTTTTAAAAGCATTTTTTGGTGTTGGGAAAACTATCACTAATGGACTTTTTAGCTTGCTATATGTTCAACAATATGTGTTTTTTTGCAGCGATATATGTTCATGATTTTGGTTCATAATATATACTGTATATTCACTTGTATATGCTTAGAGCCACCAACTTTTCCAACTTTTTTGTGACTTGTTCACCTTCAAGGGGCAGCTTCATTTGCATATTCCTCATTCATAGGGCACCAATTCTAGGTATCCATTCACTTTATAAGATTCATTATTGGTTGGCAACCCTCCTTGACCACCATTACAAGGGGAAAGTATCTGAACTCATCCTGCCCTTGCAGGAGCAGAGGATAAAATATCTTGAGGATACCTTAAAGAAGAGTTTATGTAACGCATTTCCAGACTCTGGTAGGTTGCAGTCTCATGGAAAAGCTAGTTTTGAGGCATCTGTTTGTCAAAGGAGGAGCGGTGGAGAAGGGGGCCATCTCAGTGATGCATTTCAAAGTTTTTTAGTCCTTGGTGTCCAGGGATGTCAGCTTCAACATCCCATCAGCAGCAGTCGCAGCTAGTGCTCAAAATTTTTTGGGGGGCACAAACAAACTAAAAAATACTGAAATCCTCCCCCCATCAATTGCAGCCTCAATGTGCCCATCAAATGCAGCCATTGTGCCCATTAAACGCAGCCACGTGTGCCCATCATATGCAGCCACTTGTGCCCAAACACAGCCACTTGTGCCCATCAAACGCAGCCATTTGTGCCCATCAAATGCAGCCACCTGTGACCAAATGCAGCCACTTGTGCCCATCAAATGCAGCCACCTGTGCCCATCATATGCAGCCACCTGTGTGCATCCACTTGCCTATCATATGCAGCCACTTTCCTATCATATGCAGCCACTTGCCCATCAAATGCAGCCACCTGTGCTAATCATATGCAGCCACCTGTGCCCATCAAAGGCAGCCACTTGCCCATCAAAGGCAGCCACTTGCCCATCAAATGCAGCCACCTGTGCCCATCATATGCAGCTACCTGTGTGCATCCATTTGCCTATCATATGCAGCCACTTGCCCATCATATGCAGCCACTTGCCCATCAATTGCAGCCACCGATGCTAACCATATGTAGCCAACTGTGCCCATCAAAGGCAGCCACTTGCCCATCAAAGGCAGCCACTTGACCATAAAATGCAGCCACCTGTGCCCATCAAATGCAGCCACCTGTGCCCATCAAATGCAGCCACCTGTGCCCATCATATGCAGCCACCTGTGCCCATCATATGCAGCCACTCTCCCATCATATGCAGCCACTGAGCCCATCAAATGCAACCACCTGTGCCCATCGACCCCCCCCCAGCATGCACGGATTGCGGCTCCGGCACAACCACTACCACAGATCGCAGCTCCGGCACCGAACCCTCCCCTTCTTCCCCCGCGCGGCACTGAGCCGAGGGGACTTACCACAGCACTGTGTGCAGCAGATCCTCTCACAGCGGTGGCTCCAGCTCGAGTCTCTTAGCTTCTCTTACTAAGCGCCAGGCATCCAATAGGGTGGCCTGGCACTTTGGCCAATCAGGAAGCAGGTCTGACGTCCTGCCTCCTGATTGGCGGGGAGGAAGGTTAGTGTGAAAATAGAGAAAATTAATTCTCTATGGTCACACAATTGGGTGGGAACAGGGCGCACTCTCTGCGCCCTGAGCCCACCCTATTTTGAAGCCTATTACAGCCTCAGGTTTTAATCAGGTACTTCAAAAAATACCACCTCCTCCTCCCACCCACACCATAAGAATCCATGCATCTGGCATCCTAAAAGGGGCCAGGCGCATGGATGGAAGGATGGCGCCCGTGCGCCCACAGTGCACGGGCTGCCACTGATCAGCAGCGTCTGCTTCACAGTATGCCCAGTATGCAATTGAGCTGCTGGGCTTCCCTGCATCCAGCGTGCTTTCCAAATAAGCATTCAGCGCTGCTGGAGGTTTTGTGACAGATAAAAGAGTGCGTCTGTCCCAGTGTTGCCAACCGCCCGTAGATTTACGGGCAGCCCGTAAATTTAACCCCTTTTTCGGGGCGCCCGTGAAATTCCACTACGGGCACCAGTGCCCGTAAAAATGATGGCAGCGAGCCGACCACGCAACTGCGCATGCGCCGTTCTGAAGCCGGCTGGGCTCGGGAAAGTTAATACGCGCTCGGCCGGGCGGCGCATGCGCAGTAACGTAATAGCGCCGCCCGGTGCCATTTTCAAATCGATCGAGAGAGAGCATGGCAGCCAGCTGAGCCAGGCGACTCTGTCCTGTCATGCAGTGCACACACAGACCGCAGAGGTACGGAGAGTGAACCTGTGGGGGGGATAATATTCTTAGTAAAAGGAGAACATTACTAGGACTGGAGCCAGAAGAAGTAATATGCTGGTGAATAGAGCACATCAGTCTCTGTCGCTGGGCCCTGGCTGCATGGCATATGCAGGGGACAGAGACTGATGTGCTCTATTCACCATCATATTACTTCTCCAGTTTACATCATCAGTGTGCTGTGTGTCCTCCCCCTGTGCCCCCTTTCCCTTTCATCTCTCCACAGGACAGGTCAGGGCAGCACTGTGCTGCCCTTACCTGTGGAGAGGTGAAAGGGGTACAGGAGGACACAGCACACTGATAATGTGGAGAAGTAATATGATGGTGGGCACTGGGCAGAGGAGGAGGCTACTATGAGGATGTATCATGTCCGCAGCCTCTGTCCCCCTCCTGTAGTATGTCCGCAGCCTCTATCCACCTCCTGTAGTATGTACGCAGCCTCTGTCCACCTCCTGTAGTATGTCCGCAGCCTCTATCGACCTCCTCTAGTATGTCCGCAGCCTCTGTCCACCTCCTGTATCATGTCCGCAGCCTCTGTCCACCTACTGTAGTATGTGCGCAGTCTCTGACCATCTCTTTTCTTTTATCATGTCTGCAGTCTCTGAGGGGATCCTAGAAAGAAGTCAAGAGTGGGAGCGCCGCCGGGAGGTGGGTTACGGGAAGAGATAATCACGTGTTGACTGTGGAGAGGAGACTATAGAATAGCCGCCAAGCTGGAGCTATCTAAATGAGCCCTGCAGGGTGCACCTGAGAGGAGGTCAGTGACAGCGCCGCCAGGCCAGTCTGAGGGGGGTTCACTGATGTAAGGGGGAGTGAATACAATAATTTAAGAGGGCACTGATATAAAGGTTCCCCTCTATATTAGTAATCCCCCCTTACCTTAGTGTATTCACTCTGCGGTAGGTGGTCTCTGGTCACCATCCTGCAGACTCTGATGTAAGGGGGAACTCTCTGCTGGCTGGGTTATAGTAACCTGACCTTCATGTAAATAGAGAAATATGTTTTTTGACTTTTGTTTAAGTTAAACACATTGCTAATAGCACTAGCTAGGTTGTCTAGCTTTGTGGGTGTTGATGTTATCTGGAAGTAATTTTTTGGTATAGGTTTCATAGGCACAATTAACACCCAAGGACCAAGTTTTCTGCACCTGTTTGACAGGTGCATCAAATTTACATTTTTTACAGCAAGGCCAATTCTTGCTCTCATCAAGAGTACCTCTAGAAGGTTACGGGGTGAAGGCACCAGCAACACCCAAAGAACAATTATCCCACAACTGTTTGACAGAGGCATCAAGCTAAATTTTTTTACAGCAAGGCCAATTGTCAGGGATATCACACGCAGGCATCCAGCAAGGGTGATTAGATGAGTTGGCAGCACCTTAAGGAATCAGGACCAGATGAATAAGTAAACAATACGTTTATTAAGAAAATGACACACATCCAATACCAACACCAGTAAATCATAAACAAGAAAGTGGAAAATAAACGTAACAATGAAAACCCTAAGTAAATAACCTAACTATACCTAACTAACTATATACAAGTTTGGGTGAACACACATGAGAAAGACAGGCAAAGACAAAAGACAAGGGGAGCAGGAAGCCAGTAGTGGCAGCAGAAAGCAGGTTCCAGGGGACAGGTCTCCGGATCAGGGTACAAGGAACAGGAACAGATCAGGCTCAGGCATGGACACGGCTTGCAGGAAAAATACTAAAGCACTGGACCTCAGTGCAAGGCGGGCTTATATACCCCCAGCAGTCCTATCAGGTGCAGCCTAACTACCTGTATGATCCATCTGATGGGAGACATCTGCTGGTGGCCACCAGAACTACACCCTTTGGTTCTAAACACAACAGTGCCTCCAGCAGGTGACCCAAGCAATGACACAGGTCCTGACACCAATTCTTGCTTTCACCAAGAGTACCTATAGAATGTTATGGGGTGAAGGCACCAATGACATCCAAAGACCAATTTTTCCACAACCGTGTGACAGGGGCGTCAAATTAAATTTTTTTCTTTAGGAGTACCTCGAGAAGGTTACAGGGTGAAGGCACCCACACCACCAAAAGACCATTTTTTTCCCCAACTGTTCAACAGGGACGTCAAATTTCAATTTTTTACACCAAGGCCACCAACAACACCCAAAGACCAATTTTTTTGCAACTGTGTGACAGGGGCATCAAATTTCAATTAAAAAAAAAAAAAAACAATTCTTGCTTTCATCAACAGTTCCTCTATAGGGTTACAGTGTGAAGGCACCACCAACACCCAAAGCCCAATTTTTCCACACCTTTTTCTTCTATCCAAAGTCTGCAAAAGAGATACCAGGCTTTAAAAAAAAAAAATGTTAATCTTGGACTGAGTGTACTATAATTTAGTTTCTTCACATAAGGCTTGCTCACTGTGGTGTGAAACTATTTCCATCCAAAATCAGCCAAAGAGACACCAACATTTATCCAGAGTTCTGAGTGCACTAAAATGTGGCCTCATCATACAGACTGTCAGTTTTTCTGCATCAGGTTCTGTACACGCTACAGATGCGTCACTTTACAGGTAGACTAAGTGGACCCCCCAGGCACTATATTTAAATGAATTAAATTTTTTTATTGTTTCACTTTAAGCATCATTAACCCCTTCCCAACCGCCACACGCCAATATACGTCGGCTCAATGACACGGGTGGGCAAAAGGGCGTACCCATACGTCCCTCCGTGCAAGGACGCACGCCCGCCGTAGGAGCATGCCCATGGGTTCCGCGGACTCAATGTCCGCTGGTGGCCCACGACTGCAGCTAGGAGAGGCAGAACAGGGAAATGCAATGAAATGTAAACAAGGCATTTCCACATTCTGCCTAGTGACATGACAGGGATCTACTGCTCCCTGTCATCAGGAGCAGTGATCTCTGTCATGTCCTAGGTCAGGTGTCAAAATCAATTTCATTGTGGGCCGCATCAGCATTATAATTGCCCTCAAAAGGGCCGGTTGTATCTGTAAGATTTGATGTCCAGAGCATCCCCTCCCCTTACATTAGATGTCAAGAGCCACCCCACCATCAGAAGTTGAGTCCCCCACTCTCCCTTACATCACAGTGTGCACCCCCTTTCCTTATGCTGCTGCTGGGAAGAAGCTAGATGCCTTGCTTGAAAGCAGAAAGTAAGGGTCTGGAGGAGGACCAGAGGAGGGCTGGAGGTGTGAGGGCCACATGAAATGGCCTGGAAGGCCGGATTCAGCCCGCAGACCTTGTGTTTGACACCTGTGTCCTAGGTAGTCCATCCCTCCCTACAGTTAGAACACACTGAGGGAACACAGTTAACCTCTTGATTGCTCCCTAGTGTTTAACCCCTTCCCTGCCAGTGACATTTATACAGTAATTAGTGGCTATTTTTAGCTCTGATCGCTGTATAAATATCAGTGGTCCCAAAATAGTGTCAAAAGTATCCAATCTGTCTGCCTCAATGTCGCAGTCCCACTTAAAATCGCAGATCACCGCCATTAGTAGTAGTAAAAAAAAATAATAAAGAAAATGCAATAAATCTATCCCCTATTTCGTAGATGCTTTAACTTTTGCGCAAACCAATCAATATATGCTTATTGCGATTTTTTTTTTTACCAAAAATATGTAGAAGAATATATATTGTCCTAAACTGAGGAAGAAATTTGTTTTTTTTATGTATTTTTTTGGGATATTTATTATAACAAAATATAAAAAATATAGCTTTTTCCACAATTGTCGGTCTTTTTTTGTTTATAGCACAAAAAATAAAAATCGCAGAGGTGATCAAATACCACCAAAAGAAAGCTCTATTTGTGGGAAAAAAGGATGTCAATTTTGTTTGGGTACAACTTTGTACGACCACGCAATTGTCAGTTAAAGTGACGCAGTGCCGCATTGCAACAAATGCTCTGGTCAGTAAGGGGGCAAATCCTTCTGGGGCTGAAGTGATTAAAATCACTGCTCCTTTAAAAACAAATATTTTTAAAACTTTTTTTTGCATTGGTACATGCCCCCCAGGGCAGTGCACGGGCCACTATACCATTTTTATGGCTAATAACTTGCATATAAACCTTCAAAATGGGGACTTTTGATTTTTCCTGTTTGGGTCCCATAGACTTCAATGGGGTTCTGTGTTTGGGTCTGAATTTTTGCAATGTTGGAGAGTCTGGCGCAAACCAAACTGAGGGGTGTTTGGCCCATCTATAGTCAACAATAGCCTGACCCTTTGACATATTTGACCTATGGCATATATAATACAACAATGCCTTCTAGAGTTTGAGCTGGGAAATGTTTCACTCATGAAACTGATATAGAAAACAATACGCCCTTGCAGGAATGACTACTTATTCTTTCCAAATAAAAGGTAAGCAACATAAGCTGAAAGGAGGGCTCCATAATGACAAGGAAGGTATGCGCCAGGCGGGCTCTATAACCGTAAGATGACCAAAGAAGAAACTGCACCTGGGAACGACACTAAAGCTACCCAATGAGAGAGATTCATTTCTGCAATTGCTCATATAACTGGAAACCCTTGTTGCCTATAAAGTTTGTGAAGCTGCTATAACCTGAGCTTAGTGACTTTTATTGTATTCATATTGTACATGCACATTTACTACATGTCTTGTATTGTGTTCCTACTAATGTAAGTAGTTTGTATGTACAAGATTTTTGTCCAGTAAAGCATGTTAACTGCTTGCCACCTGCACACAGTACATTTCCTGCAGACACAGCAGTACACATGCGCATCAGAACGATCCCTTGGATCCACTGGACACAGTAGTCATGGGACTGAGTGCTATTGCACATGTGCAAACGGGTGAACACAGCGAATCACAGGGCTCAGTACCCAGCCAGGGTATCATGTGATTACTATGGCTAATCATAGCGATTACATGATATTATAAAGCAAACTATCATGAATGGCTTTCATTCATGAACAGCTTGCGTATTGTTGTGATGCTGTGATTGGCCCACAGCTATTACAGGATACCTGGCACCCTGTACCAAGTGATTAGCTGTAGCTAATTACAGCATGTCAACAGTAAGCAAGCTGTCATAAATGGAAGATCATTTGTGACAGTTAACTATTGCTTTTAACAGTAATTATCAATATTATAAGCAATAACATTGTACACAAATCCCTGATCCCCCCCCCCCCCCCAGAGTAGTACTGAACTACTCTAATGAAAGTATGCAAAAAATGTAATAAAATATTCTTTTTTCTTTTCTTTACAGCAGTCACCAGTCAATGTCCCTGATCGCTGCCATACCAGTCATATGACGACGCTGTACTGCACTGGTGACAGTATGTAAGAAAAAATCCCAAATTTTATTTAACTTTAAAATTTTTAAAAAATCAATTAAAAAAAACTTGCCATACCTCTTACTAAAGACTTTGGACTGTCTACTTTCCAAAAATCAGTCATTTGTGGGGTATTTGTATTGTCCTGGCATTTTAGGATCTCAAGAAATAAAATAGGTTGTCAGTACATTAGGACTGATCAATTTTCAAATATACGGTACGATATATACCATAGTTTGTAGACTCAAAGCAAAACATATGTCTATTTATGCATGAAACATTAAAGCAGGAAAACTAAGCTATGGGCAAGAGGGGTTTGCCATCAAAGTTCATTAGCTAGTCTGTTTGCTAGTGAGTGAGGTCCAGGTCATCGCGGAGCACTCACATTTTGTATCCATTGCCAATTTTGGAGTCTCTACACCCCTTGAGGTCTATTGCCTTTTTTTATATTTACATATTTTCACAAACTTTTTTAAACATATTGAACAATGCTTGGAACCCTTTTTATTGTTTTTTGTTATTAACATACCCAGTCGGAAGTGGGCTGCATACTTTATCTGTTGTTGGAGTGGACTATTACCACACTTTGATCCTATAGAAATGCACTCTCACTACAGCAAGCAATGATGAGAATTTTTCTTAAATTTTCCATTGGGGTTTGATATGGCTTTAATCTCAGGGGAACAAATCATGAGCACAGTTTTCATGGTTAGGCTTTGGTATGTCTCCTCTTGGCCAGTAAAGCCAGCTTGTGCCTGATATAACAAATCAGAAAGCCAGAAGAAGTAGGTCAGAGTCATAAAAGCTGTGGTTCCTTTTGGAATGCCAGATGGCCCCCGGGATTTTAGGATTCCTAAAGAGCAGCAGGGATAAGATCAAAGAGATTGCTGAGGGCCAATCTAAAAGGTGGAAATGGTAGGTCATCCAGGTAATGTGATTAGTAGCATTGATTATTGAAAATGTGGGATGAGATAATTGTGTAAGTTGAACTTTCCTAAGGAAAATACTAGTTATTTTGCTTGTTTCAGGCAGCCAGTCCACCAACACTTTCAGAAATAGGTCAGCAACTAGGGATGAGCTTCGAGTTCGAGTCGAACTCATGTTCTACTCGAACATTGGCTGTTCGCAAGTTCGCCGAACAGCGAACAATTTTGGGTGTTCGCGGCAAATTCGAATGCCGCGGAACACCCTTTAAAAGTCTATGGGAGAAATCAAAAGTGCTAATTTTAAAGGCTTATATACAAGTTATTGTCATAAAAAGTGTTTGGGGACCTGGGTCCTGCCCCAGGGGACATGGATCAATGCAAAAAAAAGTTTTAAAAACGGACATTTTTTCAGGAACAGTGATTTTATTAATGCTTAAAGTCAAACAATAAAAGTGTAATATCCCTTTAAATTTCGTACCTGGGGGGTGTCTATAGTATGCCTGTAAAGGGGCGCATGTTTCCTGTGTTTAAAACAGTCTGACAGCAAAATGACATTTGGAAGGAAAAAACTCATTTAAAACTACCCGCGGCTATTGCATTGCGGACAATACACATAGAAGTTCATTGATAAAAACGGCATGGGAATTCCCCACAGGGCAACCCCGAACCAAAATAAAAAAAAAAAAAAGGATGTGGGGGTCCCCCTAAATTCCATACAAGGCCCTTCAGGTCTGGTATGGATATTAAGGGGAACCCCAGCCAAAATTTAAAAAAAAAATTGACGTGGGGTTCCCCCTAAATTCCATACCAGACCCTTCAGGTCTGGTATGGATTTTAAGGGGAACCCCGCGCCAAAAAAAAAAAAAAACGGCGTGGGGTCCCCCTAAAAATCCATACCAGACCCTTATCCGAGCACGCAACCTGGCAGGCCACAGGAAAAGAGGGGGGGACGAGAGTGCGGCCCCCCCCCTCCTGAACCGTACCAGGCCACATGCCCTCAACATTGGGAGGGTGCTTTGGGGTAGCCCCCCAAAACACCTTGTCCCCATGTTGATGAAGACAAGGGCCTCATCCCCACAACCCTGGCCGGTGGTTGTGGGGGTCTGCGGGCGGGGGGCTTATCGGAATCTGGAAGCCCCCTTTAACAAGGGGACCCCCAGATCCCGGCCCCCCCCTGTGTGAAATGGTAAGGGGGTACTTACCCCTACCATTTCACTAAAAAACTGTCAAAAATGTTAAAAATGACAAGAGACAGTTTTTGACAATTCCTTTATTTAAATGCTTCTTCTTTCTTCCTTCATCTTCTTCTTCTTCTGGTTCTTCTGGCTCTTCTGGTTCTTCCTCCGGCGTTCTCGTCCAGCATCTCCTCCGCGGCGTCTTCTATCTTCTTCTCCTCGGGCCGCTCCGCACCCATGGCATGGGGGGGGAGGCTCCCGCTCTTCTCTTCATCTTCTTCTCTTCTTCATCTTCTTCTTCATCTTCTTCTTCTTCTTCTCTTCTTCCTTCTTCATTTCTTCATTTCTTCTGCGGGCTGCTCCGCATCCATGCATGGTGGGAGGCTCCCGCTGTGTGACGGCGTCTCTTCGTCTGACGGTTCTTAAATAACGGGGGGCGGGGCCATCCGGTGACCCCGCCCCCCTCTGACGCACGGTGACTTGACTTCCCTGTGACGTCACGGGGAATGCCACAGGGAAGTCCCGTCATGTCCCGTGCGTCAGAGGGGGCGGGGTCACCGGATGGCCCCGCCCCCCGTTATTTAAGAACCGTCAGACGAAGAGACGCCGTCACACAGCGGGAGCCTCCCACCATGCATGGATGCGGAGCGGCCCGCAGAAGAAATGAAGAAATGAAGAAGGAAGAAGAGAAGAAGAAGAAGAAGATGAAGAAGAAGATGAAGAAGAGAAGAAGATGAAGAGAAGAGCGGGAGCCTCCCCCCCATGCCATGGGTGCGGAGCGGCCCGAGGAGAAGAAGATAGAAGACGCCGCGGAGGAGATGCTGGACGAGAACGCCGGAGGAAGAACCAGAAGAGCCAGAAGAACCAGAAGAAGATGAAGGAAGAAAGAAGAAGCATTTAAATAAAGGAATTGTCAAAAACTGTCTCTTGTCATTTTTAACATTTTTGACAGTTTTTTAGTGAAATGGTAGGGGTAAGTACCCCCTTACCATTTCACACAGGGGGGGGGCCGGGATCTGGGGGTCCCCTTGTTAAAGGGGGCTTCCAGATTCCGATAAGCCCCCCGCCCGCAGACCCCCACAACCACCGGCCAGGGTTGTGGGGATGAGGCCCTTGTCTTCATCAACATGGGGACAAGGTGTTTTGGGGGGCTACCCCAAAGCACCCTCCCAATGTTGAGGGCATGTGGCCTGGTAAGGTTCAGGAGGGGGGGGGAGCCGCACTCTCGTCCCCCCCTCTTTTCCTGCGGCCTGCCAGGTTGCGTGCTCGGATAAGGGTCTGGTATGGATTTTTAGGGGGACCCCACGCCGTTTTTTTTTTTTTTTTTTGGCGCGGGGTTCCCCTTAAAATCCATACCAGACCTGAAGGGTCTGGTATGGAATTTAGGGGGAACCCCACGTCAATTTTTTTTTTAAATTTTGGCTGGGGTTCCCCTTAATATCCATACCAGACCTGAAGGGCCTTGTATGGAATTTAGGGGGACTCCCACATCATTTTTTTTTTTTTAAATTTTGGTTCGGGGTTGCCCTGTGGGGAATTCTCATGCCGTTTTTATCAATGAACTTCTATGTGTATTGTCGGCAATGCAATAGCCGCGGTAGTTTTAAATGTGTTTTTTCCTTCAAAATGTCATTTTGCTGTCAGACTGTTCTAAACACGGGAAACATGCGCCCCTTTACAGGCATACTATAGACACCCCCCAGGTATGAAATTTAAAGGGATATTACACTTTTATTGTTTGACTTTAAGCATTATTAAAATCACTGCTCCTGAAAAAACGGCCATTTTTAAAACTTTTTTTTGTATTGATTCATGTCCCCTGGGGCAGGACCCAGGTCCCCAAACACTTTTATTGACAATAACTTGCATATTAGCCTTTAAAATTAGCACTTTTGATTATTCATGTTCGTGTCCCATAGACTTTAACGGTGTTCGCGTGTTCGAACAAATTTTTTTCCTGTTCGCATGTTCTGGTGCGAACCGAACAGGGGGGTGTTCAGCTCATCCCTATCAGCAACAAAAGACCCCATATTTCGTAGCACAGGTCGTTTTCAAAATTACACCACATGGTTTATTATTCTCACCTATTATTTGTATCAGAAGTCATACCCTTTCTTAAGACCAAATATGATTTTAGTCTAATGCATAATAAGTTGCTTTTATTTGCCCAAATGTGTGCTTTAGGCAGTGTGTGTTGACAGGTAATCAAAGCCTCAAAACATTTTGATAAAATTAAATACCTACCAATACATCTTTATTTACCTTAACACACATGAAGAAATTATTCTGGGTAATAATACTGTAGGGAATGACCAAGTTACAAAGTTACATAAATGATTAGTTAGTTAGGGTCGGTTCACACTGGGGCGACTTGGGATCCGACTTGTACGCCCTCAAGTCGCCCCAAGTCGCCCCAAGTCGCTTTGCATTTAGGTTAGCATGGTAGGCAATGGGAGCGTCTTAATTGACACTACTGAAGTCGCTCCGACTTCAGAAAAGGTTCCTGTACTACTTCTATCCGACTTGTAGGCGACTTGTACCCATTCAACTCAATGTAAGTCGCCTGCAAGTCGGATCCCCATCCCCATACAAGCGACTTGACAGGAAATAGAAAAAAAAAAGCTCATGCTGCCCCTCCCTCCCTCCCTTCATCCCTCCCTTCATCCCTCCCTTCCTCCATCACTGTCACCATTTTGTCTTGCCGACAGTGGTATAGAGCAGAATGTCAGGCAGAAGGGAGGTGGTTCACCGCGAGCCAATCGACAACGAATGCCTAATAAGGCTTGTGAGACAGCGCCCATGTCTCTATGACAAGGACGATCCCACGTATAGGGATCAAATCAAGAAGGACAATGCGTGGCTGGAGATCTGCCGTGGGTCCTTTGAAGATTGGGACATCATGACCAACAGCCAACATAGTGAAAAACGTAAGTTAAAAATTTTCTAATGCCTGTTTATTATGCGGGTGTTGAGCCCTTGCACACTGGGGCGGTTTGCAGGCGCTATTGCGCTAATAATAGCGCCTGCAAAGCGCCCCGAAAGTGTCGCTACTGTCATTCCAGTGTGAAAGCCCCGAGGGCTTGCACACTGGAGCGATGCGCTGGCAGGACAGCAAAAAAAGTTCTGCCAGCAGCATCTTCAGAGCGATGTGTATACCATTCCTGCCCATTGAAATCAATGGGACGGTGCGGCTATACCGCCGTCAAAGCGCCTCTGCAGAGGCGCTTTGCGGTGGTATTTAACCCTTTCTTGGCCGCTAGCGGGGGGTAAAATCGCATGAAAAGTTGCACAAGTGGAAACATAGCCAAATCATGGTGTATGCCTTGTCGTGTGAATATACTCATTGGGTACCACATGACATACGACTTTTCAGGCCCAAATCGCATGAAAAGTTGCACAAGTGGAAACATAGCCAAATCATGGTGTATGCCTTGTCGTGTGAATATACTCATTGGGTACCACATGACATACGACTTTTCAGGCCCAAATCGCATGAAAAGTCGCACAAGTGGAAACATAGCCAAATCATGGTGTATGCCTTGTCGTGTGAATATACTCATTGGGTACCACATGACATACGACTTTTCAGGCCCAAATCGCATGAAAAGTCGCACAAGTGGAAACATAGCCAAATCATGGTGTATGCCTTGTCGTGTGACTATACTCATTGGGTACCACATGACATACGACTTTTCAGGCCCAAATCGCATGAAAAGTCGCACAAGTGGAAACATAGCCAAATCATGGTGTATGCCTTGTCGTGTGAATATACTCATTGGGTACCACATGACATACGACTTTTCAGGCCCAAATCGCATGAAAAGTCGCACAAGTGGAAACATAGCCAAATCATGGTGTATGCCTTGTCGTGTGACTATACTCATTGGGTACCACATGACATACGACTTTTCAGGCCCAAATCGCATGAAAAGTCGCACAAGTGGAAACATAGCCAAATCATGGTGTATGCCTTGTCGTGTGACTATACTCATTGGGTACCACATGACATACGACTTTTCAGGCCCAAATCGCATGAAAAGTCGCACAAGTGGAAACATAGCCAAATCATGGTGTATGCCTTGTCGTGTGACTATACTCATTGGGTACCACATGACATACGACTTTTCAGGCCCAAATCGCATGAAAAGTCGCACAAGTGGAAACATAGCCAAATCATGGTGTATGCCTTGTCGTGTGACTATACTCATTGGGTACCACATGACATACGACTTTTCAGGCCCAAATCGCATGAAAAGTCGCACAAGTGGAAACATAGCCAAATCATGATGTATGCCTTGTCGTGTGACTATAATCTGTAACACATATCATATATGTCATAATGAATGATCAATATCAATACAGCCCAAAACAAAGTATGATTTTTTTTATTATAACAGTTTATTTCTATAAAACAAACTAATAGTATGTAATACATTATAGTTAAGTATTACACATTTATTACAAAACTTAAATCATTACCTATACAGGCTTTCAGAAAACAGACAGATCAGAAAAAATATATATTTAAATAACTGAAATTGGTTTATTAAATAGCATCCAACTGCCATGCTACTTCACCAGCCGGTGAAACAAAGTATGAGGTAAATGCCTCTCGAACACTGCTGCCATCGATAGTTCCCCTAGAAGCACTGAGGTGTGCACTCTCCAGGTCGTGCATTAGGGAATCTTCAAAACAGTACCCATCACGTACCCTAACAAAGTTATGGAGCACACATGCTGCTTTGACAGCAAGAATTGCGTTCTCGATGTCTAAGGCTATAGACGTATGTAACACACGCCATTTATTAGCCAGAATGCCAAAGGTGCACTCAACCACCCTTCTTGCCCTTGTGAGACGGTAATTGAAGACCTTCTTGGGTGTACTCAAATTTCGGTTCGAGTAAGGCCTCATTAGGTGTTGCCCCAATGCAAAAGCCTCATCAGCTATAAAGACATAGGGTAGTGGGGGTTCACTAGTGCCAGGAAGTGGATAGTCGTCAGGAATCTGTAGCTGGTTATTTCTTAGCATTTGACCAAGAGAAGAATTTATGAAAATACGGGAATCGCAGGTACTTCCATATGATCCAATATCAATATAGCTGAAGCAGTAGTTTGCATCTGCCACGCCAAGTAGTACAAAAGAGCAGTATTTTTTATAATTAAAATACATATTGCCACTACCAACAGGCTTAACGACACGTATGTGTTTGCCATCGATGGCTCCAATACAATTTGGGAAGTTGCAACGACTCCAAAATGCTCTTGCAATATCCTGCCACTTCTCCTGTGTCGGTCTGTTCATCACGATTGGGTTCAGCACGTCCCATATGACTTGGCATGTTTCTCTGATAATATAACTAATAGTCGACCTGCCCACCATGAACTGATAGTGAAGGCTAATTAGTGAATGACCGGTTGCAAGGTACCTGAAAGACAAAATACATAATTGGTTATTTTTCAATTTCTTTTTTTGCAGTTACAGCAATACAAGTAAGATGGAAGGGCCTGAGAGACTGCTACAAGCGTTATCTACGCAAACTCTTGGAGGCCAGAAGTGGATCAGGCAGCAAAAGGGTGGTACCCTATGTCCATGCAGAGGAGCTGGAATTTTTGAGACCAAGCATGGAGCTGAGAGAGTGAGATAACATATTTCATATTATCAAAGTGCTACTATACAGTTATATAAACAAGGTTGTGCCTGACAGTATTATATTTTTATTACAGAACACAATCCAGTTGGAAAGTGTCTCAGGAACGTCAGGAGGCACCTCCGGAACCTCAAGGGCCGCAGGAACATCAATAGGAGGATGAAACGATGATCCAGGAGAACCCCGAAATAGTGGATACACCGGAGACAGCTGGCCCTAGTCACGTACAAAGGCCTGAGCCTGAGCCTGAGCCAATGCAAGCAAGGTCAACACGTACTGCTAGACCACGTAGCAGTCGTGTTGACAACATGCAAAGATTTGCTGACCTTATGGATCGCCTAAATCAGAAGTTAGACGATTTGGATAAGGAAGAGCATGCTTTCGGGCTCATGGTGGCTGGAATGCTCAAAAAAATTCCAGAGGACAGACGACATAACGCCAAGAAAGCGGTGATGGATTTGTTACATGAGCAATATATTGGTTCCTCCCCAAATTTTGGACCACCGCCACCATCCGGTGCTCATCATTACTCCAACCCCCCACCGCCCAGAAGCCACCAATATTATCAATCTCGCTTTAGGCCATACTCGGATGAGTATGGCACAATGCAGAATTTTTCCCGTCCACCAATCCCGTATCCATCTCCTTCCCCGATTCCCTCCACCTTTGCTGCACCATCCCAAAGCCCTTCCACCAGCAGTGTCACCTCCTATTCAGAATATGTCCCTTCCTATCAGCAATTGTAAATAAACATAAAATTTAAAAAAGAAGATCGCATGTTTGGTAGATCTAATGTTTTGGGTTTAATTAGATTAAAATGTTTTACTAAATTTATGGATGTTTGTGTGTTACATTTGTTCATTTTTGTGCATCCAATTAAATATAGATTACCTTAGCGTGATTATCAGTCTTTCAGTCGGTGAGATACTCCTCCTCCATGTTGTGTTCTGTCGCTCCAGATGGATGGAAAGCAGACCAAGCAATTCGTCAAAACTGTTAAAAAAAATGGTAATTTAATATGTCCTAATCTCTAGGGTCAATGATAAAAAAACAGATATCTAAAAGGGGGCTCAGAAATTCTATATCTAGGAGTATAAATCAAATATATAAATCAAAGTGTAGTTAACCACTGCCCAACAGCGCCACATACCAGTGACCACAGTGCTACCCATCCGTGCCTACAGTGTCACCTCACAGTGCTGCCTATCATTGAACGTCTGTGATAGCCACCTATCATTGCCCTTATTTTTTACGTTATAAATGAAAAAAGAGCTAAAATTTTGAAAAAAAACTCATTTTTCTTAGTTTCATATAAAAATAATTATTTGGTCTCTGTGAAAGTTATAGAGTTTACAAGTTATGGTGCAAATCCAAAAAAAATGATCACATCTGAAGTACTGACGGCCTTTCTCATTTATTGCAACCCGAACAAGTCAGGAAAGTACAAATACCCCCCAAATGACCCCTTTTTTGAAAATAGACATTCCAAGGTATTCATTAAGATGCATGGTGAGCTTTTTGATGTGGTCATTTTTTCACACAATTCTTTTTAAAATGAATATTTTTTTTTTTCTCCCACAAAATTGTCATTGTAATTGGTTATTTCTCTCACATGGCATGTGTATACCACAAATAACACCCCAAAATACATTCTGCTACTTCTTCTGAGTATTACGATACCACATGTGTGGGACTTTTTCACAGCCTGGCCACATAGAGAGGCCCAACATGCAGGGAGCACCATCAGGTGTTCTAGGAACATAAATTACATATCTAACTACCTATTACATTTTTGAAGGCCCTGGAGTACCAGGGCAATGACACGTGACACTAACGTGGCACTGATGACACGTGACACTGATGACAGATGGCACTAATACGTGGCACTGATGCCAGATGGCACTAATACATGGCACTGATGACACGTGACACTGATGACAGATGGCACTAATACGTGGCACTGATGACACATGGCACTAATACGTGGCACTGATGACACGTGACACTGATGACAGATGGCACTAATACGTGGCACTGATGACACGTGACACTGATGACAGATGGCACTAATACGTGGCACTGATGACACTGATGACAGATGGCACTAATACGTGGCACTGATGACACGTGACACTGATGACAGATGGCACTAATACGTGGCACTGATGACACTGATGACAGATGGCACTAATACGTGGCACTGATGACACGTGACACTGATGACAGATGGCACTAATACGTGGCACTGATGACACGTGACACTGATGACAGATGGCACTAATACGTGGCACTGATGACACTGATGACAGATGGCACTAATACGTGGCACTGATGACACGTGACACTGATGACAGATGGCACTAATACGTGGCACTGATGACACATGGCACTAATACGTGGCACTGATGACACGTGACACTGATGACAGATGGCACTAATACGTGGCACTGATGACACTGATGACACTGATGACAGATGGCACTAATACGTGGCACTGATGACACGTGACACTGATGACAGATGGCACTAATACGTGGCACTGATGACAGATGGCACTAATACATGGCACTGATGACACGTGACACTGATGACAGATGGCACTAATACGTGGCACTGATGACACATGGCACTAATACGTGGCACTGATGACACGTGACACTGATGACAGATGGCACTAATACGTGGCACTGATGACACGTGACACTGATGACAGATGGCACTAATACGTGGCACTGATGACACTGATGACAGATGGCACTAATACGTGGCACTGATGACACGTGACACTGATGACAGATGGCACTAATACGTGGCACTGATGACACTGATGACAGATGGCACTAATACGTGGCACTGATGACACGTGACACTGATGACAGATGGCACTAATACGTGGCACTGATGACACGTGACACTGATGACAGATGGCACTAATACGTGGCACTGATGACACTGATGACAGATGGCACTAATACATGGCACTGATGACACGTGACACTGATGACAGATGGCACTAATACGTGGCACTGATGACACATGGCACTAATACGTGGCACTGATGACACGTGACACTGATGACAGATGGCACTAATACGTGGCACTGATGACACTGATGACACTGATGACAGATGGCACTAATACGTGGCACTGATGACACGTGACACTGATGACAGATGGCACTAATACGTGGCACTGATGACACTGATGACAGATGGCACTAATACGTGGCACTGATGACACGTGACACTGATGACAGATGGCACTAATACGTGGCACTGATGGCACGTGACACTGATGACAGATGGCACTAATACGTGGCACTGATGACACGTGACACTGATGACAGATGGCACTAATACGTGGCACTAAGGTCTTGCAACCTTTCCTCATAACACTGATGACAGGTGGTACTGATGACACGTGGCACTCATAACAGGTGGCACAAATACGTGGCACAGATGGCACTGATGACAGATGGCACTGATGACAGCCGCCCGGAAGATAGCGTCCGCGCTGCAGCCATCTTTTGGCTGTAGCGCGGTCGCGAAGTGGTTAAGTAAAGAACTATGAAACATTTTTCTTTTTTTTTGCATATCCACATATCACATTTTACTTACCTTGCAATAGACATCCTGGTGTAATTAAAGAATTTGTCATCGTAACCACGCAAATTTTGGAACATGGCCCAGAACTGGCCTCTGGTATCTCGGTTGATGATTATTGGATGTATCCAATATCTACGTCTCCTTCTCATCCTCATTCTCTGCTTCCTTTCTTTCTCCTCCTCTTCCACCAACACTGCTACACCAGCAGTTATGACAGCTGTCATTAAGGAACGCAGAGCCAACATTCTCCTCAGTTTACTAGGGGACTAGGAAACAGGAAGAGAACAGGAATAGGAATTATGTCACAAAAGCTGATTAGCTATGATTGGCCACAGGCAAAGTCGCCTATAGTGGGGGCGACTTGAAGTCGTGTTGTAATCTTCACAAGTCGCGTTGAGGTCGCGTTGAAGTCGCGTTGAAGTCGTGTTGCCCCAGTGAGAATCGAGCCTTAGGCTGATAAAAGAAGTCAAGTCCATCTAATTCAATCAATAATGTTGTTGCTTTGTTTTTACCGGTTGCCTTTTGTACGGAGGCTGAGGGTTCTGGATTTTGAAACAGGAGCTCAAAGTAAGTTTTGCAAACATTAGGGCTTGACCAAAGGAACAGAATTGCCACAAATGGTCTTTACATCTTAGCCTTGACCTTTGAACAAAATTGATTGCATGCAGTTTGAGCTGGTTGTTGAGGAAGGCCTCCAGAGTGGAACTACAGATCACAAGGCTCTACAGACCAAATTTCATGGCACCCCACATAAAAACAAAGTGGCATCTGGCAGTAACACAGTCACTCATCTTCACAATGGGAAATAGAAAGGTAACAGGAGAGATGTCAGTATAGTCAGTGCACTAATAGGGAGGCGTTCTGTGGAAAGTGGTTGTCTGGTAGGGATGAGCTTCGTGTTCGAGTCGAAAATTTGAAAACCATTTATCATTTTCCTTCCACTTCACAATAAATTAAATCACATATTATAATCATCCTATTATTTTGGTTACTGTAGTGCGGTACTATTTTAATTTGAATTGCAACACTATGAAGTTCCTCCTCTGTTTTTATGTGCCGCATATTGAGTATTTACTACTAGAGAACCGGAGAGTAAAAGATCTATCCAGGTTGCCATTACTAGATTGGGATATAAAAAAAAAACTCTGTTAGACCTCCTATAATCTCGGCTCTAAGCTTCTGGTAAGCAGTATAATGCCCCGTACACACGGTCGGATTTTCCGATGGAAAATGTCCGATCGGAGCGTGTTGTCAGAAATTCCGACCGGGTGTGGGCTCCATCGGACATTTTCCATCTGATTTTCCGACACACAAAGTTGGAGAGCAGGAGATAAAATTTTCTGACAACAAAATCCGTTGTCGGTAATTCCGATCGTGTGTACAGAAATCCAACGGACAATGTGCCAGGCATGCTCAGAATAAATAAAGAGATGAAAGCTATTGGCTACTGCCCCGTTTATAGTCCCGATGTACGTGTTTTACGTCACCACGTTCAGAATGATCGGATTTTCCGACAACTTTGTGTGACCGTGTGTATGCAAGACAAGTTTGAGCCAACATCCGTCTGAAAAAATCCTAGGATTTTGTTGTCGGAATGTCCGAACAAAGTCCGACCGTGTGTACGGGGCATAAGTGTGAGAAGGTGGTGGAGCATTGGAGGTTTTTTCACTGAAGATAACACAAGCTGCTCAGAATTTGATAACAGAATTTATGGACTTTTTTGCACTGTGGATCACTTGATGTTTTTTTATATCATGATAGAACAAAGCTCACCTTAAGAAATGTAGTTACCTTGATGTGAACCTGAGAAGCCCTAGAGGTGTTGATTAGATCAAAGGGTATTGGCAGACCTTAAGGCATTCATTCTTCAGGGGGCCATTAACATGCTTCCAATACACTGATGGGAATCAGGAAAGGTCCCCTAGGTGGTAATCAACTCACCAGGGGGCCATTAACATACTACTGTCGGGACTATTTGGGCTGGGAGATCAAAGGAGATTGTTCATTAATTCATAGACTGGTAGGCACCGAGGGGGTCGCACTGTAACAGCAATGTCCGAGCATGAATTTTGAGACATCTCTTTCATTTGTGGCATCTGTTGATTGGTGGAGAATGCATATAAAAGGAAGTGGGCTAAATGGTTACAGAGAGTCCAGCCCGAGAACATCTGAGGGATATGCTGTCAGTGTAAAGTATATTGAAATCTATGTCTATCTTTCTTTCTAACCTTTTTTGAATCCTAGGATTTATCTTATGACTTTGTATATCTTGTATATGTCCATTGCAAACATTTATGAGTTTATGCCTAAATTAACTTTGCAGCCTAGAGCAAACACTATAGAGATATATGATAAATTCTAATCATTCTAACCTTCTTTTTCTGTGTAATAAATGTAATTGTTTATCTTTTTTCCCTGTTATCACTCGTTTTTATTTTTATATAGACAAAGGTTTAATCACTTATATTTGTATCATTAATCGTTTAAGAGAGGTATAAATATTTCCGAAACACTCTCCAGCATCAGTAAGTGGAGATTTAGACGACTTGGCTGTTTTTACAGAACACTGGTAGCATATATACTATGGTACACAGTATATGAGTGGGCATTGTTAGTCCGCCCGCTAATAACAACCAACATGTACAAAGTAGTATGATATGTGGCGCTTACTGAAAAATTATATAAAAACACTAATAAAATCAATTTAAAATGAAAAATAACCAAATCTAATGGAGATTTACTCGGAAAATCCAGATACTAATTGTGTCTTACAATTAATCTTCCATCACATTGTGTAACCAAAGATTATAGCAAACCATTGTTACATCAAAGAATGAATACAAAATGCCCCGCTTCCAAACTGGCACTAATAGAGCCTCTCAATGAGTGATAGATAATATCTAAGAAATAAGAAATATCTTCTACTACAGTGAAAACAAATAATACTTTTCTAAAAGGTCAAACAAAACACAGTAATAAGGTGCACATTAATGCATTCATAGAAAACTGTGCAAAAAATCAGTTAAAAATAAATATAACTATGAATATATATATATGTAGCGCTGGTAGATTTTTAAATCTACTCCTTCTAGGTAAATTTAGCGGGTCATCTGTTCTGTACATAGTTCAGATTTAGTTTATTGTCAGATTTAGCCTCTGTTCCAGTTTGGCTGTGTTGCGTGTAGTTTCACACTGTGCCTGTGGGTGTCGTTGTCACCATGGGTCAGTGTTGAAAAAGCAACAAGCTGAAGTGTATGAGTGCTCTTCTGTCCCGGAGAAAACTCGGCGGAGGTGGTCCTCCGAGTTGCATTCTGGGAGAGGGTTATTATGGCATTATGGAGGGTTGTTACGCCATGTTTTAGGGGAGCTTTTACCTCGTGGCCCTCCTGGCCTAGAGGCAGTGTCAGTGAGTTCTATTTTGCGGCCCTCCGGCCTGGAGGGTTGCGTTGCGGCAGCCGAGCGGGTAGACCCAGAAGCCTGTCTGGGGCCTTCTATCGCTGGGATGGTCCTGTGCTGTCTGTCCTGCGGGAAGAAGCCGGACAATCGGGAAGATCCAGGGGAGGACCCATCTTGGAAGGGACCATGCAAGGCTGGTCTTAAGAAGGGCCTGGTGAATCGATTTGAAGACGTATCCTAAACTACCTTACCGCACAAGTACTGCCGGGTCGGCTTAAAGGTTCTGGTACTGTGTTTGCTGTTCATCAAAACTAATACATCCTGTGGCAGAGGATCGTACGGGTTTTATTTCAATCAAGTCTGTGGCAGAGACTTTTTGTTCGTGCTGCGTACCGGCTGCTAGGTTGGTGAGAGAGACCTATCCGGGCGGGTAAAGATTTAATCCTGAGCTGAGGATACATTCATCCCAAAGATTTCAAATCCTTAGTGCTACACCAAGAAAAAGGTATTTGAACTTCCCTGCAACTCTCTTTCTGCCTCTTTCCTGCTACTTCTTCCAGTTATCTCCCATTAAAGCATTGGAAAAATACTCAAGTGACTGGTGCCTATATTGTTTGATAATAAGCTCAACGGAACCCTAGACCCGGTGCTGGTGAAATTACAGGTAAAAAGGTGATGGTAACAACCCGCTAAAAATCAGCAGCTACACCGTGAGTTAGTGCTACATAAAGATATTTAATTAATTATGATTTGCATTAAAAACGTAAATCCCAATTAGCAGTGTATATTGAAAGTGTAAATGTGCAATATGTGCAACATCAATACATGAGTAAAGAGTATTTGATAACATGCAAAACCCCGCTGACTGTCTGGGGCACCCTGAGAATGAAGTGTGGTGTAAGGCAGGAGATCCCTAGGGAAGCAAGGGGATTGCGGAGCGGTTTGGATCATTTTTTTCCTGCAAACAGGGCTGTTATCGTTCAGCCATGAGGTGAGAGGCTGGGGAGACCACATCCTTCTATACATCTTAGATTGATTGCTGGCACCGGAAATTCTTGATGAAATATCCTTCACAATTTTTGAATTGAGATTGTCACTGTCTCTCATCCAATCTGGATTGCATCGACTATGGGACTTTTTTTATCAAGGACACTCTTTTTTCATTCTATTTAGCACATTTTCTTGAATCACATTGGATTTCAATTAGTATCATTTATTATATTAATTTCTTTACACTTTTTGCAGGGTTTTGCATGTTATCAAATACTCTTTACTCATGTATTGATGTTGCACATATTGCACATTTGCACTTTCAATATACACTGCTAATTGGGATTCACGTTTTTAATGCAAATCATAATTAATTATTTATCTTTATATATATTTATAGTTATATTTATTTCTAACTGATTTTTTGCACAGTTTTCTATGAATGCATTAATGTGCACCTTATTACTGTGTTTTGCAAGACCTTTTAGAAAAGTATTATTTGTTTTCACTAATTAGTAGAAGATATTTCTTGTTTCTTGGATATTATCTATCACTCATTGAGAGGCTCTATTAGTGCCAGTTTGGAAGTGGGGCACTTTGAATTCATTCTTTGATGTAACAATGGTTTGCTATAATCTTTGGTTACACAATGCGATGGAAGATTAATTGTAAGACACAATTACTATCTGGATTTTCCGAGTGAATCTCCATTATATTTGGTTGTTTTACATTTTTAATTGATTTTATTAGTGTTTTTATATAATTTTTCAGTAAGTGCCACATATCATACTACTTTGTGTATCTTCTTTGATTGGTGTGTGAACACCCTTATGTTGGCAGCTGCATTGTTAAGTTCTCTCGGGGTTTGTTGATTTAGTTCCTTGTTTTGTGGTTTGCGCACTGGTATTTGTTATTATTTGTTAACCAACAAGCCAGCGACAACCTTTTTCCTCCTTACCCAGTGTTCTGTCAAAATAGCCAACTCATTGCGTACCATAGTATATACGCTTCCGGTGTTCTGTAAAAGCAGCCAACTCGTCGAAACTTCCAATTATTGCTGCTGGAGAGCCACTGGAAGTGACGTGGTTGGAGATTTTGGTGAGTTGGAGTTTTTTCGGCAGAACACCAGCAAATACACTCTCTCCACTCCGCATATCCCTGGATCTGTCCTGCTGTTTACACTCCCATGTGACATGGTAAGTCACATGGGGTGTATCTGGAAGCTCTGCATGGGGCTGAACTCTCACGGTATTGCAATGCAATGCTGCAGAGAGTACATGATGAAGGCATCGGCTGAAACAGACTAACGGCAAGCAGTACATGCCCTAAATAGCCGCTGATACAATATATTATCAAAAGTATTGGTACGCATGCCTTTACATGCACATGAACTTTAATGGCATCCCAGTCTTAGTCCATAGGCCTCAATATTGAGTTGGCCCACCCTTTGCAGCTATAACAGCTTCAACTCTTGTGGGAAGACATTTTCAACAATTTCATGCTCCCAACTTTGTGGGAACAGTTTAGGGGTGGCACTCACTACACCCATGACATCACTAGAGGAGGGACTTTCCTAAAAGGGAGCCAACCTCCAATTACAACTTTCCGTTTACCATACTATAATGGGAACTGAGCCATCTAGTGGTGGGCAGCCTAACTGCACCTACCAACATGTTGGTAACTCTGAATGCAGACAAATAAAAATGGCAACATTTTGTCACATTTATACAGTCAAAGCTTTATACATAGTGTGCTGCTATGTTTAATGGACAGCGGATGATAGCACTCCTATTCAGCTAATCTTATATGGGAATAGCAATGTTGGTATTGCTGCAATGAAATCCAGTGAGAATTACTGATGGTGGTTTGTCGGATGGAAAATGGTTTATAAATATAAGTAGAAAGGAAGTGAAAGTTTAAAGAGTAAGGCCTCATGTACACTGCTGCATTTTTTTCTGCCCTTAAACTCCCCTCTATGTTATCTTATGTGTCCATGAACACACATATAGGCTGTTTTCTGTACACCCTAAAATCACATTCAAAAATACTGGACGCTGTTAAAAGCACATTTAGCACTTCAGCGTTTATTTATTTCAATGGCCAGAATAAATTAAACTTCTGGCCAATGAAATAATTAACCTTCAAACTTTAAACTCTGTTAAACTCACATAAACTGTTTTGAAAAAATGCAGCTTAGATGAGTTTATAATTCTGATTTTCTCCTGTCGGGATTAACAGCATTTAGAAGAAACCAGAGTACATGAGACCTAAGTGTGGACTGATCCATTCTGTATGCTTTTATCGTGATTGGATAAGGTGGAGGATCTATCCGGATCAGGGGGGCGGCTGAATCCAACTGAAAGTCGATAAATGATTACATTCCCTGGGAAGTGCTCCAAGGACATTATTTCCCCAACTAAATTAGGTTCATCATATAAAAATAATAAAAAAGAAGAAAACACAGTATATGCAACATATTTATTTATTTTTATAAGACATCTGTTGTGCATTTAGCCAAATAATATTCCACATCAGATGATTTCCAATTCCATTTTCAAAGTTTCAACATTTCTAGTTATTATCCCAACAATTTACCGATAAGCGATGCAAAAAGTGGTAAAAATCGTTTTTCCACTTCAACATTCCTTTCACCTGGATCATCTCTTCTTTCTTCTTGATCGGAATCTCTCCTGGGAGAAGACACGATTATCGGCAAATAAACCAACATCGATTATTACACAATAACTGTATTTCGCTGGGACCACAAATGTGTATTTTTAGGCCACGTTGACTACTATTCTATGACCACAGTAACATGGTGAAGGAATACAGCACAGAGGGATGTCACAAACTTGAATCTCTTAGACCCTCTTCACATTGAGGCAGTTTTCAGGTGTTTTAGTGTTAGAAATAGCGCCTGTAAAGCGCCTGAAAACTGCCTCCGATGCCGCCTGAATGTTAAAGCCCAAGTGCTTTTACTTGCGGGACGTTTTACTTGCAGAAGAAAATCCTGCAAGCAGCATCTTTGGGGCGGTTTGGGAGAACTGAATACAGCGGTCCCAAACCGACCCTGCCTATTGCAATGAATGGGCAGCACAGCATTTTTAACCCCTTCTTCGACCAATAGCAGGGGTTAAAAGCACCCCGCTAGCAGCCGAAAAGCGCTGCTTAACCATTTGCCTACAGGGCACTTACACCCCATTCCTGCCCAGGCCATTTTTCAGCTTTCAGCGCTGTTGCACTTTGAATGACAATTGCGCGGTTATGCTACACTGTACCCAGATGACATTTTTATCATTTTCTTCACACAAATAGAGCTTTCTTTTGGTGGTATTTAATCAGTGCTGGGTTTTTTATTTTTTACTAAAAAAAATAAATAAATAAAAACACCAAAAATTTTGAAAAAAAACAAACTTTTTTTTACTTAGTTTCTGTCAGTAAATTTTGTATCTAAGTAATTTTTCTCCTTCACTGATGTGCGCTGATGATGCGGCACTGATGGGCACTGATAGGCTAAACTGGTGGGCACTGATGAGGCGGCACTTATGGGCACTGATTAGGTGGCACTAATATGCTGCACTTATGGGCACCAATAGGTGGCACTGATGGGCACTGCTAGGTGGCATGGATAGGCGGTACTGATGTGCATTGATGGACAGCAGTGATGGACAGCAGTCATGGGCATTAATGGGCAGCACAGATAGGCGGCACTGATAGCCAGCACTGACTGGCATCACTAATGGGCACTGATTGGTGGCACTTGTGGGCACTAATTGCTGGCACTGGTTGCTGGCAAAGGTGGGCACTGATTATTGATATTGTTGGTGCTATATTGTAATGAGGGCACTGATGATAAGTGCCCTGATTACATGCGTAGATGTCCCCCTGCGAGGAGATGCCACTGACTGGCTCTCCTCGCCACACACTCTGTCAGTGTGAGGCGAGGAGCGCCGATTACCGGCATCTCCATTTTTACATGTGATCGGCTGTGATTGGACACAGCCGATCACATGGTTAAAGAGCCACGAACGCGGCTCTTTACAGACATTGGGGTTGCGCCGTGTCCTAGCAACACGGCACGCCCACGCTGCGCACCCCCACGGGTGCACAGGGGCAACTGTTCTGGGACGCCATCATATGACAGCGTCCCAGAACGAGAGCCCCGGCATGAGTTCGGGCCAAACATTGGCTGTTCGGCCCGTTCGTCCTACACCCGAATTTGCAGGCCCTTCAGGTCTGATATGAATTTTAATGGGAACCCCACGCCTAAATAACAAAAAACAAAACAAAAAAAAAAGGCGTGTGGTCCTCCCCAAAATCTATAACAGACCCTTATCCAGACATAGCAGGTCAGGAAAGGGGGACGAGTGAGCTCCCTCCACCCCAAAGCACCTTGCCCCCATGTTGACTTACCTATATAAGAAATGTTAATCGGCTTAGCCTGCAGTAGGCGGCCGGCCTTCATAAACGGCAGGAGCAACTTTGTCTTTTATTTATCCGGTGCGGCATGATTGACGATAGATTTACATCAGGGGACACTTTTTTATATTTTAATAAAAGAATTGTCAAAAACTGTTTTAATTTTTGACTATTTTTGGTGAATAGGTAGGGGTACTATGTACCCCATACTCATTCACATGAGGGGGCAGGGTCTTGGGGCCCCCTTGTTAAAGGGGGCTTACAGATTCCAATAAGCCCCCTGCCTGGAGACCCCCACAACCATCGGCCATGGTTGTGGGGGTCTCCAGGCAGGGGGCTTATTGGAATCTGTAAGCCCCCTTTAACAAGGGGGCCCCAAGACCCCGCCCCCTCATGTGAATGAGTATGGGGTACATAGTACCCCTACCTATTCACCAAAAATAGTCAAAAATTAAAACAGTTTTTGACAATTCTTTTATTAAAATTTTAAAAAAAAGTGTCCCCTGAAAAAATCTATCATCAATCATGCTTTACTGGTAAAAAAAAAAAACAAAATTACTCCTGCCGTTTATGAAGGCTGGCCGCCTACTGAAGGCTAAGCCGATTAACATTTCTTATATAGGCAAGGGGAGGAGCCACCTGGCGACATCACCTGGTGGCACCGCCCCCTTATAATGTTGCCAACCCAGCATGCGCCAGTCCATGAAGGCAGAAGGCGGCGGTGCCACCAGATGATGTCGCCAGGTTGCTCTGCTCCTTACTTATATAAGAAGTGTCAAACGGCTTAGCCAGCAGTAGGCGGCCAATGGGGGGGAAGAGTTTTTGTTTTTTTTATTTTTCGGGTACGGGGTGATTGACTATGGATTTACATGGGGGGGACACTTTTTTATATTTTAATAAAGGAATTGTCAAAAATTGTTTTTATTACTTTTTGACCCTTTTTTGGTGAACTGGTAGTGGGGGCAGGATCTCAGGGCCCCCATGCCCACAGACCCCCACAACCACCGCCAACGGTTGTGGGGATGATGCCCTTGTCCCCATCAACATAGGGACAAGGTCCTTTGGGGTGGATTTATATAAGGTTTATGCCAAGTGTTGCTCTTAATCTTTTAATACTTTGTTGAATACATGTACAGGGCTACATGTGGTGAACCGCTGTACATTTTTTATATTCCCACATTTGATAATTGGATATTTGGGTTAAGGGGTATATAGTATTGAAGCAGGCCCATAAGTGCGGTTGATGTGGATATTATAGTGGGGAGTTGGGCATCTTAATGTAGAGAATGCATTAAGGTAAAACATACTTAGATTTTAGAACCACTTGAAGCTTTAAAAGTTTATACTTTTATTTTAAAAAGTCTTAACATACTTACTCTTCCTCACAGAGAGATAAGTTGATGGTCCCAAGGAAGAAAAGGAGTAACAGGGATTTCTTCAAGGTGAACATCTTTGGGCTCTGTGGATTATTTGGATTCATTGAAAGAAAAAGAAGACAACATTGAAAATATGGCAAAAAAAAAAAAAAAGTATATTAATGTTAAACCATATTAATGTAAGGCACACATAAAATGGTTTTTCCAATACGATAAAAGGGCCAATGTTCATTTGTTCTAAGGGATCACGCATGACTGGCACCCATTACTGGCAGGTTGAGTGTTGTTAATGACATGGATTTGCTTGAGGCTTTCCAGACCTTTTATGATCTGGCTACCCATGGATAAAACAATGATTAAGGGAATTTGATCTTATTCCTCAATACTACAAAAGGAAGAGCACAGCAGGTTCTCAGATACCATTGGAGCTGGTTCACAAAAATCCAAGTTCCAATCTCCAATATCTATAGTTTCCAGGGCTTTCTATCCTAAACAGGGATGCCTCTTGCCTCACCTTGTCTACCCCACTCTGGTCCTCACTCAAACAATGCTAAAGGATGTTAGATTGAAAATCATTTTATTGTATATGAATCTTTACTAACTGGACTAAGGGTTTCTTTAGGGTATTTCTTGTATGAATGATTAGAGTCCCAGATAATAGTCTCTGTTCCAGGTTTGGAGAGATGGAGAATGAGACTATTGAGATTATGTGAAAATAATTGATCATTATAAGGTATATAACTTATTAAAGCAATCTTTCTACTGTACTGTTTCCTAATAAGAGATGAAAGAATAATATTTTCCATATAACTATTTTAAGATTTGTAATAACATTTGAGTCAAATGATTAATGTTGGAATTAAGTGACACTGGTAACAAACATTTATATACATCATGTGGTACAAATATCTGCTCTGTCCCAGTATAGTTCTCTAACATCTGGACACACATTTCCACAAATCTGCACAAGATTTTTTGTTTCTACTATACCTTTATGTTAATTACGGTTTATATTTTGTTTTATTTGCTTACTCAGCAAAATGTTAAACCCATTTTTTATACAAGTAAAGCAGTACCTTTTGTCTTTACACACTTCTCAGTCTTAAAGTGTATTTCTTCAAAGTTTAAGCAGTAGCAAAAATAAAGTTCAACAAAGGACCTCTGATCAACCTACCAACAGGACAGGTACTTATTACAGGACTACAGAAACCCACAAAAAATAGATCTCTGGGAGTGTAAATGGCTATGGTGCCTAAACCCTAAAATGTAGGGGAGGTGCATCCAAAAATGTAACACTTCATAAAACCACAAGAGAGAGTCTTTAATGATCATGGGACATACAGTGGGGACGGAAAGTATTCAGACCCCCTTACATTTTTCACCCTATGTTATATTGCAGCCATTTTCTAAAATCATTTAAGTTCATTTTTTTCCTCATTAATGTATACACAGCACCCCATATTGACAGAAAAACACAGAATTGTTGACATTTTTTACAGCTTATGCTTATCACCACAGTATCTCAGCTATACACCATAACTGCCGAAGGTTGATTAGCCTTCACTACATTCTATCAGTAATTTACACCTAGGAATGGGCTCGGATGTGTTCAGATCGAACCCGCCAGAAAGCCGCCACCGCACACCGCCAATCATAGCCAGCGTGTGTATGTGCAGCTGCTGGTCGGGAAATGCCTCACTGCCTATGATTGGCAGTGTGCAGTGACAGCCTCCTGGGGGGGTTTGATTCAAACACACCAGAGCCTATCACTATTTACAACAGATTGGACCCGGCACATGTGAGAGGAGTATTACACTGAGAGTAGTGGACTATCTGGTATAGAGCAACTAGTTATCAACAATCCTCTGCAGAGGTTACCAACCTGGTGGGACTTTTGTTAGGACACCAGCATTCACATCATTACAGAGAGGGGGAATAGGGTTTCAGTAGAGGAGAGGGTAGGGATGGGCTATCTGGGTTTGAGTGGGGTGGGGGCTTGGGTTGGGGGTTAGGAGGGGTCTGGGGGAAAGGATGCACTAATTTTTAGGGGGGTTGTCACTTGTTATTTGCATATAGATATACAGTATGAGCAAGAACATTAGATGGGGATCAAACTAATAATATCTAACAAGTAAATGGTATTATTCTATTGAAAAGCTATATGATTCAGAGCTGTCTGAACTCTAACAGTTAAGCTAAATACAGTCCAGAGAGCCTACAAGAGTCCACATGTGTAGATCTACATCATAAATTGATATAAAAAAAGTCATGCAGACATGAGCGGGCAGGTAATCATTCTTTCCAAACAGGCATTTTATACTTTTGGATGACCATAGCTCTATACATGGCCGGATCTAGGGGGGGGGTGCTGGGGTGGGCTGTGCCCAGGGCTGGGACAAGGGCTGGGTGCAATGGTTTACTGCGGGAATGGGGGCGCCTACCTTCTATTACAATGCCTACAGGAGTAATGACAGCGGCAGTGATTTTGACAAGCAAGTAACTGCTGGGTGTAGGATCTCCTAAGCTTGCACTTCATAAACAAGGAGGAAGAGGTGCAGTTTGGCATCTTTGCCCTGGGTGCTGAATGACCTTATCCTGGCACTGGCTGCACCCCCCTAGATTTCAGTTGCACCCCCCAAACCTTTCTTCTCACAACCCCCCTCCAGACCTGACGCAATGCCCGGCTGTCTCCATCCCTGCACTGTACATAGACAGCCTGAGCACAGGCAGCAAGATCTCCTGCTTGACTCTTCTCCACACAGCACAGAGCTGAAATCCAACTCTCTCTCTCACACAGCTATGTGCACTGCACTGTGAGTATCTGGTGACTACAGGCGCACTGCTGTTCTGACCTGGGAATTTCACAGGTCAGAAGTACAATATAGTCACCGGCTACACACAATGCAGATCATAGCTGTGTGAGAGAGAATTGGATGACAGCTCTGTGCTGTGTGGAGAAGAGCCGAAGAGGAGAGCTTTGCTGCCTGTGCTCAAGCTGTGTCAATGGTGACCCCTGTCCTCTCTCCTGCCAGCGGTGACCCCTGTCCTCTCTCCTGCCAGCGGTGACCCCTGTCCTCTCTCCTGCCAGAGGTGACCCCTGTCCTCTCTCCTGCCAGAGGTGACCCCTGTCCTCTCTCCTGCCAGCAGTGACCCCTGTCCTCTCTCCTGCCAGCAGTGACCCCTGTCCTCTCTCCTGCCAGCAGTGACTCCTGTCCTCTCTCCTGCCTGAGGTGACCCCTGTCCTCTCTCCTGCCAGAAGTGACCCCTGTCCTCTCTCCTGCCAGCGCTGACCCCTGTCCTCTCTCCTGCCAACGCTGACCCCTGTCCTCTCTCCTGCCAGCGCTTACCCCTGTCCTCTCTCCTGCCAATGCTTACCCCTGTCCTCTCTCCTGCCAACGCTGACCCCTGTCCTCTCTCCTGCCAGCGCTGACCCCTGTCCTCTCTCCTGCCAGCGCTGACCCCTGTCCGCTCTCCTGCCAGCAGTGACCCCTGTCCTCTTTCCTGCCAGTAGTGACCCCTGTCCTCTCTCCTGCCAGTAGTGACCGCTGTCCTCTTTCATGCCAGCAGTGACCCCTGTCCTCTCTCCTGCCAGCAGTGACCCCTGTCCTCTTTCCTGCCAGAGGTGACCCCTGTCCTCTCTCCTGCCAGAGGTGACCCCTGTCCTCTCTCCTGCCAGCGCTGACCCCTGTCCTCTCTTCTGCCAGAGGTGACCCCTGTCCTCTCTCCTGCCAGCGCTGAAACCTGTCCTCTCTCCTGCCAGAGGTGACCCCTGTCCTCCCTCCTGCCAGAGGTGACCCCTGTCCTCTCTCCTTCCAGCGCTGACCCCTGTCCTCCCTCCTGCCAGTGGTGACCCCTGTCCTCTCTCCTGCCAGCAGTGACCCCTGTCCTCTCTCCTGCCAGCAATGTCCCCTGTCCTCTCCATCCAGTAGTGACCCCTGTCCTCTCTCTTTCCAGTAGTGACCCCTGTCCTCTATCCTTCCAGTAATGACCCCTGTCCTCTCTCCTGCCAGCAGTGACCCCTGTCCTCTCTCCTGCCAGCAGTGACGACTGTCTTCTCTCTTTCCAGTAGTGACCCCTGACCTCTTTTCGGCCAGCAGTGACCCCTGTCCTCTTTCCTGCCAGCAGTGACCTCTGTCCTCTGCCCTACTGATTCCCAGTACACTGCCTTACTAATTCCTGTGCACTCCATTACTGACTCACTATGCACTGTCCAGCTGACCCCTGTATGCTGTCCTAAAAACGAATAGCCCCAGTACACTGGCCTACAAACTGCTGATCCTATTCTTTGCACTGCTGACCCCTGTACTTTTCCCTGCTGACCTCCCATCCTCTGTCCCCTTACATTTTTTTATTGCACCCCCACATCAGACAGGCTAGATCTGGCCCTGCCCCTATAGCAACCATTATACCTAAAATAATGGATTCCTCTTTTACATATCAAATGCAGTTAAAGCTTGAAGAAACTTGGGAAAAGAAATGACAGAAAACATTCATTGTGCAAAATAATCCATTATGGTAAAAGTGATATGAGGAACCTTGCTATCATTTAAAATACAAATAAAACAGAGGAGTCATTTAAACTTTATCTGAAATCTGAATACCAAGGTATCTTTCCTTATCAATAATTATATTAAGAATAATATTATGATAACGATATTTCAAGATTATCCTTACCAGGTAGTTCAGTTGGTGCTGAGAATGAAGAAGGCTGGAAGTGGAGTAGACTGGACTTCAGTGAAGGTCTACCCTACAAAGAACGGAGTTGGCTTATATAATAAAAGACAAAGAAGTTGAGTACACAGAAATTTGAATTAAAGTTTAATTTAGAAGTCACATCTTTCTTTTCTCACATACGTTTTACCACATGGATTGATTCAAATATTTACCTTCTAGCCTCCAGGTGGGACAAATATCAGCACCCAGTCAGCAGTTATCTCCTGATCTACTATTTAGAAAGTTTTAATGTAAAAGCAATTTAAGAGGAATTCCAGCCCATATTTTTGCTTTGCTTTATTCACTCACCGGCCACTTTATTAGGTACGCCTGTTCAATTGCTTGATAACACAAATTGCTAACCAGCCAATCACATGGCTGCAACTCAATACATTTAGGCATCTAAGCGTAGTGAAGACGACTTGCTGAAATTCAAACTGAGCATCAGATAGGGGAAGAATGGGGATTTAAGTGACTTTGATCCTCTGGATCAACTGTGGTATAGGATTGTGTATATAGGACTGTAATGTTTTTCCCCTTCTATTGTTTGAACTGGATGGACTTGTGTCTTTTTTCAACCAGATTAACTGTGTAACTATGTCAATCAGGGTCAACAATAGAGATGGGTGAACAGTTCAAGCAAAAGTTAGTGTAGAGTGTAAATGTAATATTAGTATAGTGTGTCAGAATGGTGTGTCAGTGTAGTGTGTTAGTGTACAGTAGTGCAGTGTTTAATACAGCTTTACTGTACCTAACATTTGACTTCGAGTGTAGAGTGTTAGTGTCACATTAGTATAGTGTGTGAGAATAGTGTGTGAGTGTAGTGTATTGATGCATTGTAGTGTTTACCCGCATCAGCCCCGGAAGATTTTACCCCCTTCCTGACCAGAGCATTTTTTACAATTTGGCACTGCGTCGCTTTAACTGACAATTGCGCGGTAGTTCGCCGCTGTACCCGAACAAAATTTATATCCTTTTTTCACCACAAATAGGCCTTTCTTCTGGTGGTATTTGATCACCTCTGTGGTTTTTATTTTTTGCGCTATAAACAAAAAAATCACACACACGTCCACACACACAAGTCCCCGCGCTGGCGCTCATGCACGCGATCGCGATCATACTCACCAGCCACGCGCATTGGGTCCCCCACCGTGTAGCAGGCACGCGCACCCTCTGGTGGCCAAAAACGGGTAGGATGTACCCATACAGGATTTCACCCAGGAGTGTCATTGTGCCACAGTATATCTGCGTGACACGGTCGGCAAGTGGTTAACACAGTTTTACATAACATTTAGTGCTGTATATCCTTTTTTGGGGGGGTTGCTGCGTGTTTTTTTTTGTCCCCTGCCTGCCCCCCCCCCTTTTTTTTTTAATTGTCAGCTGCAGTTTTTCTGATTGCGACGCTGGTGTCCCCCTTTTTTATTTTTTTTATAGTATTTACAATTCTGTCAGTCCTCAATTTAAAGTGCACCAAAAATCACTGTTCATTGAATAAAGTGCATCCAATTACACATTTCCCAGTATCTATAAAATTTGAATAATAAGCCTCCCCCATCATGTCTGGGAGGCCAACAAGGAGAGGCAGATGTTCCCATGCCACTATGAGGGGACCAGCAGCATCTGTGTCCACAGGCAAAGGTGGATATGCTCCATCCTGGAGCAGGGCACCTTTGTCTCTGTTTAGTGATGTTGCCTGTGCCATCCAGCCACAGCATACAGAGGAGGTGGTGGACTGGCTAACTAAACCATCCTCATCCTGCTGATCCTCTATGACCCAAGCTGGCACTAGTGTGCAGTCCACCGCAGCTGCCAGAGCGGCTTATTCTGTCCCCTTGTCCACAGTTACTTCTGCCATAGCCGCAACATCATGCATGGAGGAGTCAGCTGAATTATTTGAACACAGCGTCAGTTGGCTGCAGTGATGATAAGGTTGGGGTGAATGATGATGTCACTGACATGACTTGGGTGCCAGACAGAGCAGAGGAGGATAGTGAGGGGGAGGCACAACCCCAACTAGGCAGGATGTCCTCCAGAGGCAGGCATCCTATTCCTTACCCACTTCCAACAGCTCAGCTCGGCTGGTGGAAACACCAGCCATTTGGGTACCACATGCTTGACAAGGCATTTAACCTCCTGCCACTCAGCCCATTGACAAAAGCACTTGAAAGGGACACACAAGGGGCACAATTCTTCTCCTCCTCAATCCTCACTTCTCATGTCTTACCCTGCTATATCTCATGATCTCTCAGCAGCCTCCACTGACAGGGATGATAGTATAGCAAATGGTGTCCCGGGTCGTTGCAACAGCAGCACACCACTAGCTGTAGAGTATAGCAGGCAAATTTCTCTGCCCCAGCTGATGCAGCACAAAAAAATACACTCCCTGCCACCCACATGCCCAGCATCTAAATTCTAGCTTGTGCAAATTGCTGGCTTTACAGCTCCTGCCTTTCCATCTGGTGGATTCTGCTGGTTTTGTGAATTTGAAGAATGTGCTGTACCACAATGGCAGGTTCCCAGTCATTATTTATTTTCATGTAAAGCCATTTCAGCTCTGTACCATCACATGAAAGGCAATGTTTTGGCCTCCTTGGGCAAGGCAGTCAGCCGCAAAGTCCATCTTATTGCAGACTCGTGGTCAAGCAAGCATGGTCAAGGATGTTATATTTTATTCACAGCACACTGGGTAACTCTGCTTGCAACTAGTAAGGATACAGGACAGGTCCCAGTGCTGGAACTTGTTTTGCGGCCACTTCTCCATACAGCTGGTGGTGATGATGCGAGATCTGTCAGCTCCAACCCCCTCCTCCTCCTTCATGCCCTCCACTACTGGACTGTCCTATGAACCTCAAGTACCCCCTAAGCGTTCAAGGGGCCAATCAAGGAGTCAGTCTTAAAGATGTCATGCAGTAGCTTGTCTGTCTAGGAGACAAGAGCCACACTGGAGCAGAGATTCTTTCAGCTCTGCAGGGGCAAGCCCAGAGGTGGTTCATGCCATGGAAGCTTGAGCCAGGAATGGTGGTGTGCGATAATGGCACTAACCTTCTGTCTGCCTTTCGACAGGGAAAGTTGACACACGTGCCAGGCCTGGCACATGTCCTCAATTTGGTGCTGCAGCATTTCTTAAACAGGTACCCAGGTTTGCAAGATCTTCTAAAGCAGGCCAGAAGAGTCTGTAGCCATTTTAGGCGGTCTTACACAGCCAGTGTTAAGTTGGCTGAAATTCTGCGGGAATTCCACCTGCCCGTAAACTGCCTGATTTGTGACATGCCCACCAGGTGGAACTCAACTTTGGCAATGCTGCAGTGGCTGCACATGCAGCAGAGGGCCATAAGCGAGTACTTGTGTGAGTATGGTACAAGGACAGGCTTAGGGCAGCTCAGCTTTTTTTCCCCATGCCAACGGCTGCTGATACAGGATGCATGCTCTGTACTGTCACCATTTAAGGTGGCGACAAGGATGGGAAGCTGTGACAATGCATGCATCAGTGACACAATTCCTCTTATGTTCCTGCTGAAGCATATTCTGCATGCCATTATGGACAGGGCACTCGAGGCAGAGCAGCGGGAGGAAGAGGAGGACTTCCTTTCCTCTCAAGGCCCGCTTTATGCAGACACTATTCTTCCGACGCCACAGAACACACAAAAAATAGAGGGAGGATGAGGACTCTGGCAGTTTTGTAGGCATTGAAGCAGAGGAAGGCATACGTCAAACCTTAAGAGATGGCTTTCTGTCCCCAGAACCCTTGGCAGTAGTACGTGGCTGGGAGGAGGCAGTTCCAGACACTGTAAACCTCAGTGACCCCGAAGAGTCTGCTTCTCATGCCTCTGCAAACTTGTGATGCATGGGCTTCCTTATTCTTCAAAGCCTGCGAAAGGACCTGAGAATTTGTGGCATCAAGGCTAAGAATCATTCCTGAAGACGCCATATATGGCGAAACATACATCGGCGCAATGGATTCATCACTTCCGGTTCCTTTTTTGTCACCCCACACCAGGCTTTATCCCTACGAGTGGGACACAGAATGCACGCTATTACATTAGAAACCAGCCAAATCCGCACACGCTGTTTTCCCTAGTGCCAGGCAGGCACTTTTACATGTGAGTGCAACCTACTACTTTGTCATTGCTTTTAAATTTTATTAAATATACTACACTATGAAACTTTCTCTCTCATCTCCTGTGGAGTCAATTTTTATGCCCTAGCTTCATCCGGACTCCGGAGGGTCCACAGAGTGGTGTTGGCAGTGGGAATCAATTTGTTATTCTAAATGAGCAATTTGACCTACGTTAAAAAGTGGTCAAACCCCTGTGGTGAGTTTGCACCTTTCCATTGAGCACCTGTGGTGGAAGAACTAGAAGCTTCTTTTAAAAGCATTTTTTGGTGTTGGGAAAACTATCATTAATGGACTTTTTAGCTTGCTATATGTTCAACAATATGTGTTTTTTTGCAGTGATATATGTTCATGATTTTGGTTCATGATATATACTGTATATTCACTTGTATATGCTTAGAGCCACCAACTTTTCCAACTTTTTTGTGACTTGTTCACCTTCAAGGGGCAGCTTCATTTGCATATTCCTCATTCATAGGGCACCAATTCTAGGTATCCATTCACTTTATAAGATTCATTATTGGTTGGCAACCCTCCTTGACCACCATTACAAGGGGAAAGTATCTGAACTCATCCTGCCCTTGCAGGAGCAGAGGATAAAATATCTTGAGGATACCTTAAAGAAGAGTTTATGTAACGCCTTTCCAGACTCTGGTAGGTTGCAGTCTCATGGAAAAGCTAGTTTTGAGGCATCTGTTTGTCAAAGGAGGAGCGGTGGAGAAGGGGGCCATCTCAGTGATGCATTTCAAAGTTTTTTAGTCCTTGGTGTCCAGGGATGTCAACTTCAACATCCCATCAGCAGCAGTCGCAGCTAGTGCTCAAAATTTTTTGGGGGGCACAAACAAACTAAAAAATACTGAAATCCTCCCCCCATCAATTGCAGCCTCAATGTGCCCATCAAATGCAGCCATTGTGCCCATTAAACGCAGCCACGTGTGCCCATCATATGCAGCCACTTGTGCCCAAACACAGCCACTTGTGCCCATCAAATGCAGCCATTTGTGCCCATCAAATGCAGCCACCTGTGACCAAATGCAGCCACTTGTGCCCATCATATGCAGCCACCTGTGTGCATCCACTTGCCTATCATATGCAGCCACTTTCCTATCATATGCAGCCACTTGCCCATCAAATGCAGCCACCTGTGCTAATCATATGCAGCCACCTGTGCCCATCAAAGGCAGCCACTTGCCCATCAAAGGCAGCCACTTGCCCATCAAATGCAGCCACCTGTGCCCATCATATGCAGCTACCTGTGTGCATCCATTTGCCTATCATATGCAGCCACTTGCCCATCATATGCAGCCACTTGCCCATCAAATGTAGCCACCTGTGCTAACCATATGTAGCCACCTGTGCCCATCAAAGGCAGCCACTTGCCCATCAAAGGCAGCCACTTGACCATCATATGCAGCCACTTGCCCATCAAATGTAGCCACCTGTGCTAACCATATGTAGCCACCTGTGCCCATCAAATGCAGCCACCTGTGCCCATCAAATGCAGCCACCTGTGCCCATCATATGCAGCCACCTGTGCCCATCATATGCAGCCACTCTCCCATCATATGCAGCCACTGAGCCCATCAAATGCAACCACCTGTGCCCATCGACCCCCCCCCCCCCAGCATGCACGGATTGCGGCTCCGGCACAACCACTACCACAGATCGCAGCTCCGGCACCGAACCCTCCCCTTCCTCCCCCGCGTGGCACTGAGCCGAGGGGACTTACCACAGCACTGTGTGCAGCAGATCCTCTCACAGCGGTGGCTCCAGCTCGAGTCTCTTAGCTTCTCTTACTAAGCGCCAGGCATCCAATAGGGTGGCCTGGCACTTTGGCCAATCAGGAAGCAGGTCTGACGTCCTGCCTCCTGATTGGTGGGGAGGAAGGTTAGTGTGAAAATAGAGAAAATTAATTCTCTATGGTCACACAATTGGGTGGGAACAGGGCGCACTCTCTGCGCCCTGAGCCCACCCTATTTTGAAGCCTATTACAGCCTCAGGTTTTAATCAGGTACTTCAAAAAATACCACCTCCTCCTCCCACCCACACCATAAGAATCCATGCATCTGGCATCCTAAAAGGGGCCAGGCGCATGGATGGAAGGATGGCGCCCGTGCGCCCACAGTGCACGGGCTGCCACTGATCAGCAGCGTCTGCTTCACAGTATGCCCAGTATGTAATTGAGCTGCTGGGCTTCCCTGCATCCAGCGTGCTTTCCAAATAAGCATTCAGTGCTGCCGGAGGTTTTGTGACAGATAAAAGAGTGCGTCTGTCCCAGTGTTGTCAACCGCCCGTAGATTTACGGGCAGCCCGCAAATTTAACCCCTTTTTCGGGGCGCCCGTGAAATTCCACTACGGGCACCAGTGCCCGTAAAAATGATGGCAGCGAGCCGACCACGCAACTGCACATGCGCCGTTCTGAAGCCGGCTGGGCTCGGGAAAGCTCATACGCGCTCGGCCGGGCGGCGCATGCGCAGTAACGTAATAGCGCCGCCCGGTGCCATTTTCGAATCGATCGAGAGAGAGCATGGCAGCCAGCTGAGCCAGGCGACTCTGTCCTGTCATGCAGTGCACACACAGACCGCAGAGGTACGGAGAGTGGACCTGTGGGGGGGATAATATTCTTAGTAAAAGGAGATGAAGGCTTGGTAGCCGAAACATGTTGGGTGGATTCCCTATAATCACCGCGTTTGACATTATTTGAGCTGTTTATGATCATATACCATGTGAGTGTTTTTTTATTGTTCCATTAAATGTATGCTTTTTAAACGATATTATGCCATGTGAGTTTTTTTCCTCTCATGGTTTTTAAATAAACATCCGGTGGGTTTGCGGATACGTCTGGACGGTTTGAGCTGTTGAGATCTTCCCCCCTCCTTGAATTGAAGTTGTGGATACCCGATGTTTTATCCTGCCAGCCCTGGCGGCTAAACAAGCGTTTTGAGACTTGTAAGACGTATGTCTTTCCAAGTCCCCTACTTCCGGTAAGCCTCCTTAGATGTTTTGGTGATGGCCCTGTTACATATTCAAGACGTCACATTTCATTTGGTGTTTTACCTCCTCACCCACCAGTGATATTCCGTTGTTGTTTTCATCAGTTAACCCTCAGAGACTGTTGGTGGTGGTTTTTGATTTTCATCAGGAACACAATTTCAAATATTTATAGACTTTTCTTTGGGTTGATTTCCCATCTAATTATAATTTGGCCCTGTTTTCACATTTCACTGGTGTATTGTTAATATTATTATGGTTTACATGTCATTTTGTATTATATAGTGCACTTTTTGTATAGAGTCACCTTCATCTTATTCTTGAAGTATTTTTCATGTTCGCTTCATTTTCTGGCCATTGAAAGATGGCTCGAACTTAAATTTTTTTATTTATTTGTACACATAGCGCTACACTTTATATATACTTGTTGATCCAATTACTTCTGTCTTTGTCTTAGAGGTGTGTTAGCTGCTTATTGTGTAATTACCTTTATAACATCACTGGAGTAGCGCTGTACCCACCCCCTATTTTGATTTTAGTAAAAGGAGAACATTACTAGGACTGGAGCCAGGAGAAGTAATATGCTGGTGAATAGAGCACATCAGTCTCTGTCGCTGGGCCCTGGCTGCATGGCATATGCAGGGGACAGAGACTGATGTGCTCTATTCACCATCATATTACTTCTCCAGTTTACATCATCAGTGTGCTGTGTGTCCTCCCCCTGTGCCCCCTTTCCCTTTCATCTCTCCACAGGACAGGTCAGGGCAGCACTGTGCTGCCCTTACCTGTGGAGAGGTGAAAGGGGTACAGGAGGACACAGCACACTGATAATGTGGAGAAGTAATATGATGGTGGGCACTGGGCAGAGGAGGAGGCTACTATGAGGATGTATCATGTCCGCAGCCTCTGTCCCCCTCCTGTAGTATGTCCGCAGCCTCTATCCACCTCCTGTAGTATGTCCGCAGCCTCTGTCCACCTCCTGTAGTATGTCCGCAGCCTCTATCGACCTCCTGCAGTATGTCCGCAGCCTCTGTCCACCTCCTGTATCATGTCCGCAGCCTCTGTCCACCTACTGTAGTATGTGCGCAGTCTCTGACCATCTCTTTTCTTTTATCATGTCTGCAGTCTCTGAGGGGATCCTAGAAAGAAGTCAAGAGTGGGAGCGCCGCCGGGAGGTGGGTTACGGGAAGAGATAATCACGTGTTGACTGTGGAGAGGAGACTATAGAATAGCCGCCAAGCTGGAGCCATCTAAATGAGCCCTGCAGGGTGCACCTGAGAGGAGGTCAGTGACAGCGCCGCCAGGCCAGTCTGAGGGGGGTTCACTGATGTAAGGGGGGAGTGAATACAATAATTTAAGAGGGCACTGATATAAAGGTTCCCCTCTATATTAGTAATCCCCCCTTACCTTAGTGTATTTACTCTGCGGTAGGTGGTCTCTGGTCACCATCCTGCAGACTCTGATGTAAGGGGGAACTCTCTGCTGGCTGGGTTATAGTAACCTGACCTTCATGTAAATAGAGAAATATGTTTTTTGACTTTTGTTTAAGTTAAACACATTGCTAATAGCACTAGCTAGGTTGTCTAGCTTTGTGGGTGTTGATGTTATCTGGAAGTAATTTTTTGGTATAGGTTTCATAGGCACAATTAACACCCAAGGACCAAGTTTTCCGCACCTGTTTGACAGGTGCATCAAATTTACATTTTTTACAGCAAAGCCAATTCTTGCTCTCATCAAGAGTACCTCTAGAAGGTTACGGGGTGAAGGCACCAGCAACACCCAAAGAACAATTATCCCACAACTGTTTGACAGAGGCATCAAGCTAAATTTTTTTACAGCAAGGCCAATTGTCAGGGATATCACACGCAGGCATCGATCAAGGGTGATTAGATGAGTTAGCAACACCTTAAGGAATCAGGACCAGATGAATAAGTAAACAATAGGTTTATTAAGAAAATGACACACATCCAATACCAACACCAGTAAATCATAAACAAGAAAGTGGAAAATAAACGTAACAATGAAAACCCTAAGTAAATAACCTAACTATACCTAACTAACTATATACAAGTTTGGGTGAACACACATGAGAAAGACAGGCAAAGACAAAAGACAAGGGGAGCAGGAAGCCAGTAGTGGCAACAGAAAGCAGGTTCCAGGGGACAGGTCTCCGGATCAGGGTACAAGGAACAGGAACAGATCAGGCTCAGGCATGGACACGGCTTGCAGGGAAAATACTAAAGCACTGGACCTCAGTGCAAGGCGGGCTTATATACCCCCAGCAGTCCTATCAGGTGCAGCCTAACTACCTGTATGATCCATCTGATGGGAGACATCTGCTGGTGGCCACCAGAACTACACCCTTTGGTTCTAAACACAACAGTGCCTCCAGCAGGTGACCCAAGCAATGACACAGGTCCTGACACCAATTCTTGCTTTCACCAATAGTACCTCTAGAATGTTATGGGGTGAAGGCACCAATGACATCCAATTTTTCCACAACCGTGTGACAGGGGCGTCAAATTACATTTTTTTACAGCAAGGTCAATTCTTACTTTCATTAAGAGTACCTTGAGAAGGTTACAGGGTGAAGGCACCCACACCACCCAAAGACCATTTTTTCCCCAACTGTTTAACAGGGACGTCAAATTTCAATTTTTTACAGCAAGGCCGCCAACAACACCCAAAGACCAATTTTTTTGCAACTGTGTGACAGGGGCATCAAATTTCAATTTTTTTAAAAGAAAAACAATTCTTACTTTCATCAAGAGTTCCTCTATAGGGTTACAGTGTGAAGGCACCACCAACACCCAAAGCCCAATTTTTTCCACACCTGTTCCTTCTATCCAAAGTCTGCAAAAGAGATACCAGGCTTTAGTAAAAAAAAAATGTTAATCTTGGCCAGAGTGTACTATAATTTAGTTTCTTCACATAAGGCTTGCTCACTGTGGTGTGAAACTATTTCCATCCGAAATCTGCCAAAGAGACACCAAAATTTATCCAGAGTTCTGAGTGCACTTTTTCTTTGTAAATATCAGTTTTTCTGCATCAGGTTCTGTACACGCTACAGATGCGTCACTTTACAGGTAGACTAAGCGGACCCCCCAGGCACTATATTTAAATATATGAAATTTTTTTATTGTTTTAAGCATCATTAACTCCTTCCTAACCGCCACACGCCAATATACGTCGGCTCAATGACACGGGTGGGCAAAAGGGAGTACCCATACGTCCCTCCGTGCAAGGCCGCGCGCCCGCCGTAGGAGCATGCCTATGGCTTCCGCGGACTCAATGTCCGCCAGTGGCCTACGACTGCGGCTAGGAGAGGCAGAACAGGGAAATGCAATGAAATGTAAACAAGGCATTTCCCCATTCTGCCTAGTGACATGACAGGGATCTACTGCTCCCTGTCATCAGGAGCAGTGATCTCTGTCATGTCCTAGGTCAGGGGTGTCAAACTCAATTTCATTGTGGGCAGCATCAGCATTATAATTGCCCTCAAAAGGGCCAGTTGTATCTGTAAGAATAAATGTCCAGCGCATCCCCTCCCCTTACACTAGATGTCAAGAGTCACCCCACCATCAGAAGTTGAGTCCCCCACTCTCCCTTACATCACAGTGTGCACCCCCCTTTCCTTATGCTGCTGCTGGGCAGAAGCTAGATGCATTGCTTGAAAGCAGAAAGTAAGGGTCTGGAGGAGGACCAGAGGAGGGCTGGAGGTGTGAGGGCCACATGAAATGGCCTGGAGGGCCGGATTCAGGCCGCGGGCCTTGTGTTTGACACCTGTGTCCTAGGTAGTCCATCCCCCCCTACAGTTAGAACACACTGAGGGAACACAGTTAACCTCTTGATCGCTCCCTAGTGTTTTTATCCCCTTCCCTGCCAGTGACATTTATACAGTAATTAGTGGCTATTTTTAGCTCTGATCGCTGTATAAATATCAGTGGTCCCAAAATCGTGTCAAAAGTATCCGATCTGTCTGCCTCAATGTCGCAGTCCCACTTAAAATCGCAGATCACCGCCATTAGTAGTAGTAAAAAAAAATAATAAAGAAAATGCAATAAATCTATCCCCTATTTTGTAGACACTTTAAACCAATCAATATATGCTTATTGCGATTTTTTTTTTTTACCAAAAATATGTAGAAGAATATATATTGTCGTAAACTGAGGAAGAAATGTGTTTTTTTATGTATTTTTTTGGGATATTTATTATAACAAAATATAAAAAATATAGCTTTTTCCACAATTGTCGGTCTTTTTTTGTTTATAGCACAAAAAATAAAAATCGCAGAGGTGATCAAATACCACCAAAAGAAAGCTCTATTTGTGGGAAAAAAGGATGTCAATTTTGTTTGGGTACAACGTTGTACGACCACGCAATTGTCAGGTAAAGCGACGCAGTGCCGCATTGCAACAAATGCTCTGGTCAGTAAGGGGGCAAATCCTTCTGGGGCTGAAGTGATTAAAATCACTGCTCCTTTAAAAACAAATATTTTTAAAACTTTTTTTTGCATTGGTACATGTCCCCCAGGGCAGTACATGGGCCCCTATACCCTTTTTATGGCTAATAACTTGCATATAAACCTTCAAAATGGGGACTTTTGATTTTTCCTGTTTGGGTCCCATAGACTTCAATGGGGTTCTGTGTTTGGGTCTGAATTTTTGCAATGTTGGAGAGTCTGGCGCAAACCAAACTGAGGGGTGTTTGGCCCATCTATAGTCAACAATAGCCTGACCTTTTGACATATTTGACCTATGGCATATATAATACAGCAATGCCTTCTAGAGTTTGAGCTGGGAAATGTTTCACTCATAAAACTGATGTAGAAAACGATACGCCCTTGCAGGAATGACTACTTATACTTTCCAAATAAAGGGTAAGCAACATAAGCTGAAAGAAGGGCTCCATAATGACAAGGAAGGTCTGCGCCAGGCGGGCTCTATAACCACAAGATGATCAAAGAAGAAACTGCACCTGGGAACGACACTAAGGCTACCCAATGAGAGATTCATTTCTGCAATTGCTCATATAACTGGAAACCCTTGTTGCCTATAAAGTTTGTGAAGCTGCTATAACCTGAGCTTAGTGACTTTTATTGTATTCATATTGTACATGCACATTTACTACATGTCTTGTATTGTGTTCCTACTAATGTAAGTAGTTTGTATGTACAAGATTTTTGTCCAGTAAAGCACGTTAACTGCTTGCCACCTGCACACAGTACATTTCCTGCAGACACAGCAGTACACATGCGCATCAGAACGATCCCTTGGATCCACTGAACACAGTAGTCATTGGACTGAGTGCTATTGCACATGTGCAAACGGGTGAACACAGCGAATTACAGGGCTCAGTACCCAGCCAGGGTATCATGTGATTACTATGACTAATCATAGCGATTACATGATATTATAAAGCAAACTATCATGAATGGCTTTCATTCATGAACAGCTTGCGTACTGTTGTGATGCTGTGATTGGCCCACAGCTATTACAGGATACCTGGCACCCTGTACCGAGTGATTAGCTGTAGCTAATTACAGCATGTCAACAGTAAGCAAGCTGTCATAAATGGAAGATCATTCGTGACAGTTAACTATTGCTTTTAACAGTAATTATCAATATTATAAGCAATAACATTGTACAAAAATCCCTGATCCCCCCCCCCCCCCCCCCAGAGTAGTACTGAACTACTCTAATGAAAGTATGCAAAAAATGTAATAAAATATTCTTTTTTCTTTTCTTTACACCAGTCACCAGTCAATGTCCCTGATCGCTGCCATACCAGTCATATGATGACGCTGTACTGCACTGGTGACAAAATGTAAGAAAAAATTCCAAATTTTATTTAACTTTAAAATTTTAAAAAAATCAATTTAAAAAAAACTTGCCATACCTCTTACTAAAGACTTTGGACTGTCTACTTTCCAAAAATCAGTCATTTGTGGGGTATTTGTATTGTCCTTGCATTTTAGGACCTCAAGAAATGAAATAGGTTGTCAGTACATTAGGACTGATCAATTTTCAAATATACGGTACCATATATACCATAGTTTGTAGACTCAAAGCAAAACATATGTCTATTTATGCATGAAACATTAAAGCAGGCAAACTAAGCTATGGGCAAGAGGGGTTTGCCATCAAAGTTCATTAGCTAGTCTGTTTGCTAGTAATTGAGGTCCAGGTCATCGCGGAGCACTCACATTTTGTATCCATTGCCAATTTTGGAGTCTCTACACCCCTTAAGGTCTATTGCCTTTTTTTTATATTTACATATTTTCACAAACTTTTTTAAACATAATGAACAAGGCTTGGAACCCTTTTTATTGTTTTTTGTTATTAACATCCCCAGTCGGAAGTGGGCTGCATACTTTATCTGTTGTTGGAGTGGACTATTACCACACTTTGATCCTGTAGAAATGCACTCTCACTACAGCAAGCAATGATGAGAATTTTTCTTAAATTTTCCATTGGAGTTTGATATGGCTTTAATCTCAGGGGAACAAATTATGAGCACAGTTTTCATGGTTAGGCTTTGGTATGTCTCCTCTTGGCCAGTAAAGCCAGCTTGTGCCTGATATAACAAATCAGAAAGCCAGAAGAAGTAGGTCAGAGTCATAAAAGCTGTGGTTCCTTTAGGAATGCCAGATGGCCCTGGGGTTTTAGGAATCCTAAAGAGCAGCAGGGATAAGATCAAAGAGATTGCTGTGGGCCAATCTAAAAGATGGAAATGGTAGGTCATCCAGGTAATGTGATTAGTAGCATTGATTATTGAAAATGTGGGATGAGGGCACATGCGTGAGGCTTAACATGGAGGACGCTTCCTCTTAGAGCTCCGCACTCCCCGCCGCAGACTCGAGACTCTACACTGCTCTCGGACCGTCTAAGCGTTCCAGAAATCAAGCGATCCCCTCCCGCAAGTCCCAAGCTACAACCGGGATGGTTCTAACGGGACACAGGGGTAAAAGTAAGCCCAACCCGATTAAGGAGGCCCTGGCCCGCGCCTCGTTCAAGATGGCGGCGAAGGCTCTCGCCGCACAACACGCTGCATCTCCAGCCAGATCTGACCAACACTTTTTCCAGCTTTTCAATAAAAGCCTCTTATTTAATTGATTCATGCCCTATGTGGAGATTTTTTTACTCTTGTCTCCTTTCATGAATTGGACCCTGCTGAGCCCTAGCCATTTTTTCTTCACACACTACGTCTATCTGAGAGAGGTATCCTGACTGACATCCCGATCGAGAATTTCCACACCCTTGAACGGTGACGGCGGACTTGGACGTGACTCCTCGCCAGGACCTCTACAGCCATCCAGTCTCCACCCCATGTGAAGTTGCGGCACCATCTATGCCTTGGAACCCCCATGTGTTGTTAATTAACATATGATTTACCACATCCCTATGGACTTTTATTTTATTTGTTTATGTGTTATACAAACACACATATCACTTAATAGATATCTTTTATGTTTCTAGCACTTTTTTATTAATATGTGTTGAATATGTAAACGCATAATTCTAGCGCTGCATGTGTTTTCTATCTTTTTCTATTTGCACATTGCTTACCACATTGCTTCATGCTGGCAGCTACCACTTATATAAGTTTGTAATAGCGCAATTATTGATTGGTTTTATAGATCTGACCGAGCGGACAGCGAGGAGGATGAGGATACACATCCTGTATACAGCGGTTCTCCTGCTCCTTCACAACCAGGTATGTCACAGCCTGACTTCTTGAAACATATGAAAAAGATGCTTAACAAGGCCCTGAAAGTTACTTCTGACCAAATCACCAATAGACTGTCACGTGAGATAAGGGAACTAGGACAGCGCACAGCAGATTTGGAAACAAGGGTAGACGACATAGAGCTCACTATTCAAGAGCATGTCCAGGAACAGGCGGCCCTCCGTAAGGAAAATGCTACGTTACTATCGCGCCTGGAGGACGTGGAAAATCATTCACGCAGGTCCAACTTACGCCTCAGGGGTATCCCTGAATTGGTCGATGACATACAATCTTTTACTACAGCCCTCTTCCAAGAACTCTGCCCTTCTACACCCATTGAACGTCTGGAATTTGATAGAATCCACAGAGCGCTTACTCGTCGCCAGCAAGACGGCCCCCCACAGGATATAATAATCAAACTACACTTTATCCGCACAAAGGAGCAACTTCTCACAGCTGCCCGTAACAAAGACCCTCTCCAGTTCCAAGACCACTATTACCAACTTTTCTCTGACCTGGCACCCCTTACCATAGCTAAACGACGAGCCATGAAACCGCAATTACAAATTCTGATACAGCATCAGATAAAATATACCTGGTGCTTCCCTTTCTCCCTTTAATTTACATATCAGGGGCAGCAACACTCCTCTACCTCTCCAGAATCGCTGCAACGCCTTCTTGAATCGCTTCACCTGTCCCCTCCTCTGCACCAATCTGAGACTGCACTGCCGCGTACGCCAGCACGCTCAACATACCACCCTTATACCACCACACCAAAGCAGAATCAGCAAGGCCCCTCCTCGATTCGTAAAGGAACCCCATCTCGCCAAGCAAATCTGTTTGATCCAAAATCTCATACATCACGCTGAATGAATTTTGGTTAACCACGGATCATCTTTAACACCACAAGAGAACTTCTGGTCATATGATTACTATTATATTGACCGGAAACAGAAGTGGTTTCACCCTGTTACAGTGTACAGGTGTTGTTACACCTGTAAGAACTCTTACCAATATGAGACGCACCGAATACGTCCCCCTTACTTTTTTATTCTTTTTATTATTTTCATTTTTTGGGGGGCAAATACTTTGGATACATCCTTTTTGATATGTTCCATTCAATCTTGTTCTTTCCTTTCTTTTTTTGGTTCACACATGCCCATAACAGCAATCTAAGGCTTTGATGTTGATAACCTTCAAATGTTGTGTTATATTCTTTTTATTAACCGTTTTCTCCCTTAACTTTTAGTTGGGATTCGGGAGGTGATAGCTACCGGAATTTAAAGAATATTGATAAGATAACCTCCTTTACATTTTTGCAAACTCACTGGTAATCTTTATTTTAACTGTGCCATCTGTCTCTCTCTTCCCACTCCCACTTTCCTCCCTTCTTTCCTTTCCCTGCTTCCCCGCCCCATCCCCCTCCCCCCTTTCCTTTTTTCCACTCCCTTCCCGCTTGACCTTCTTCTCTTATCCCATTCTTTTTTCCCCCTTTCTTCCTTTCCCTCCCCACCCCTTCCCAACCCCCTCCTATGTTTCTGTTCTTTTTCCGATTTTATGGCACTGAGTTTTCTCACTAGGTGGGTCTATTATCTATATGTTACAATTTTGTACATTGGTAAATCCTTAACACAAATTGTTTGGACTGTTTGAGATTTATAGTGTTTCTATTTTTTCCCAGTCTGCGGTGGGGAACTGTCGCTGCTCCCCCCTGTAAGATGCACATGCTTCCTTCCCAGCCGGCTGGTTTGGAGGTACGGGCATCTACCTGTTGCGCTAAAAAGTCCAACGCACCAAGTGTTATTACACTTACTTACTTCTCCTGCAAAACCTATCCACTGTTTCTTGTTTTCTCTTTCTCTTCTTTTCTTCACTTTTCTCTCTGCTTTTCTTCTCCTGATTGTTCCCAACTAGGTCGGGGGGATCGCATGAACCACAAATATCTTCCCAGTAATCTTTTTCCCAAAGTGCTTAAATGGCCCCCTTGAATATACTTTCCCTTAACGTAAAGGGACTTAACTCACCTAACAAAAGGGTTAAGGCCTTCCGTACTTTTGCATCCCTGAAGGCTAGTATAATAGCCCTGCAAGAAACTCACTTTTCTACTCAAGCAACACCTAAATACTTTAGTTCCAAATACCCCCAAGTGTTCACTGCCTCTGCAGCCACTAAGCAACGGGGTGTCCTTGTTGCGTTCCACCACACTCTTCCGTTTATCTTAACTAATGAAATCAAAGACCCTGAAGGTCGCTACATTATTTTAGTTGGGCATGTACAAGATGTGACAACTACTGTTGTCTCTTATTATGCCCCCAATACTAACCCCAACCCCTTCTTTTCCCATCTCCTACAAGTGATACGAGCACACTGTAAAGGTACCCTCTTTCTATGTGACAGTTCCAACCAAGTACTACACCCACACCTAGACAAATCTCCCTACACCCCTGAACAATATTCCTCTTCTATATAATTTCGCAAACTTTTCCAGCAAGCCTCCCTACTGGATACTTGGAGAGAATGCAACCCTGCTAAGAAAAACTATACTTTCTACTCTTACCCACATAAATCCTTTTCAAGGATTGATCACATCTTTATACCAGTTTCATCCTCGCCAACCCTGCTCCATTCAAACATACACCCAATCACTTGGTCAGACCACTGCGCAGTAGTCACAACAGTCTCCTCCCTGATCTCCCAATCCAAAGATCATACATGGTGTATAAATGAGGCACATTTGACTAACCAATCCTATTGTTTTGATATACAACTAGCCCTCAAAGAATATATACAGCATAATGCCACACCTGGTATTTCGCCTGTCCTGTTATGGGAGGCCCACAAACCCGTGATTAGAGGGACCTGTATATCCATATCCACCGATCTCAAAAGAGATAAAAAAATTAAAACTCGACAATTAGAAGCTGAGTATCATCGCCTCTTCCTCCAATTCGAATCTGCTCCTACTGAACCCCATAGGATCTTACTAGAAAAAACGAAAGCTGAATTGGATTTAATTTTAGCAGAATCAGCAGATAAAACCATTCGAAGATTTAATCACACAATCTACACAAAAGCCAATAAACCTGATACCTTCCTGGCACTAAGACTCCGTCGACCGGAAAGGGTGCATAATCCTATCAGACTCAAACTGGCCAAGGATAACTTCACTGGTAATCCTGTTCAAGTACTTGCAGAATTCTGTAGGAAGTTAGCTGAATTATATACCCCGACACGCACATTCTCTGCGACACAAGCTGAGTCATTATTCCAAAACATCACTCTGCCAAAACTATCAGAGGCTAACAGAGAGTCTATGGAATGCCCCGTTACGTCTGATGAAGTTCTTTTTGCCATAAAATCTCTTAAACCTCACAAAAGACCAGGTCCCGATGGTTTATCTAGCTCTTATTTTTAAAAAATTTGCTCCCACTTTAGCCCCCCTTCTTACTAACACCTTTAATTCTCTCCTTAAACAACACTCCTTTGGCCGAGATACGTTGACAGCCATTATTTCTATGATACCCAAGCCTAACACAGATAACTCCCTATGGTCCAACTATAGGCCCATATCCTTACTTAATTTGGATATAAAGATATTAGCCAAGATTATGGCATTACGTCTCAATCCAATCATAGGTGGCCTTATACATAAAGACCAAGTTGGCTTCATTCCAAAACGTCAGGCTAGTGACAACATTCGACGCGTGATTCTGCTCCAACACCTAGCCCGAACAGGCCGGATCCCCATGCATCTACTCTCTCTCGATATTCGTAAGGCGTTTGACACAGTCTCATGGTCTTATCTTAACTATGTACTCCAGAGATGGGGATTTGGTCCCAATTTTTTGCAATGGGTTAATTCCTTATATAACCAACCACAAGCTTATGTTAAATACTCAGGATACCGTTCGGACTGTTTCCAAATTTTAGGAGGTACTAGACAGGGGTGCCCCCTCTCTCCCCTAGTATTCGTACTGGCGATAGAACCCCTAGCAGCCCTCCTAAGGGCAAACCCAAACATCAAAGGCCTTGATATAGCCTCTACATCACACAAGTTATGCTTATTTGCAGATGACGCACTACTATTTGTCACTTCTCCTCGAACTACACTCCCCAACCTAATTTATCTCCTAGACAAATTTGCCCTTATATCAGGTCTGGAAGTTAACCAGTCTAAATCAAAGGCTCTCAACGTATCTTTACCACAGTCTGAATTAGAACATATAAGGGAATTCTTCCCCTTTACTTGGGCTCCAGCTTCAATAGCTTATCTTGGTATTAAACTAACCAGCGACCCGGTCCACCTTTTTAAAACCAACTATCTCCCTATGTTAAAACACCTAACAGCCCTATTAGAAGCGTGGCGTCTGATATGTACCTCTTGGCTAGGCCGGATAGCGGCTGTAAAGATGTCCTTACTTCCAAAACTGCTTTATCTATATAGAGTCCTTCCGATCCCAATCCCCTCATACTACCATCGAATCATTCAAACACGAGTGTCCAAATACATTTGGGGCCCAATTAGACCCAGAGTTTCTAAAACAGTACTGCTTCGTAGTAAACTTAAGGGGGGGTTAGGTCTTCCTAACTTTATGGGATATTACCACGCCGCTCAGCTGGCCCAGATTACACTATATCATGCACAAAATGAAATACCACTTTGGGTCAGTTTGGAAGCTATTGACCTATACCCACTCAAAATATCTAATTTACTATGGTTGCCCTCCACAACTCGTGGCTCAATTTGTAACCCTATAACGGGACACTCTCTTAAGCTATGGGACAAACTCCGAGGTCCCTTTAAACTACAATCTCCGCACTCCCCATTACTCTCTTATCTAGACCATCCGAAATTCTACCCAGCCCAAGTTAACCCGAGCTCATTTCAAATCTGGCACAGGGCAGGATTATATCGCATATGCGATTTTGTTTCTGGATCCGATATAAAGTCGTTTACCTCATTACAAAACCTAACTGATATCCCCACCACAGAAGTCTTTCGATACCTACAGATATCCCATTTTATCCAAACAACGATAGGTACACATATGTCATTAGATGACTTATCCATTTTTGAAGGGATTTGCAAATCTGACCCTCACACCCCTGGTCTAATTTCTCTTTTATATGCTCATCTGACCTCTCCCCCAACCAACCTTCCCCCATATGCTGCGCAGTGGTCCACAGACCTCGCATTAGACCTTGATGCAGAGGACTGGTCTGACATTTGGTCCAATACGAAAATATCCTCCCAAAATGTAATCGCACAAGAGGCAAATTACAAAGTACTTATGAGATGGTATCTGGTTCCTGCCAGGATTTCCAAATTTCTCCCAAATTATCCAGCTACTTGTTTCCGCGGCTGTAACGAGCGAGGTACCCATGCACATATATGGTGGACATGCTCAATAGCACAGGAACTTTAAGCTGCGATCTTCCAAACGGCCTCCACACTATTTCAACATCGAATTGAACCTGACCCGGCTATAGCACTGTTGAATCTTATCCCATCAGATTTCACCGGATCTCAGACCCGCCTTCTCCTCCAGCTCACAACAGCAGCTAAACAGACAATAGCCAGGGCCTGGAAAACCCCAAAACTCTCCCTAGCTGAGGTCAAAAATAGGGTTACCCAGACTATGATTCACAGCAAAATAGAAGCCACGATACTTGATAGGATCCCTCAACATCTCAAAATTTGGAACCCCTGGACTGAACATTTTCTACCCCCAGATTTTGATAAGAGCCTCCTCAAACCTTAAGCAGTCCACTATAAAAATAGACAGACTTGTCGGTGAACCGGATGTTCTTGCGCCCCCCCCGACCACCCCTTCCCTCTCCCTATCCTTCTCTAATCTTTCTCTATCTTTCCTACACTTTTCATGCTTCTGACTTCCTCCTCTTCACTTGGGATAAAAATGTATAATGTCTAGTACTATGTGTGACATATGTATTGCCTGTTAAACTTTATGTCTTCTTTTCAATAAAAAAGTTTGAACAGAAAATGTGGGATGAGATAATTGTGTAAGTTGAACTTTCCTAAGGAAAATACTAGTTATTTTGCTTGTTTCAGGCAGCCAGTCCACCAACACTTTCAGAAATAGGTCAGCAACAAAAGACCCCATATTTCGTAGCACAGGTCGTTTTCAAAATTACACCAAGTGGTTTATTATTCTCACCTATTATTTGTATCAGAAGTCATACCCTTTCTTAAGACCAAATATGATTTCAGTCTAACGCATAATAAGTTGCTTTTATTTGCCCCAATGTGTGTTTTAGGCAGTGTGTGTTGACAGGTAATCAAAGCCTCAAAAAATTTTGATAAAATTAAATTCCTACCAATACATCTTTATTTACCTTAACACACATGAAGAAATTAGTCTGGGTGATAATACTGTAGGGAATGACCAAGTTACAAAGTTACATAAATGATTAGTTAGTTAGGCTGATAAAAGAAGTCAAGTCCATCTAATTCAATCAATAATGTTGTTGCTTTGTTTTTCCGGTTGCCTTTTGTACAGAGGCTGAGAGTTCTGGATTTTGAAACAGGAGCTCAAAGTAAGTTTTGCAAACATTAGGGCTTGACCAAAGGAACAGAATTGCCACAAATGGTCTTTACATCTTGGCCTTGACCTTTGAACAAAATTGATTGCATGCAGTTTGAGCTGGTTGTTGAGGAAGGCCTCCAGAGTGGAACTACAGATCACAAGGCTCTACAGACCAAATTTGATGGCACCCCACATAAAAACAAAGTGCCATCTGGCAGTAACACAGTCACTGATCTTCACAATGGGAAATAGAAAGGTAACAGGAGAGCTGTCAGTATAGTCAGTGCACTAATAGGGAGGCGTTCTGTGGAAAGTGGTTGTCTGGTAGGGATGAGCTTCGTGTTCAAGTCGAAAATTTGAAAACCATTTATCATTTTCCTTCCACTTCACAATAAATTAAATATTATAATCATCCTATTATTTTGGTTACTGTAGTGCGGTACTATTTTAATTCTAATTGCAACACTATGAAGTTCCTCCTCTGTTTTTTATGTGCCGCATATTGAGTATTTACTACTAGAGAACTGGAGAGTAAAAGATCTATCCAGGTTGCCATTACTAGATTGGGATATAAAAAAAAAAACTCTGTTAGACCTCCTATAATCTTGGCTCTAAGCTTCTGGTAAGCAGTACAAGTGTGAGAAGGTGGTGGAGCATTGGAGGTTTTTTCACTGAAGATAACACAAGCTGCTCGGAATTTGATAACAGAATTTATGGACTTTTTTGCACTGTGGATCACTTGATTGTTGTTTTTATATATATCTATGTATATATTATTAGAATCACTGATTTGGTCAATTTTGTGGACACCTGAGTTTTTATTATGATCACATTTATTATGATTGCATTTAATCACTTAAGGATTGCCCACCGTTTGTATACTGCGGCAGGGCAGCCCTATTGCGCAAAACTATGTACCTGTACACTAGACACAGTGGAGAGCCGATGCGCGGGTTCGACGGCTTCGATGTCCATCGGTCACCCGCGATATGTCCATTGGGCACCTGCGATCGCTCCTCAGAGAGACAGAATAGTACAGTGAGATCGTCTGTTCCTAGTGATTAGGAACAGCGATCTCTCTTTATTCCCAGTCAGTCTACTCCCCCCACAGTTAGAAACACCTCCCTAGGACACACTTCCCTTCCGGTATCATTTATACAGTGATCAGTGAATGTTTTTAGCTCTGATCACTGTAATAATGTCACTGGTCCCAAAAAAGTGTCAAAAGTGCTTGTTGTTTATTCTTCTCTCTTCCGAATCCGGCGTCATTGTTACTGCTGTCTTTCACATCTTTGCAGTCTAACATTTCCGCTCTTACTTGCGATATTGGCCACAATCCCACACATGAGCATTGAATGCTGGCCAAGCAAACTGCAGCCGGTGTTCTGCCCGATAACTCCAACTCGCCAAAATCTACAACCACGTCACTTCCGGTGACTCTCCAGCATCAGTAAGTGGAGATTTAGACGACTTGGCTGTTTTTACAGAAAACTGGTAGCATATATACTATGGTACACAGTATATGAGTGGACATTGTTAGTCCGCCCGCTAATAACAACCAACATGTACAAAGTAGTATGATATGTGGCGCTTACTGAAAAATTATATAAAAACACTAATAAAATCTATTTAAAATGTAAAACAACCAAATATAACGGAGATTCACTCGGAAAATCTAGATACTAATTGTGTCTTACAATTAATCTTCCATCGCATTGTGTAACCAAAGATTATAGCAAACCATTGTTACATCAAAGAATGAATCCAAAATGCCCCACTTCCAAACTGACACTAATAGAGCCTCTCAATGAGTGATAGATAATATCCAAGAAACAAGAAATATCTTCTACTAATTAGTGAAAACAAATAATACTTTTCTAAAAGGTCAAGCAAAACACAGTAATAAGGTGCACATTAATGCATTCATAGAAAACTGTGCAAAAAATCAGTTAATAATAAATATAACTATGAATATATATATATGTAACGCTGGTAGATTTTTAAATCTACTCCTTCTAGGTAAATTTAGTGGGTCATCTGTTCTGTACATAGTTCAGATCTAGTTTATTGTCAGATTTAGCATCTGTTCCAGTTTGGCTGTGTTGCGTGTAGTTTCACACTGTGCCTGTGGGTGTCATTGTCACCATGGGTCGGTGTTGGAAAAGCAACAAGCTGAAGTGTATGAGTGCTCTTCTGTCCTGGAGATAACTCCGAGTTGCATTCTGGGAGAGGGTACTTATGGGACAGACGCCATGTTTTAGGGAGCTTTTACCTCGTGGCCCTCCTGGCCTAGGGGCATGTGTCAGTGAATTCTATTTTGCGGCCCTCCGGCCTGGAGGGTTGCGTTGCGGCAGCCGAGTGGGTAGACCCAGAAGCCTGTCTGGGGCCTGCTATCGCTGGGATGGTCCTGTGCTGTCTGTCCTGCGGGAAGAAGCCAGACAATCGGGAAGATCCAGGGGAGAACCCATCTTGGAAGGGACCATGCAAGGCTGGTCTTAAGAAGGGCCTGGTGACTCGATTGGAGGACGTATCCTAAACTACCTTACCGCACAAGCCGGGTCGGCTTAAAGGTTCTGGTACTGTGTTTGCTGTTCATCAAAACTAATACATCCTGTGGCAGAGGATTGTACGGGTTTTATTTCAATCAAGTCTGTGGCAGAGACTTTTTGTTCCTGCTGCGTACCGGCTGCAAGGTTGGTGAGAGAGACCTATCCGGGCGGGCAAATATTTAATCCTGAGCTGAGGATACATATATCCCAAAAATTTCAAGTCCTTAGTGCTACAACAAGAAAAAGGTATTTGAACTTCCCTGCAACTCTCCTTATACCTCTTTCCTGCTACTTCTTCCAGATATCTCCCATTAAAGCATTGGAAAAATACAAAAAAGGTGATGGTAACAGCCCGCTAAAAATCAGCAGCTCCACCGTGAGTTAGTGCTACATGTGGGGGCTCGTCTGGGATTGTTTGCCGTTACCCTGAGCAGCCCTGAGAAGTATTTCACTGGGAGTTTATGTTAAAAGAGGTTTCTGGACTTTGTCACTTTTCCAGGCAAAGAGGGGTTAAATTGCAGAACTTTATTACTGACTGCGTAGGCTGTGGGTGAGAAGTAAAAGCCCAGGAGCTACATTATCAGAGGAACAAGTGGGAGGAGTCTAATCTACTTGTTACCGCATGGGACGTGGTGGTGTGTGTTTGGCGCCAAAGGAGAGAGAAGCCTCGTGTTTGTGTTTAGAGTATCAGAGTGCAGCCATGTCTTCTTTCCCATTGGTACCGTCGACAATGGGGTCCAAGATGTTCCCTACAAGTACGGCTGCGGGTGCTATGCTGACCGGAACCCTGCTAACAGATACCGGCATTCGTTTGAAGCCGCAGGGGCGGTTCATCCTATACACAGTTGGAGATATCGAAGGGCTGGGCATGCTTTGCCACAAGTGTGAAGGACTGGCCATACATCTCCGTCCATTTGTTCGCTGTTTGCAGTGCAGAGAATATTTGTTCACAGTGGAGCAACGTACAATGTCGCCCTGTGCTTATCGTGTGGATTGGGCTACAGGTATTGCCACAGTGGAAACTACTGTCATTGCTGTTGGAGAGCAACGGGCCATGGTCTCGTCTGCTACCGAGAGTGCTTCCGAGGGAGATGTCGCTGTCACCACTTCATCAGCGGACATCACCTTTATTTCTACTTCTACCACACCTATCCCCGTTGCACCTGTTCCAAGGAAGGTGGGATATGTGAAGGCTTCCCGCGGCCGTGGTCGAGGCCTACCCCAGAGACTACCCGAACCGGAGCCGGAGGAGTATGTGGATCCGGAGAAGTCCACATCAGGAACGGTTGAGAGATCAAAGGGGAACATATCTGGGACTCTCTGTAAATATTTGCCAGCGGAAGAGTTGAAAGACTCGGAGATAGATTCTATGTCAAATCTCTCCGGTGATGATGATTTGTTTGAGACAATGTCAAAGGGACTGCTGTGGGCCCAGCGTGAAGATGTTGCTTCTGCCCTTACTTTCTCAGAATGGATAGCCATGAATTCTGGTAAGACATCACCATGCGTGGAGCCGCACAGTACTACCAAAGAGACATTGTTTAAAGTTGCTAGTTTGCTTGAGAGTGAGCCGACACCCATCGGATCTATGGTGCGTAAATCGCCAAATTCTTGTGTGCCTCCTGGTTTGGGGAAAAATAGAACTTTGCCTAGACTTGCTCGTTTACAGTGAGTGCTCAGCAAACGTGTTGCCAGAGAATATGGTCTGGAATTTCCCTATGTGACTAAGGAAATTATGCAGAAAATTGAGGCCAACCGGGAACAGTGGTATTGTGAAGCTGTTTGGGACTATTTGTCTGTACCAAAACCTTTCTGGAAAGTTGGGTATTCTGCTGCTATGGATGAACGTTTCAATGGACGTTTGCTGCATTGGAACTATGGTCAGCACATCTATGCTGACAAGGTGGTCATTTGCAGACCCGGAAAAGATGACATTGTCTACTTTATCACCACTGTGGATAAACAAGGGAAGAAACTGACATTGCCAGATCCTCGGTTATATTGGTGATTATGCAAAGAAGAGACTGTTGTCTTCTGCTCTTCTAAAAAGAAAAAGAGAACTTTGGGGTGTATAGACAGCTAGTGTTAGTGTTTAGAGATCTCCGTGGTCAAGAGATTTTATTTATCTCAGCACTTATATATCCAAAGTTTCTTTACTGAAAAAAAATAATAATAATACAATATGCCCCGAGATAGGGACGGACTTTTCAAGTTATTTCAGTTTATTTTCATTAGAAGAAAATATGTGGGAAGAGAGTGACATTCTTTTGTGGAATGAGGCTTTGCTCCTAAATTGTTAGTAATGCTACTGTACATATTTCTTGTGTGTCTAATTTTGTTTCTTTCAGGAACAATCAGATCTCCTATCAAGCTGTTAGGCTTTTCAGGTAGGTAGATAGTGGGGTTTTGTGACATGTTTAATGTGATTTCTTTTGCTGATGTGAATATGTCATTGTATAAATGTTAAAACTGTAACATTTCTATACTGTATTTTCTTCCTTCTGATCCAAGTTCAAATACCTACTCTCAGGCTTGAGAGTCATATTTTGCTAGACGTTGAGGACAACGTCTATTGTGGTGGGGGATGTATGTAGCGCTGGTAGATTTTTCAATCTACCACTTCTAGGTAAATTTAGTGGGTCATCTGTTGTGTACATAGTTTAGATTTAGTTTATTGTCAGATTTAGCCTCTGTTCCAGTTTGGCTGTGTTGCGTGTAGTTTCACACTGTGCCTGTGGGTGTCGTTGTGGGTCGGTGTTGAAAAAGCAACAAGCTGAAGTGTATGAGTGCTCTTCTGTGCCGGAGATAACTCGGCAGAGGTGGTCCTCCGAGTTGCATTCTGGGAGAGGGTTATTATGGTACAGACGCCATGTTTTAGGAGCTTTTACCTTGTGGCCCTCCTGGCCTAGAGGCATGTGTCAGTGAGTTCTATTTCGCGGCCCTGGAGGGTTGCATTGCGGCAGCCGAGCGGGTAGACCCAGAAGCCTGTCTGGGGCCTGCTATCCCTAGGATGGTCCTGTGCTGTCTGTCCTGCGGGAAGAAGCCGGACAATCGGGAAGATCCAGGGGAGGACCCATTTTGGAAGGGACCATGCAAGGCTGGTCTTAAGAAGGGCCTGGTGAATCGATTGGAGGATGTATCCTAAACTACCTTACCGCACAAGTACTGCCAGGTCGGCTTAAAGGTTCTGGTACTGTGTTTACTGTTCATCAAAACTAATACATCCTGTGGCAGAGGATCGTACGGGTTTTATTTCAATCAAGTCTGTGGCAGAGACTTTTTGTTCGTGCTGCGTACCGGCTGCTAGGTTGGTGAGAGAGACCTATTCGGGCGGGCAAAGATTTAATCCTGATCTGAGGATACATTCATCCCAAAGATTTCAAATCCTTAGTGCTACACCAAGAAAAAGGTATTTGAACTTCCCTGCAACTCTCCTTCTACCTCTTTCCTGCTACTTTTTCCAGTTATCTCCCATTAAAGCATTGTAAAAAATACTCAAGTGACTGGTGCCTACATTGTTTGATAATAAGCTCAATGGAACCCTAGACCCGGTGCTGGTGAAATTACAGGTAAAAAGGTGATGGTAACAGCCTGCTAAAAATCAGCAGCTCCACCGTGAGTTAGTGCTACATAAAGATAAATAATTAATTATGATTTGCATTAAAAACGTAAATCCCAATTAGCAGTGTATATTGAAAGTGTAAATGTGCAATATGTGCAACATCAATACATGAGTAAAGAGTATTTGATAACATGCAAAACCCCGCAAAAGTGTAAAGAAATTAATATAATAAATGATAATAATTGAAATCCAATGTGATTCAAGAAAATGTGCTAAATAGAATGAAAAAAGAGTGTCCAGATTGTGACAATCTCAATTCAAAAATTGTGAAGGATAGTTCATCAAGAATTTCCGGTGCCAGCAATCAATCTAAGATGTATAGAAGGAAGTGGTCTCCCCAGCCTCTCACCTCATGGCTGAACGATAACAGCCCTGTTTGCAGGAAAAAACGATCCAATCTGCTCCGCAATCCCCTTGCTCCCCTAGGGATCTCCTGCCTTACACCACACTCCGTTCTCAGGGCGCCCCAGACAGTCAGCCAAGCAATATAAGTCATAAAAAAGAGGGGAGGAAGCACTCCATGGTGTAGTATTTAAAATTCACACGTTTATTACAAGTAATTCACTTACATTAAAACAATGTCAAACGAGCAAGATAGTGCGACCTCTTGCCGATCCCGGCCATGATCGGGAAGCCCAACGTGACCCGCCTCTCTTTCCTGACGCGTTGCGTGACTGTCACGTCACTTTCTCAAAGGGTATGGAGACGGGTGTACAACTATGACTCATATAGCAGGGATGGTTACTATGGTAACTCCTGCTCAGCCTAAAACTGGACATAGTCTCCAAGTAATAGCTTTTAATTTACTAAAAACAAATCTAGATCAATATTATAATTAACATTTGTAATTAATTATTGAATACAAAATATAAAATATAAAGTGCATTCAATAAATTAGCACCCTCTAGTGGGCAATAATAAGTTGAAAATAGCCACATGACTAAGGATTAAATCTTGGCATATAACTGCCATTTAGTGGACAAAATAAATGCTTCTAAGCTAAAAAAGATAAAGATAAAAATACATCAATAAAAAAGATTTGTGATATTGCAGCCATTGGTTATTAGACAAGCTAAGGTTATAGGTCATTACAATATTCTTAAGGAACCATAATTAATAAAATAAAAGTGGATAGGTTAAGAAATATATATCATATAAGCTCATAAGGACCATGTTCATATAACCTAAAATCAAGAAGTTGTATCATAAAGGCCAACAACCCCAGCTCATAATATATATCATCTACTAGGCAACTACTAATTAATGTATAGATTGATTAATAAGAAGGATAATGGTAATAAACCAGGGATCGGCAAGCAGTCACACTATCTTGCTCGTTTGACATTGTTTTAATGTAAGTGAATTACTTGTAATAAACGTGTGAATTTTAAATACTACACCATGGAGTGTTTCCTCCCCTCTTTTTTATGACTTATATTGCTTGGCTGACTGTCTGGGGCACCCTGAGAACAGAGTGTGGTGTAAGGCAGGAGATCCCTAGGGGAGCAAGGGGATTGCGGAGCAGATTGGATCGTTTTTTTCCTGCAAACAGGGCTGTTATCGTTCAGCCATGAGATGAGAGGCTGGGGAGACCACATCCTTCTATACACCTTAGATTGATTGCTGGCACCGGAAATTCTTGATGAAATATCCTTCATAATTTTTGAATTGAGATTGTCACTGTCCCTCATCCAATCTGGATTGCATCGACTATGGGACTTTTTTATCGAGGACACTCTTTTTTCATTCTATTTAGCACATTTTCTTGAATCACATTGGATTTCAATTATTATCATTTATTATATTAATTTCTTTACACTTTTTGTGGGGTTTTGCATGTTATCAAATACTCTTTACTCATGTATTGATGTTGCACATATTGCACATTTGCACTTTCAATATACACTGCTAATTGGGATTTACGTTTTTTTTTTTTTTTGTTTTTTTTTTCAGCCACTTCAGTTAACTTAATACGGAGACATCTTTCAGTTTGGTACTCATGTGTGTCTCTTACCTAGTCACATCATTGTGGCCTTTCAAACTTTCCTTCTTTTACTTTATACATTCCATATTTAAATAATTACAATAATACAAATGTGTAGCATATAAAACACCCAATTTGTGCATCGAGGCCAACCGGCCACATAATCTCTTATTATTATCATGCGTGTTAGTACATTATTACTGTTCTGTCTGGTACACCATCCCCCCCCCCCGCCCCCCAGTCACCCCCCCCCCCCTATCGGGCCCACATAATTCCAAAGCACACCCTATATTTGGCTACTGTTCTTTTTCGTTGTTCTCTCTTGGTTTCGAAACTCCAAGCCACGCCCAGCACGACACCTCTATCTGGCTGGAAAGAGGATTGCTCTCGGCACTAAAATAGCACTGGTAAAGAGCACAGCATTGCTTGGACCCACAAGTTCCATAGTTTCACAAATGTATTGTAATTGCCTGATCTGGTATAGAATGTCCTTTCGCTCCATACTGTAGCGTTAATGGTTTCAATCCAAGCTTCAGGGGTTGGGGGTGCTCTCGATTGCCAGGATTGTGCTATTAGTTTTCTGGCTTGGAACAAGCATCTTGCTATCGCTAAATCTGTATTCCTACCCCTCGGCCCGTTATTCACATAGCCCAACACACAGGTCTTGGGATCAAGTTCTAAGTTAACTCTGAAGGTGGTGTTTATTTTCTTTAGAATCTCAGGCCAGTATCTAACTAATTTTGGGCACCTCCAGACCATATGAATTAGATCGCCTGTTCCCCTGCATCTAGGGCACTCATCATTGACTCTATGACCAAACATGAACAACTTTTTTGGTGTGTGGTACGACCTATGCAGCAACATCAGGTGGGAGGCTTTTTGTGAGGGAGAGACCGACACCTCCGATCCAAATTCAAGAATCCTTCTCCATTGTTCGTCTGTTATCTCCCCCACATCGGCCTCCCACCTGTCCCTTCCCCCTGTAGGACCTGCCTGCGTATTTATTCTCTTTGTAAGCTGGGTATATATCGTTGAAAGCAAACCCTTGGTAGTCTCTGACTTAACTATTGTTTGCAATAATGGGATCCTACACCATACTAGGGGTTGTCTATTGAACTGCTTGCTCAATGCATGCCTAATCTGTAGATAGCTATAGAATACTTGGTTTGGTAATCCATACTCATGTCTCAATTTCTCGAAAGATTTCAGAGTGTCCCCCTCATATAATTGAATCAGTCGGTTTATCCCACACCTTTCCCACATCTTGTTCTTATCGACGCTTAGTAATTCATGCAGTTGCTTATTGCTCCACATTGGCGAGAGTTCTGAAATCCCTTTGTACCCCATTATTCTCTTGGTTGCCTGCCAGACCCTGGTAATCATTTTAAATGTCGGAATCTCCCCTTGCAGTGAATCTGCTTCCAGTGCTCCCACTAGTGAGCTATGTGGGTTCCCCTGTAGGGTAATTTTGACATTGTTACTTCCACCTCCCTCGGTGTCGCATCCCCCTAGTTGTTGTAGCTGGGCTGCCAACAAATAGATAAACGGTTGGGGAACCCCCAGACCCCCCTCTGTGGCAGGGCGCTGCAGTTTTTGTAGGCCAATCCTGGCCTGACCTTTTTTCCATATTAACTCCCTGAAGAGGGATTGAATTTTTTGAAACCACTTCTCCCCAATCCAAACTGGGGAGTTGTGGAGTAAATATAACAACTGCGGCATCCATACCATTTTTATCAAGTTAACTCTACCCGCCACAGACAGAGGGAGTCTGCTCCAGGTATCACATTTTCTCTTAAATTTTGATAAGAGGGGGACCAAGTTGTCTTCAATAAATGCGCTGGGGTCCTTGGACAGGACAACACCAAGATACTTCATCTTCCCCATAACCTTCGATTGGGGCAAGCACGTCGAAGTAGGATTGGCCAATAAGTCAACCGGCAGGAGCGATGATTTCTCCCAATTAATGGCTAGTCCGGAGAACTTTCCGAAGTCCTCCACTAGGTGCATCGCTTTCTCCAATGAGACAGTCGTGTCCCCCAGGAAAAATAGGACGTCGTCCGCGAAAAGCGCTATTCTCTCTTCCCCCCCTTTTCGCTGAAATCCCTGTATTTCGGGCGATGATCTCACTGCTTCCGCCAATGGCTCCATGGCCAGGACGAACAGTAAAGGAGATAGGGGGCACCCCTGCCTTGTCCCTCTTTCGAGGGGAAAATTTTCCGAGTATTCGCCGTTTATCTTGAGCCTTGCCCTTGGGTGGTTATATAGGATTTTTAACCAGCTGATAAATACGGGGCCGAATCCAAACCTCTCTAGCACCCTCCATAGATATTCCCACTCCAGGCTATCAAAAGCCTTGGCAGTATCCAGAGACAATATAGCTCTGGATCCTACATTTTCTGTTGGTACCTGGAGATTCAAATAGGCCCTTCTGATATTTGTGCTAGTGGACCGGCCGGGGATAAATCCCGATTGGTCCAGGTGCACAAGTTTTGTAATACATTTATTTAATCTGGATGCCAACACCCTTGCAATGATCTTAACATCTGTGCATAACAGTGATATCGGTCTGTACGAGGAGACTTCCAATTGGTCTTTGCCCTCCTTTGGTATAACTACTATGTCAGCCTCCAACATTGATGAGGGCAACCTTCCGTCCTTGACCGTTTGCTCCAACACTTTTAGAAGCTCCGGAAGCAGGACCTCCCCGTATTTTCTGTAGATCTCCAATGGCAGTCCATCCGGGCCCGGAGATTTCTGGCCTGACAACTCCGATACTGCCTTTTGCAGCTCCTCCAAAGTCAGAGGGGACTCCATCTCGTCTCTATCCCTCTCCGAGAGTGCGGGCAGGTTCACCCTTTCCAAGAACCCATCTATCTCACTCTGATTCAAACCCCGACGTGACCTATACAGGTCTCTATAGAATGTAGAGAAGGCCTCTTAGACCTCGGATCGGATGTAATCTTTCCGGCCGGTGTCTTGATTGAGGAGATAGCCGGTGAAGATAGGTTGGACTTAATTAAAAGGGCAAGCGTCCGGCCTACTTTCTCCCCTTCGCCAAAGTAATTTTGTTTCTGAAAAAGTCTCTTGTTCTCTACTCTTCTGTTAATTACTTCTTTATACTCTTGATAATATAGAAGATTTCGCGCAATATTTCTTGAGTGATGTGTATAAGGTGGGGTAGGAGCAAAAGTGATTGAGGTATTAGTAACTGTGATAGTGTTAATAAGGATCTACAATCTCTATATTAAAACATAAATCTATTACTACTGATTAACAGTGGAGTGATAATGCTGTGTTTAAAAGTGCATCCGTGCAAATGGTTCAATAACGAAACAACCATAAAGTGACAGCTAGCTCCAATACCATAAATACATTGATACAAATAAATATTAATTAATAGTGAGTAAATATCATAAATAAATTAAAAAATAACAATTAGTAATTTCCGACTGTGAATAATTAGTAAAGTGCAACCCATCAAAAGGATAAATAAAATATATAAAAAATTATCGAGAATTAATTGCAATTAATGCCATCATCATCCAGACACATGTGTCTTAAAACAATGATGACAGCATTTTGGAATTGAAGAAAAACAGTTCATAGATTTATAAATAGATGGCGCTGTTGTAGAGGTAGACAAGTCTTTCTATTAAGATCTGTGTATGTCTTCATGTGTTAAATAGGTCGTTCCTATAGTGGTGCCTCCTAGTTCAGTCTCCCTTTGCTTAAAAACAATAATACACTAGTGGAGCCTATCTTCTCTCTCCCTCTCCCTTCTCTTTGTCTCCCCCCCTCTCTCTCCCCCCTCTTCCTCCCCTGGGTCTGAGCTACACTAGAGCGGAGGAAATAAGGAGATAATAAGGAGAGCTGAGCAGCAAAAAGGAGAAGTTACCAGACAGTACTTCTACACTTCAAAAGGCATTTTACCAAAACTTGATTTCTACTGTTTTAAGGTGAGAGTTCTGAGAGACTGAACTAGGAGGCACCACTATAGGAACGACCTATTTAACACATGAAGACATACACAGATCTTAATAGAAAGACTTGTCTACCTCTACAACAGCGCCACCTATTTATAAATCTATGAACTCTTTTTCTTCAATTCCAAAATGCTGTCATCATTGTTTTAAGACACATGTGTCTGGATGATGATGGCATTAATTGCAATTAATTCTCGATAATTTTTTATATATTTTATTCATCCTTTTGATGGGTTGCACTTTACTAATTATTCACAGTCGGAAATTACTAATTGTTATTTTTTAATTTATTTATGATATTTACTCACTATTAATTAATATTTATTTGTATCAATGTATTTATGGTATTGGAGCTAGCTGTCACTTTATGGTTGTTTCGTTATTGAACCATTTGCACGGATGCACTTTTAAACACAGCATTATCACTCCACTGTTAATCAGTAGTAATAGATTTATGTTTTAATATAGAGATTGTAGATCCTTATTAACACTATCACAGTTACTAATACCTCAATCACTTTTGCTCCTACCCCACCTTATACACATCACTCAAGAAATATTGCGCGAAATCTTCTATATTATCATTTCATTAAGTGGTTGTGTGAGCACTTTTATTTTGCAGCAATATTTTTATTTTATTTCGTTATCTATTCATTTATTAACCTACACTATCGTGTTAATAGTATTTGTCACATCCACTAGCGCGAAGGAAATTTTACCATTCTTTATACTCTTGTTGTTTACTAAGCCAAATCTCCTGTTTTTCCGGGGTTGGGTCTAGCACATATTGTGCTTCTGATTCCATGGCTTCCCTCCTAGCCCTCACCTCCCATTCCCTTGATGTTTTCTTTGCTATAACCACCTGCTGATGTAGTAGTCCCCTAAGGTATGCTTTTAGGGTGTCCCACACTACCCCTACTGATGCTGTACCTGAATTAAATGTTATAAACTCTTTTAGTTTGAAGGCTATTTCTGCTGGGCTACGTATCAGGTCCAACCATAGTGGGTTTAATGTCCACCTTTGGGATTTACGTTTTTAATGCAAATCATAATTAATTATTTATCTTTATATCAGGGGCGGACTGACCATTGAGCCACTCGGGCACTGCCCGAGGGCCCTGGGCCACTAGGGGGCCCCATCAGGGTTGCCAGCCTCAGTAAAACCAGGGACAGTATGTATAAATCTGTGTTTTTTTTACATCTGTCTGTGCATATTGTGTGTACATGTATGTGTATACTGTGTGATTGTATACTGTGTGTGTGTATACTGTGTGGCCCCATAATCTCTGATTGCCTGGGGGGCCCCATAATCTCCTATTGCCCGGGGGCCCCATGAGTTATCAGTCCGCTCCTGCTTTATATATATATTTATAGTTATATTTATTTCTAACTGATTTTTTGCACAGTTTTCTATGAATGCATTAATGTGCACCTTATTACTGTGTTTTGCGAGACCTTTTAAACAATTATTATTTGTTTTCACTAATTAGTAGATAATATTTCTTGTTTCTTGGATATTATCTATCACTCATTGAGAGGCTCTATTAGTGCCAGTTTGGAAGTGGGGCATTTTGGATTCATTCTTTGATGTAACAATGGTTTGCTATAATCTTTGGTTACACAATGCGATGGAAGATTAATTGTAAGACACAATTAGTATCTGGATTTTCCGAGTGAATCTCCATTATATTTGGTTGTTTTACATTTTTAATTGATTTTATTAGTGTTTTTATATAATTTTTCAGTAAGCGCCACATATCATACTACTTTGTGCATCTTCTTTGATTGGTGTGTGAACACCCTTATGTTGGCAGCTGCATTGTTAAGTTCTCTCGGGGTTTGTTGATTTTGTTCCTTGTTTTGTTGCTTGCGCACTGGTATTCGTTATTATTTGTTAACCAACAACATAGCCGCCTCCAAGCCAGCGACAACTTTTTTCCTCCTTACCCGGTGTTCTGTCAAAATAGCCAACTCATTGCGTACCATAGGATATACGCTGCCGGTGTTCTGTAAAAGCAGCCAACTCGTCGAAATCTCCAATTATTGCTGCTGGAGAGCCACTGGAAGTGACGTGGTTGGAGATTTTGGTGAGTTGGAGTTTTTTCGGCAGAACACCAGCAAATACACTCTCTCCACTCCACATATCCCTGGATCTGTCCTGCTGTCTACACTCCCATGTGACATGGCAAGTCACATGGGGTGTATCTGGAAGCTCTGCATGGGGCTGAACTCTCACAGTATTGCAATGCAATGCTGCAGATAGTACATGACGGAGGCATCGGCTGGAACAGACTAACGGCACGCAGTACATGCCCTAAATAGCCGATGATACACTATATTATCAAAAGTATTGGTACGCATGCCTTTACATGCACATGAACTTTAATGGCATCCCAGTCTTAGTCCATAGGCCTCAATATTGAGTTGACCCACCCTTTGCAGCTATAGCAGCTTCAACTCTTCTGGGAAGACATTTTCGACAATTTCATGCTCCCAACTTTGTGGGAACAGTTTAGGGGTGGCCCCTTCCTGTTCTAACATGACTGCGCATCAGTGCACAAAGTAAGGTCCAAAAAGACATGAATGAGCGAGTTTGGGGTGGAGGAACTTGAATGGCCTGCCCAGAGTCCTGACCTCAACCTGATAGAACACCTTTGGGATGAATTAGAGCAGAGACTGAAAGCCAGGCCTTCTTGTCCAACATCAGTGCCTGACCTCAAAAATACACTTCTGGAAGAATGGTCAAACATTCCAATAGACACACTCCTAAACCTTGTGGACAGCCTTCCCAGAAGAGTTGAAGCTGTTATAGCTGCAAAGGGTGGGCCAACTCAATATTGAACCCTATAGACGAAGACTGGGATGCTATTAAAGTTCATGTGCGTGTAAAGGTAGGTGTCCCAATACTTCTGACAATAAAGTGTATGTCCAGTATATACAAAATGCAGGCAAAATCCAGTGATTCTTCCAGTGATAATAGTGACATGAGGTAAATGTTGCAGGGTGACTGTGGTGACAAACGTGGACCTCCACCTTCAGTGATACTAGCCGCTCACCTCAATGGATGCACCCCTGAGTGAATCAGTCAGGTCAAACACAGCAGTTCCCTCACCAGGGAATTAATCAGGAGGAGATGAGTGCACCGTAAAGCATCAGCAGCAGCAGCTTTCAGTAACCAACAGACAGGCAATGATCACATGTAAAAGATAAGGAAGGAATCTAGTGCTCTCTGAATGATAATCAAATCAATTTAATAAAAAAGCGAAAGAACTCACAATAAAATGCAACTGTACCCCAGTGCGGAGGATAAAAGCATAGAAGGAATGGATGTCCCATAGAGGATGGACGAGCGGAGCGCGGGTGACGTCACGATCAGGGCACGTTCTCCTTGCCATACGCGTTACGTCCCTCAAAGTGGGCGGGACTTCCTCAGCGGCGACGGCTGAGCGCGATGACACCCATTTAAATACTAGTCCGCTCCTCCCAAACAACCAATGAACTGAGTTGTGTACTAATCACCATGGTGACCATAAACGAGACTTCAAACCAGGAAGTGACTGTCTCCATATGATAGCCATGTAGGTGGTGAATAGTGAGGCTATTAATAAATAGCCTCCGTTAGATGTACCAAAACGTCATGTCTCTAAAACTATAAAAAATATATAGAATAGTGAGACCACTGTAAGGATAATAAATAATAAAAAAATGTGAAAAAATCAAACAATAAATAAAGCAACGGCGGCAAAATCCCCACGTATCCGCTCATCCTCCTGGGTCATCCAATACCATATTGTAAATACATGTAAAATTAACATATTGAAAAAAGTCAAAAATTGAATAATTAAAAAATTAAATTAAAAAAGGGGCACTATCGATCAGAAATAAAACAGTTAACGTCAAACTCGACGTTCAAGCCTCTTGGTACAAGAACCTTGGTCTCGTGAATCCAATGGGATTCTTTACGACTGAGTTGGCGCAGGAAGTTGCCCCCCCTCCAATGTTTATTAACTCTCTCTACACCCCAGAAGCTCAAACCCCTGGGGTTCTGATTGTGTACCAACTTAAAGTGCTTAGAAACATTGTGTGTTTTTATACCTTTTTTAATGTTGTTGACATGTTCCCCAAGCCGAATATGCAAGGGGCGGGATGTTCTGCCAATGTATTGTAAGCCACACTCACACTGTAACATATAGACAACCCCAATAGTGGTACAGGTGATGAGTTGATCTATCTTATATTCTTTACCTGTGGAGGTGGCTTTAAAACTTTTGCGTTTTTTGTTATTGCACTTGGAATGTCTGCAGGCTGTGCACCGCCCACAGGCATAGAATCCTGAGAGAAAGGAAAATAATCTACTTTCAGATTGTATAGGGGGATCCACCACACCTGGGGCTAGGCGATCTCGTAAAGATGGGGCTTTTTTGTAGATGAACGAGGGGAGGGGTGGCAACAGGGGACCCAGCACACGATCCTGTCTGAGAATTGACCAATTCTTCAAAACAAGTTTCTCAAATTGTTTGTGCTGGATGTTATAGTTCAATACCATTTTGAAATTGAAAACCTCTGAACCAATATTTTTAACCTTGTGGGAGATAAGGGAAGTTCTATCCATGGCCAAAACTTTCTCAACCTCGCTGTTAAGTATGTGTGTATCATATCCTTTTTCTGCAAACCTGGATGAAAGTAAGGCAGATTGGGAAATGAAATCACTATCTTGCGTGCAATTACATCTGAGTCTAACGAATTGTCCCCTGGGTATGTTACAGAGCCAAGATTTATGATGGCAACTTCCCAGGGGAATGTATGAGTTACGGTCTGTTGGTTTAAGGTAATTGCATAATCTAAACCCCTCGTTCTCTTTCCAGATTTCAAGATCAAGAAATACTATTTTTTCTTTACTACGATTCCAGGACAGTTGAATATTTTTAGTATTGCTGTCAAGTTTCTGGATAAAGGAGTCCAACCCAAGCTGATCTCCATCCCAGATCATGATAAGGTCGTCTATGTACCGTTTATAGCACACCAGCTCCGGGGGGCGATGCTTGAACACTACGTCTTCCTCCCAGTGGGCCATAAAAAGATTGGCCACACTGGGAGCAAAACGAGCGCCCATCGCAACGCCCCTTTTTTGAAGGAAAAATTGGCGATTGAACCAAAAATAATTCTTGGCCAAACAAAAGGCAAGGCAAGGCATTATAGTGTAAAGGGACCCTACATCAGCTGTAATTAGTATACTGGAGGGGGAACAACTAACAGATTCGATAATTTGGATAATATGTTTTGTATCCTTAAGGAAGGCTCCCGTCTTGAAAACTAGAGGCTGAAGAAAATGGTCAATATATTGACCTAACCTGGAAGATATGGAGTCGATACCATTTACTATGGGCCTCCCAGGGGGATTATGAATATCCTTAAGGATACAAAACATATTATCCAAATTATCGAATCTGTTAGTTGTTCCCCCTCCAGTATACTAATTACAGCTGATGTAGGGTCCCTTTACACTATAATTAGTCATGAGGATGCTCTATCCTCTGTCCAATGGCCCCTATCTGTGTTCTCCGACCTCCCTGATAAACATAAACAGTTCCTGTTAAAAGGCCTTGCCTTTTGTTTGGCCAAGAATTATTTTTGGTTCAATCGCCAATTTTTCCTTCAAAAAAGGGGCGTTGCGATGGGCGCTCGTTTTGCTCCCAGTGTGGCCAATCTTTTTATGGCCCACTGGGAGGAAGAAGTAGTGTTCAAGCATCGCCCCCCGGAGCTGGTGTGCTATAAACGGTACATAGACGACCTTATCATGATCTGGGATGGAGATCAGCTTGGGTTGGACTCCTTTATCCAGAAACTTGACAGCAATACTAAAACTATTCAACTGTCCTGGAATCGTAGTAAAGAAAAAATAGTATTTCTTGATCTTGAGATCTGGAAAGAGAACGAGGGGTTTAGATTATGCAATTACCTTAAACCAACAGACCTTAACTCATACATTCCCCTGGGAAGTTGCCATCATAAATCTTGGCTCTGTAACATACCCAGGGGACAATTTGTTAGACTCAGACGTAATTGCACGCGAGATAGTGATTTCATTTCCCAATCTGCCTTACTTTCATCCAGGTTTGCAGAAAAAGGATATGATACACACATACTGAATAGCGAGGTTGAGAAAGTTTTGGCCATGGATAGAACTTCCCTGATCTCCGACAAGGTTAAAAATATTGGTTCAGAGGTTTTCAATTTCAAAATGGTATTGAACTATAACATCCAGCACAAACAATTTGAGAAACTTGTTTTGAAGAATTGGTCAATTCTCAGACAGGATCGTGTGCTGGGTCCCCTGTTGCCACCCCGCCCCTCGTTCATCTACAAAAAAGCCCCATCTTTACGAGATCGCCTAGCCCCAGGTGTGGTGGATCCCCCTATACAATCTGAAAGTAGATTATTTTCCTTTCTCTCAGGATTCTATGCCTGTGGGCGGTGCACAGCCTGCAGACATTCCAAGTGCAATAACAAAAAACGCAAAAGTTTTAAAGCCACCTCCACAGATAAAGAATATAAGATAGATCAACTCATCACCTGTACCACTATTGGGGTTGTCTATATGTTACAGTGTGAGTGTGGCTTACAATACATTGGCAGAACATCCCGCCCCTTGCATGTTCGGCTTGGGGAACATGTCAACAACATTAAAAAAGGTATAACAACACACAATGTTTCTAAGCACTTTAAGTTGGTACACAATCAGAACCCCAGGGGTTTGAGCTTCTGGGGTGTAGAGAGAGTTAATAAACATTGGAGGGGGGACAACTTCCTGCGCCAACTCAGTCGTAAAGAATCCCATTGGATTCACGAGACCAAGGTTCTTGTACCAAGAGGCTTGAACGTCGAGTTTGACGTTAACTGTTTTATTTCTGATCGATAGTGCCCCTTTTTTAATTTTTTATTTTTAATTATTCAATTTTTGACTTTTTTCCAATATGTTAATTTTACATGTATTTACAATATGGTATTGGATGACCCAGGAGGATGAGCGGATACGTGGGGATTTTGCCGCCGTTGCTTTATTTATTGTTTGATTTTTTCACATTTTTTTATTATTTATTATTCTTACAGTGGTCTCACTATTCTATATATTTTTTATAGTTTTAGAGACATGACGTTTTGGTACATCTACCAGAGGCTATTTATTAATAGCCTCACTATTCACCACCTACATGGCTATCATATGGAGACAGTCACTTCCTGGTTTGAAGTCTCGTTTATGGTCACCATGGTGATTAGTACACAACTCAGTTCATTGGTTGTTTGGGAGGAGCGGACTAGTATTTAAATGGGTGTCATCGCGCTCAGCCGTCGCCGCTGAGGAAGTCCCGCCCACTTTGAGGGACGTAACGCGTACGGCAAGGAGAACGTGCCCTGATCATGACGTCACCCGCGCTCCGCTCATCCATCCTCTATGGGACATCCATTCCTTCTATGCTTTTATCCTCCACACTGGGGTACAGTGCATTTTATTGTGAGTTCTTTTGCTTTTTTATTAAATTGATTTGATTATCATTCAGAGAGCACTAGATTCCTTCCTTATCTTTTACATGTGATCATTGCCTGTCTGTTGGTTACTGAAAGCTGCTGCTGCTGATGCTTTACAGTGCACTCATCTCCTCCTGATTAATTCCCTGGTGAGGGAACTGCTGTGTTTGACCTGACTGATTCACTCAGGGGTGCATCCATTGAGGTGAGCGGCTAGTAGGGATGAGCCGAACACCCCCCGGTTCGGTTCGCACCAGAACCCGCGAACGGACCGCAAGTTCGCACGAACGTTAGAACCCCATTGACGTCTATGGGACTCGAACGTTCGAAATCAAAAGTGCTCATTTTAAAGGCTAATTTGCATGGTATTGTCCTAAAAAGGGTTTGGGGACCCGGGTCCTACCCCAGGGGACATGTATCAATGCAAAAAAAACTTTTAAAAACGGCCGTTTTTTCGGGAGCAGTGATTTTAATGATGCTTAAAGTAAAAAAAAAAAAGTGAAATATTCCTTTAAATATCGTACCTGGGGGGTGTCTATAGTATGCCTGTAAAGTGACGCGTGTTTCCCATGTTTAGAACAGTCCCTGCACCAAATGTCATTTTTAAAGGAAAAAATCTCATTTAAAACTGCTTGCGGGTTTAATGTCATGTCGGGTCATGGCAATATGGATGAAAATCAGTGAGACAAACGGCATGGGTACCCCCCAGTCCATTACCAGGCCCTTTGGGTCTTGTATGGATATTAAGGGGAACCCCGCACCCAAATTAAAATAAGGAAAGGTCCCTATATACTCTGAACAGCAGTATTCAGGCGGTGCAAACAAGACAGGGACTGTAGGTTTGTTGTTAAGTAGAATCTGTTTGTAATTTTGAACATTTTTAATGTGTTTAGCTCCAGCCAAAAAATCTTTTCTAAGCTTTTTGGAAAACATAGGGAAGGGTTATCACCCCTGTGACATTTGTTTTGCGTCTTTCCTCCTCTTCAGAAGATTTCACCTCACTTTTTTGTCCCAATGAAAAATGTTTTTTGAAAATTTGGGTTTTTTTGTGGAACAAGGATTGGAAAGCATCAGTGGAAAGGAGAAATTGTTTTCCCATATTAACTCTTACAGGAGAGAATTTCCCTTCCTTAGGGGTAGATTTCATCTCACTTCCTGTTGTCTCCTTCCGTTTGCAAGTAGGAGTCGTTTGTAAGTTAGATGTTTGAAAGTAGGGTCCTGCCCTATATACTCAGCAGAAATTTGGGCCTTAGGTGTTGCTGTGGCCAAAACACTGTAAGCCCTCACAGGGCCCTGCTGTGAAATATTAGATCAAGAATTGTAATTACATGCCCCTGTTGAACAGGAGCTGAAAAATTAGGCCTTAGGCACTGGTGCTGGTGCCACAACACTGCAACCCCTCACAGACACTCTAGTTGGAACGCAGGAACGAGCCCTGCTGCAAAGTATTGCATCAAAAATTGTAATTACACGCCCCTGTTAGACAGGGGCAGAAAAATTGGGCCTTAGGCACTGGTGCTGGTGCCACAACACTGCAACCCCTCACAGACACTCTAGTTGGAACGCAGGAACAAGCCCTGCTGCAAAGTATTGCATCAAAAATTGTAATTACACGCCCCTGTTAGACAGGGGCTGAAAAATTGGGTCTTAGGCACTGGTGCTGGTGCCCAGAACCAAAAATGTTCTTACAAGCTATCAGCGTGATGATTGAGGAGGAAGAGGATAATTACTCAGGGGTAGTCACTCAGCATCAGCATAGGCAGTCTTTGAAGGGATCTGAGATTTCAAAAAAAATTATTCGGTTACATCTGCATCAGGTGCTTGGTAGCTGGTGGTGATCCAAGACTGATTCATTTTTATGAAGGTCAGCCGATCTAGCTGAACACTGTGAGCAGGACACACTGTACTAAATGTAAATAGTCTAGCTGCCTGACCGCGGTACTAATAGGATCAAAAAGAACACCTGTAATTTTCTTAAGGTAGCTTTATATACTGTAACCAGACAAGCCTGCCTGTCAGTAGGAAGATAACAGGAACGGATCTAGCTGAACACTGTGAGCAGGACGCACTGTACTAAATGTAAATAGTCTAGCTGCCTGACCGTGGTACTAATAGGATCAAAAAGAACACCTGTAATTTTCTTAAGGTAGCTTTATATACTGTAACCAGACAAGCCTGCCTGTCAGTAGGAAGATAACAGGAACGGATCTAGCTGAACACTGTGAGCAGGACACACTGTACTAAATGTAAATAGTCTAGCTGCCTGACCGTGGTACTAATAGGATCAAAAAGAACACCTGTAATTTTCTTCAGGTAGCTTTATATACTGTAACCAGACAAGCCTGCCTGTCAGTAGGAAGATAACAGGAACGGATCTAGCTGAACACTGTGAGCAGGACGTACTGCACTAAATGTATATAGCAGGAACGGATCTAGCTGAACACTGTGAGCAGGACGCACTGCACTGAATGTAAATAGCAGGAACGGATGTAGCTGAACACTGTGAGCAGGACGCACTGCACTAAATGTAAATACCAGGAACGGATCTAGCTGAACACTGTGAGCAGGACGCACTGCACTGAATGTAAATAGCAGGAACGGATGTAGCTGAACACTGTGAGCACAACGCACTGCACTAAATGTAAATACCAGGAACGGATCTAGCTGAACACTGTGAGCAGGACGCACTGCACTGAATGTAAATAGCAGGAACGGATCTAGCTGAACACTGTGAGCAGGACGCACTGCACTAAATGTAAATACCAGGAACGGATCTAGCTGAACACTGTGAGCAGGACGCACTGCACTGAATGTAAATAGCAGGAACGGATCTAGCTGAACACTGTGAGCAGGACGCACTGCACTAAATGTAAATACCAGGAACGGATCTAGCTGAACACTGTGAGCAGGACGCACTGCACTGAATGTAAATAGCAGGAACGGATCTAGCTGAACACTGTGAGCAGGACGCACTGCACTAAATGTAAATACCAGGAACGGATCTAGCTGAACACTGTGAGCAGGACGCACTGCACTGAATGTAAATAGCAGGAACGGATCTAGCTGAACACTGTGAGCAGGACGCACTGCACTGAATGTAAATAGCAGGAACGGATCTAGCTGAACACTGTGAGCAGGACGCACTGTACTGAATGTAAATAGCAGGAACGGATCTAGCTGAACACTGTGAGCAGGACACACTGCACTGAATGTAAATAGCAGGAACGGATCTAGCTGAACACTGTGAGCAGGACGCACTGTACTGAATGTAAATAGCAGGAACGGATCTAGCTGAACACTGTGAGCAGGACGCACTGCACTGAATGTAAATAGCAGGAACGGATCTAGCTGAACACTGTGAGCAGGACGCACTGCACTGAATGTAAATAGCAGGAACGGATCTAGCTGAACACTGTGAGCAGGACGCACTGTACTGAATGTAAATAGCAGGAACGGATCTAGCTGAACACTGTGAGCAGGACACACTGCACTGAATGTAAATAGCAGGAACGGATCTAGCTGAACACTGTGAGCAGGACGCACTGTACTGAATGTAAATAGCAGGAACGGATCTAGCTGAACACTGTGAGCAGGACACACTGCACTAAATGTAAATAGTCTAGATAGAAGATAACAGGAACGGATCTAGCTAAACTGAATACAGTGTATATATATATATGCAACACCTGGGATGCATATATATACACAATACACTGTAAGTGCAGCTAACTGACTGACTGTTCTGCCTAATCTATCTAACTCAAATCAAATGACACTGTCTCTCTCTCTCTCTCTATCTCTCAGCACACCGGAACACACACTACACAGGGCCGCCGTGCAGGCGGCCTTATATAGTGTGGGGTGTGTACTAAATCCCCTGAGCCATAATTGGCCAAAGCCACCCTGGCTTTGGCCAATTACAGCTCTCTCTACTGACGGCGCTGTGATTGGCCAAGCATGCGGGTCATAGTGCATGCTTGGCCAATCATCAGCCAGCAATGCACTGCGATGCCGCAGTGAATTATGGGCCGTGACGCGCCACACGAATTTGGCGCGAACGGCCCATATCGTTCGCAATTCGGCGAACGACCGAACAGCCGATGTTCGAGTCGAACATGGGTTCGACTCGAACACGAAGCTCATCCCTAGCGGCTAGTATCACTGAAGGTGGAGGTCCACGTTTGTCACCACAGTCACCCTGCAACATTTACCTCATGTCACTATTATCACTGGAAGAATCACTGGATTTTGCCTGCATTTTGTTTATACTGGACTTTAGTTTTTGTTTATATATTTAGTTTAATTTATGCGCTGTACTGCTTTTTTCTTTGATGCACATTTTTGGGATTTGATAAATTTTACCCTCAGTATCACAGCTGCGGCCTAATTAGGGATTTTGGTTTGCGCTGGTTGATTTTGTTTTTCAATAAAGTGTATGTGTCATCGCAGTGCTCCAGCCTCGATTGCAGGAGAATGGAAAAGGTTAGCAAAATTGTAGGAACATCAACATATACATTTAATAGACCTCACTGCAGGTCCCACAGAAGAAAGTCAGGGGAGATAGGCCAACTAGAGCTATTCCTCCCATGTCCTGTACCACCTTGCCTGGGACATCAGCCCTCAAAAGAATCTTTTAGTTCAGCTCTGCAGGGACTACATCCTCAGCAGTACTGGAGTATCTCATGTCCACGCCCCATCTACCTTGGGCCCCTCCTACACTGACATTTTTCTTGGCACTCACTACACCCATGACATTACTGGAGGAGGGACTTTCCTAAAAGGGAGCCAACCTCCAATTACAACTTCCCATTACCATACTATAATGGTAACTGAGCCATCTAGTGGTGGGCAGGCTACCTGCACCTGCCAAATCTTTCTGTTGTAAATCTTTCCATCGGAAATGCAGACGGAGTTTAGCCCGTTGGCAAGTCCGGTCGTGTGTACGCGGCATAAGGTCTCATGTACACTGCTGTATTTTTTTTAAGCCCTTAAACTCCCCTCTATGTTATCTTATGTGTCCATGAACACACATATGGGCTATTTTCTGTACACCCTAACATCACATTCAAAAATGCTGGACGCTGTTAAACGCACATTTATCACTTCAGCGTTTATTTATTTCAATGGCCAGAATAAATTAAACTTCTGGCCAATGAAATAAATAAACTCCCAAACTTTAAACTCTGCTAAATTCACCTAAACTGTTTTGAAAAAATGCAGCTTAGATGAGTTTATAATTCTGATTTTCTCCTGTCGGGATTAACAGAATAAACCAGAGTACATGAGACCTAAGTGTGGACTGATCCATTCTGTATGCTTTTATCGTGATTGGATAAGGTGGAGGATCTATCCGGATCAGGGGGGCGGCTGAATCCAACTGAAAGTCGATAAATGATTACATTCCCTGGGAAGTGCTCCAAGGACATTATTTCCCCAACTAAATTAGGTTCTTCATATAAAATTAATAAAAAAGAAGAAAACACAGTATATGCAACATATTTATTTATTTTTATAAGACATCTGTTGTGCATTTAGCCAAATAATATTCCACATCAGATGATTTCCAATTCCATTTTCAAAGCTTCAACACTTCTGGTTATTTTCCGAAAGCAGGACTGAGAATCTTTCCAAAAAATGGGAAAAATCGTTTTTCCACTTCAACATTCCTTTCACCTGGATCATCTCTTCTTTCTTCTTGATCGGCATCTCTCCTGGGAGAAGACACGGTTATCGGTAAATAAACCAACATCGATTATTACACAATAACTGTATTTCGCTGGGACCACAAATGTGTATTTTTAGACCACGTTGATTACTATTCTATGACCACAGTAACATGGTGAAGGAATACGGCACAGAGGGATGTCACAAACTTGAATCTCTTAGAGCCTCTTCACACTGAGGCAGTTTTCAGGTGTTTTAGTTTTAGAAATGCGTGCTTTTACTTGCGGGATGTTAGAGAAAGTCCCGCAAGCAGCATCTTTGGGGCGGTTTGGGAGCACTGAATACAGCGCTCCCAAACCGGCCCTGCCCATTGCAATGAATGCGCAACGCTGCAACATGGGCATTTTTAACCCCTTCTTCGGCCGCTAGCAGGGGTTAAAAGCACCCCGCTAACAGCCGAAAAGCTCCACCTAACCACTTGCCTACAGGGCACTGTCGCACTTTGAATGACAATTGCGCGGTTATGCTAAACTGTAACCAGATGAACTTTTTATCATTTTCTTCACACAAATAGAGCTTTCTTGCACTATAGCCGAAAGACGGCTGCAGCGCGGACGCTAACTGCCGGGAGGCCGTCCCTGGACGTCCTCCTGTTTACTTCCGCAATGCGCGCTCCCACAGGCGTGCATCGGGGAAGTTTTGTGCTGGCTGTTTCCCTTGGACACAGCCAGTCAAAGATCGCCGTAAACGGCCAATCACAGCGGCCGTTTACAGTGCGATCAGCGGTGTCAATGAGAGATGATCTCATATGTAAACATATGAGATCATCTCTCACCGCCGGCTCTCCCTCCTCACACAGAGACAGCGTGTGAGGAGGGAGAGTGAACCACTGCAGCCTGAGTGTCAGAAAAAAAAAAAACTGAAAAAAAAGTGAACACAGTACCTGTCAGTGCCATCTGTCCCCACTGTCATCAGTGCCATCTGTCCCCACTGTCATCAGTGCCATCGGTCATCAGTGCCACATATTAGTGCCATCTGTCATCAGTGCCATCTGTCCCCACTGTCATCTGTCCCCACTGTCATCAGTGCCATCTGTCATCACTGCCACATATTAGTTCCATCTGTCATCAGTGCCACGTTGTAGTGCCATCTGTCATCAGTGCCACATATAAGTGCCATCTGTCATCAGTGTCACGTTTCATCAGTGCCACCTGTCATCGGTGCCACGTATTAGTGCCATCCGTCATCAGTGCCACGTATTAGTGCCATCTGTCATCAGTGCCACGTATCAGTGCCACGTATCAGTGCCATCTGTAATCAGTGCCACATCAGTGTCATCAGTGCCACGTATCAGTGCCATCTGTCATCAGTGCCACGTCAGTGTCACGTGTCATTGTCCTGGTGCTCCAGGGCCTTCAAAAGTGTAATAGGGCGTACACACGGTCGGACTTTGTTCGGACATTCCGACAACAAAATCCTAGGATTTTTTCCGACGGATGTTGGCTCAAACTTGTTTTGCCTACACACGGTCGTACAAAGTTGTCGGAAAATCCGATCGTTCTAAACGCGGTGACGTAAAACACGTAAGTCGGGACTATAAACGGGGCAGTGGCCAATAGCTTTCTTCTCTTTATTTATTCTGAGCATGCGTGGCACTTTGTCCGTCGGATTTGTGTACACACGATCGGAATTTCCGACAACGGATTTTGTTGTCGGAAAATTTTATCGCGCAAAAAGGCGGCACTGATAGGCTGAACTGGTGGGCACTGATGAGTTGGCACTTATGGGCACTGATGAGGTGGCATTGATGAGGAGGCACTAATATGCCGCACTTATGGGTATCGATAGGTGGCATAGATAGTTGCCACTGATTGGCACTGTTAGGTGGAACTAGTGGGCAATGATAGGCGGTACTGATGGGCATTGATGGGTGGCACTGATGGGCGACACTGATGGGCATTGATGGGCAGTACTGATAGGTGGCACTGATAGCCAGCACTGACTGGCATCACTAATGGGCACTGATTGGTGGCACTTGTGGGCACTGATTGCTGGCACTGGTGGGCACTGATTGGTGACACTGTTGGTGCTATATTGTAATCAGGGCACTGATGATCAGTGCCCTGATTACATGTGTATATGTCCCCCTGTGAGGAGATGTCGCTGACTGGCTCTCCTCGCCACACTCTGTCAGTGTGAGGCGAGGAGCGCCAATTACCGTCATCTCTGTGTTTACATGTGACCAGCTGGGATTGAACACAGCCGATTCCATGATTAAAGAGCCGCGGGTGCGGATATTTACAGACATCGGGGTCGCACCATATCCTAGCAACACGGCACGGCCACGCTGCACACCCTCGCGGGCGTGCGAGAGCGGCCATTCTGAGACGCATCATATGACGGCATCCCAGAATGAGAGCCGCACCGCCTCGCCGTCATTTGACGGTGGGCAGGCGGCAACTGGTTAAACAGCACTAAAGCGCCGCTAAAATGAGCAGCACTTTAGCGCTAATACACGGGCGCTCCCAGTGTGAAAGGGGACTTATTGAATAGCCAGCTGGATCATTCTGTGTTTCATGCTACGGCACAGAGCTTTCCCATCAGTAAGTGGACACAGCTAGAGCTGCCCATACACCAACAGGGTTTCATTTGTATGGAAATTCTGAAAAATCATACAGCAGAGTATTTGATCTTGCTATTACCAAGTCAACTAATATAGTTCTAATGCCCTTAAAAATTCATCCAGACCCACTACTTGAATGGAATCCCAGATGTATTAACTACTTGCGGACCGTCCGCCATCATTGTACGTCGGCTGTTTGGAGTACCATTGTTATGACTGCAGATAGCTGCCATAACTCCAGTATCCTCTTAAACGGCAGGCGGTCCACTTTCAGATAATAGTGGTCTCTGCAGCGGATTCGCCGCAAGATCACTTATCGGGGGCGGGAGAGGCCCCCCCTCCCGCTGTGCTCTGGTTGTCTCCATTGCTTATGGGAGCAGTCGATGCCTGACAGGTCTGAAGCCAAGTGAGGGAAAGATGGCCCCCACTCGGCTCCATGACATTGGATGTCACTTCCGCCCAATGGTCTTAAAGGGGAATTATATTTTTTTGTGGAAAAAAAAAAGACATTTATTTATTTTTTAATCTTTTGCATGTAAATGAGATCTGATGTCTTTTTGACCCCAGTGTAAAAATAAAAAAGTAAAATAAATAAAAAATTGCAGTGCCCCATCCCGCCAAGCAAGCGAACACATACGTAAGTCGCGCCCGCATATGAAAACTGTGTTCAAACCACACGAGGTATCGCCGCAATCGTTAGAGCCAGAGCAATAATTCTAGCACTAGACCTCCTCTGTAACTCCAAACTGGTAACCTGCAGAAACTTTAAAAACATCGCCTATGGAGATTTTTAAGGATCAAAGTTTGTCAGTGTCACCATTCTACGAGTGGACGCAATTTTAAAGCGTGACATGTTGGGTATCAATTTACTCGGCGTAACATCATCTTTCACAATAAAAAAAAAAATTGGGCTAACTTTACTGTTGTCTTTAGTGTATTGTTTCCAAAAAATTGCGCTTGTAAGATCGCTGCTCAAATACGGTGTGACAAAATATTGCAAAAATATATAATGTTTGGGGGTTCTTAGTAATTTTCTAGCCAAAAAAACCTGACTTTAACTTGTAAACATCAAGTCTGAAAAGTAGGTCCGGTCCTTAAGTAGTTAAAAATTTTTCTTTTGTGCCTTAGAAGATCTGCATTACAATATGTGTGATTTTTCCATTCTGTTCCCTCAAATATTTTCATTGTTATGGTCAAAAACAATCAACGATATGACCACACAAACCATTAGGAAATCAAACCAATCTTTTAAAAATGAAAATATTCTAAATGTATTCTTCCAGTGTATGGCCAAAATGTAATATTACAGCTTACCAATCATTAGAAGTGGTGTCTGTATTAGTTTTATTTTTTTTAGGCTTATGCCCCCCTGTTTTGTCCTTGTGATCTGGCCAGTAACACACCTCATTTATAAAGGAGCCTACACTCTTGATGAAGGAGCAACAGAGACATCTTTGGACGGAAGCATTGCCCTTACCCAATATTGTCTCCTCAATGATATCAGGCATCTCTCTGGACATCCCAGATTAATCTCACATCAGCGACTCCCATCCCCCTTTGTACACTTCTAGGGTTGTTTGTCTCCATCTAAAATATTGTTTGTGTGGCACCCTCCTAGATAGGTGCTAGGATTAGGTAAACTTAGTTCTGGCTCACTGTACCCAGTGGAGCTGTTTTGCTGTTCGATTAATTTAGCTGTGCACACTGTAATCAGTGCAGCTGCATGTGATTAGTTAGGTCTGTTCAGTGTTTCAGCTGCTGCAGGTTTGATTGCTTCCTCTGTTTTCTGGAGAACTGAGCAGCATGAACATTTATACATGTTTACACCGCCCATGTGACATGGCAAGTCACTTGGGGTGTATCAGGAAGCTCTGCATGGGGCTGAACTCTTACGGAATTGCAATGCCGCAGAGAGTACATGATGAAGGCATCAGCCGGAACAGACTAACGGCACACAGTACATGCCGTAAATAGCCGATGATACACTATATTGTCAAAAGTATTGGGGCGCCTGCCTTTACACGCACATGAACTTTAATGGCATCCCAGTCTTATGCCCCGTACACACGGTCGGATTTTCCGACGGAAAATGTGTGATAGGACCTTGTTGTCGGAAATTCCGACCGTGTGTAGGCTCCATCACACATTTTCCATCGGATTTTCCGACACACAAAGTTTGAGAGCAGGATATAAAATTTTCCGACAACAAAATCTGTTGTCGGAAATTCCGATCGTGTGTACACAAATCCGACGGACAAAGTGCCACGCATGCTCAGAATAAATAAAGAGATGAAAGCTATTGGTCACTGCCCCGTTTATAGTCCCGACGTACGTGTTTTACGTCACCGCGTTCAGAATGATCGGATTTTGTGTGACCGTGTGTATGCAAGACAAGTTTGAGCCAACATCCATCGGAAAAAATCCTAGGATTTTGTTGTCGGAATGTCCAAACAAAGTCCGACCATGTGTACGGGGCATTAGTCCGTAGGGTTCAATATTGAGTTGGCCCACCCTTTGCAGCTTTAACAGCTTCAACTCTTCTGGGAAGACATTTTAGACAATTTTATGCTCCCAACTTTGTGGGAACAGTTTAGGGATGGCCCCTTCCTGTTCCAACATGACTGCGCACCAGTGCACAAACAAGGTCCAAAATAACATGGATGAGCGAGTTTGGAGTGGAGGAACTTGACTGGCCTGCACCTCAACCCAATACCTTTGGGATGAATTAGAGCAGAGACTGTGAGCCAGGCCTTCTCGTCCAACATCAGTGCCTGACCTCACAAATGTACTTCTGGAATAATGGTCAAACATTCCCATAGACACACTCCTAAACCTTGTGGACAGCCTACCCAGAAGAGTAGAAGTTGTTATAGCTGCGAAGGATGAGCCAACTCAATATTGAACCCTACGGACTAAGTCTGGGATGCCATTAAAGTGCATGTGCATGTAAAGGCAGGCGTCCCAATACTTTTGACAATATAGTGTATGTGTGCTCCAGTGCTCCAGCCTCGACTGCAGGAGAACGGAAAAGGTTAGCACAAATGTAGAAACAGCAACATATACATGATTTTAATAAGGATTATAAGGCAGACATTTTTAAATTATAAGTTTACTACCACTTTAAGCACCTCACTGCAGGACCCACAGAAGAAAGTCAGGGGAGATAGGGCGACTAGAGCTATTCCTCCCATGTCCTGTACCACCTTACCTGGGACATCAGCCCTAAAAAAGGGCCCTATAGTTCCGCTCTGCAGGGACTACATCTTCAGCAGTACTGGGGTATCTCATGCCCACGCTCCATCTATCTTGGGCCCCTCCTACACTGATATTTTTATTGGCACTCACTACACCCATGACATCACTAGAGGAGGGATGAGCGAGGGTGGAAACACAGAACAGTCTTGTCCTGGAGAGTAGAAGTCCAGCCTGGAGGGTTTGTTGCCCTATGGGCAGGCCTGTCATGTGCTTGCTATTCACGAGGCCTCAGCTGGGCTAGCTAAGGGGCCTGGATCCTGAAGGTACAAAGAGCTGACTGAGGGGCTGTCATCTGAAGATCTAGTCTGGTATTACAGGAGAAAGGAATCACATGGATTTTGGAAGGAGGCAACCAACTTTTCAAGGACATTTTGTGATTACAGACTGCTGTGAGAGATCTTATATGCTTTTGGCCTGATGCCACCCATCTTGTGCTAGAGAGTCAGCTGCGTGTGTGTAAAGGGGACATCACCTGGCGTCCTGAAGAGCTCAGCCTATCTAATTCTCTTTGAAGGGACTTGTACAAAGTTTCTGTTTTTGGAGTACCCCACTCAAATTCCCCAACCCTATCCAAGTTACACCAAAAATAAAAACGCCAAATGTAGATCCCTGGACTTGTCCTTGTGTCAAAGAGTGACTGTGAATGTGTGCCTGGCTGCGGAGCAATTACTGGGAAAATGACGCTGACAGTTTTTTTTTTTCTGGAAAGCATGTTCAATGATCAATGTTTTTTTTTTTTATATCTCATGCTTTTAAAGGGTAGAGGAGAGATATGGGGTCTTATATACCCCAGATGTAGTGGGGGTGACCGGTTTGGACCGAGAATTAGTTCGGGCCGAACATTGGCAAAATTGCTCCTGCTGTTTATGAAGGCTGGCCACCTACTGCAGGCTAAGCCGTTTAACATTTCTTATATAGGTAAGGGGCGGAGACACCTGGCGACATCACCGGGTGGCACCGCCCCCTTTTGATGTTGCCGACCCAGCATGCACCAGTCCATGAAGGCAGAAGAGGGCGGTGCCACCAGGTGACGTCGCCAGGTGGATCTGCTCCTTACTTATTTAAGGAATGTCAAACGGCTTAGCCAGCAGTAGCCAGCCAGCGGGGGGGGGGAGTTTTTGTTTTTTTTTATTTTTCAGGTGTGGGGTGATTGATGATGGATTTACATGGGGGACACTATTTTTTTATTTTTTAATAAAGGAATTGTCAAACACTGTGATTTATTACTTTGACACTTTTTTGGTGAATGGGTAGGGGGGGGCAGGATCTCGGGGCCCCCTGCCTGCAGACCCCCACAACCACCGCCCGCGGATGTGGGGATGATGCCATTGTCCCCATAAACATAGGGGCAAGGTGCTTTGGGGTGGATTTATATAAGGTTTATGCCAAGTGTGGCTCTTAATCTTTTAATACTTTGTTGAATACATCCTCTGGAATTCCCTGCCCCAGTATGTCCGATCAGCCCCTACCCTGTCCACCTTTAGGAGATCCTTGAAAACTCATTTATTCAGGGAAGCCTATCCCACACCCACATAACTGTCCCTGGGCCACCCCCATCAAATCATTCTTTGCAGCTATTACCTTTTGTACCACCACCCCCTCCCTTTAGAATGTAAGCTCTACGAGCAGGGCCCTCCTGTACCTTTTGTATTGAACTGTACTGTAATTGTGTTGTCCCCCTTATACATTGTAAAGCGCTGAGTAAACTGTTGGCGCTATATAAATCTCATATAATAATACATGTACAGGGGTAGTTGGGCATCTTAATGTAGAGAATGCATTAAGGTAAAACATACTTAGATTTTAGAACCACTTGAAGCTTTAAAAGTTTATACTTTTGTTTTAAAAAGTCTTAACATACTTACTCTTCCTCACAGAGAGATAAGTTGATGGTCCCAAGGAAGAAAAGGAGTAACAGGGATTTCTTCAAGGTGAACATCTTTGGGCTCTGTGGATTATTTGGATTCATTGAAAGAAAAAGAAGACAACATTGAGAAGAGTCCCCAGATAATGGTCTATTGAGAATATGTGAAAATAATTTTCTCATTATAAGGTATATAACTTATGAATGCAATCTTTCTACTGTACTGTTTCCTAATAAGGGCATAAATGATGAAAGAACAATATTTTTCATATAACTATTTTAAGATATGTAATAACATTTGAGTCAAATGATTGATGTTGGAATTCAGTGAAAGTATGTTAGGTTTTACTATGTTCTAAAAAGCAATATCCCATCCCCCTCTTCTACTGGTAACAAACATTTGATATACATCATGTGGTACAAATATCTGCTCTGTACCAGTATAGTTCTCTAACATCTGGACACACATTTCCCCAAATTTGCACAAGATTTTTCGTTTCTACTATACCTTTATGTTTATTAGGGTTTATATTTTGTTTTATTTGCTTAGGCAGAAAAATGTACTGTTAAACCGATTTTTTTTATTTTTTATACAAGTAAAGCAGTACCTTTTGTATTTATACACTTCTCATCCTTAAAGTGTATTTCTTCAAAGTTTAAGAAGTACCAAAAATAAAGTTCAACAAAGGACCTCTGATCAACCGACCAACAGGTACTTATTACAGCACTACAGATACCCACAAAAAATTAGATCTCTGTAAACGTTTATGGTGCCTAAACCCAAAGATGTAGGGGAGGTGCATCCAAAAATTCAACACTTAAGAAAACCACAAGAGGATACAGCACCTACTAAGGCTACCAATAGTCTTTAATGATCATCGGACATATATCCATATAAAAATAACCAGTGACAAACTCCCCTTAAAAATGAGCATATTCCTCCCCCCCAGACCCTTCCTACCCCCTAAGCCCCCACCCAAGCCCAATTAGTCCACCCCTACCTTCACCACTACCAAAACTCTAGTCCTCCCTCTCTCTAATGATGTGAATACTGGAGTCCTAACAAAAGTCCCACCAGGTTGGTAACCTCTGGAGACTAGAACAACCCCCCACCACCACCCTCTCATTGTTGGGAGACCTCGTGTCACATTGGAGTGCATGCTGGTGTGAATGTTCAGCCAGGATACCTCGCTACACTGCATTGAAGTCCCACTAGTTGTGGGTAACAGCTAGAGAGTCAGCACACACTGTTACTTTGATTGCACCACCCTCATGTTTGCAGGAAGCAGAACACAAGGACTATTGTATCATGAGCCATATATTGGTGTTTTATATGAACATTTCTTATGTCCAGCATCTGCATGCTTCCCATGAGCTACATACATAGCTGCAGGCTGTTACACCCTGGCCATATCTGGTGCAGCACAGTTCATATACATGTTGAAGATGAGAAGCTACAGGCTTTATGGACATGTTGTGTGGTTGTTGCTTTCTCTTGCATTAGGTTAGGACTCTGTCAGTGGAAGGTCTTTGTGATGGCTGTATAGAGTAGGGCACTACTAATGCGATGACAGGCTGTGTGGGAATTCTCCAGTAGTTTAGCTGAAGATCAATCAGCTGCTTAAACCACAAAGGGTCAGCTGATCCAATCACTAGCAGGCTGGACTCAGCTTACTATTTATGAGACACCTTCATAAACCTGTGACAACCATATTGGATTCATAGCAGTTTCCTGGTATATGAAGATTGCACACAATACCTCTACAGCTTATGCTTATCACCACAGTATCTCAGCTATACCCCATAACTGCCGAAGGTTGATTAGCCTTCACTATATTCTATCTGTAATTTACACCTAGGAATGGGCTCGGATGTGTTTGGATCGAACCCGCCAGAAAGCCAGAACTGCACACCGCCAATCATAGCCAGCGCGTGTATGTGCAGCTGCTGGTTGGGAAATGCCTCACTGCCTATGATTGGCAGTGTGCAGTGACAGCCTCCTGGGGGGGGGTTCAAATTGAACACGCCCGAGCCTATCACTATTTACAACAGATTGGACCCGGCACGTGTGAGAGGAGTATCACACTGAGAGTAGTGGACTATCTGGTATAGAGCAACTAGTTATCAACAACCCTCTGAAGAGGTTACCAACCTGGTGGGACTTTTGTTAGGACACCAGCATTCACATCATTACAGAGAGGGGAATAGGGTTAGGGGGTAGGAAGGGTCTGGGGGGGGGGGAGTATTCACTCATTTTTAGGGGGGTTGTCACTTATATGGATATACAGTATGAGCAAGAACATTCAATGGGGATCATACGAATAAGATTTAGCAAGTATATGGTATTTTTCTATTGAAAAGCTATTTGATTCAGCGCTGTCTGAACTTTAACAGTTAAGCTAAATACAGCCCAGATAGCCTGCAAGAGTCCACATGTGTAGATCTACATCATAAATTGATATAAAAAAAAAGTCATGCAGGCATGAGCGGTCAGGTAATCATTCTTTCAAAACAGGCATTTTATACTTTTGGTTGATCATAGCTCTATACATGGCCGGATCTAGGGGGGTGCTGGGGTGGGCTGTGCCCAGGGCCAGGACAAGGTATAGGCAATAGGGGTGACTGCTCTGGGTGCAATGATTTACTGTAGGAATGGGGGCGCCTACCTTCTGTTACAAGGCCTACAGTAGTAATGACAGCAGCAGTGATTTTGACAAGCAAGTAACTGCTGGGTGTAGGATCTCCTAAGCTTGCACTTCATGAATGAGGAGGTGCAGTTTGTCATCTTTGCCCTGAGTGCTGAATGACCTTATCCTGGCACTGGCAGCACCCCCCTAGATTTCAGTTGCGCCCCCCAAACCTTTCATCTCACATCCCTCCTCCACACCTGATGCTGTGCCCAGCTGTCTCCCATCCCTGCACTGTACATACACAGCCTGAGCACAGGCAGCAGGATCTCCTGCTTGACTCTTCTCCACACAGCACAGAGCTGAGATCCAAATCTCTCTCTCACACAGCTATGTGCACTGCACTGCGATCAGCTGGCTACAGGCGCACCGCTGTTCTGACCTGGGAATTTCACAGGTCAGAAGTACAATAAAGTCACTGGCTGCACACCGTGCAGATCATAGCTGTGTAAGAGAGAATTGGATTACAGCTCTGTGCTGTGTGGAGAAGAGCCGAAGAGGAGATTTTGCTGCCTGTGCTTAAGCTGTGTATGTACAGTGCAGGGATGGGTGCTATGCTGAGTGTCCTGTCAGTGGTGACCCCTGTCCTCTCTCCTGCCAGCGGTGACCCCTGTCCTCTCTCCTGCCAGCAGTGACCCCTGTCCTCTCTCCTGCCAGCGGTAGCCCCTGTCCTCTCTCCTTCCAATAGTGACCCCTGTCCTCTCTCCTTCCAATAGTGACCCCTGTCCTCTCTCCTTCCAATAGTGACCCCTGTCCTCTCTCCTTCCAATAGTGACCCCTGTCCTCTCTCCTTCCAATAGTGACCTCTGTCCTTTCTCCTTCCAATAGTGACCCCTGTCCTCTCTCCTTCCAATAGTAACCTCTGTCCTTTCTCCTTCCAATAGTGACCCCTGTCCTCTCTCCTTCCAATAGTGACCTCTGTCCTTTCTCCTTCCAATAGTGACCCCTGTCCTCTCTCCTTCCAATAGTGACCCCTGTCCTTTCTCCTTCCAATAGTGACCCCTGTCCTCTCTCCTTCCAGTAGTGACCCCTGTTCTCTCTCATGCCAGCAGTGACCCCTGTCCTCTTTTCGGCCAGCAGTGACCCCTGTCCTCTTTCCTGCCAGCAGTGACCCCTGTCCTCTGCCCTACTGATTCCCAGTACACTGCCTTACTAATTCCTGTGCACTCCCTTACCGACTCACTATACACTGTCCAGCTAATCCCTGTATGCTGTCCTAAAAACGAATAGCCCCAGTACACTGGCCTACAAACTGCTGATCCTATCCTTTGCACTGCTGACCCCTGTACTTTTCCCTGCTGACCTCCCATCCTCTGTCCCCTTACATTTTTTATTGCACCCCCACATCAGACAGGCTAGATCTGGCCCTGCCCCTATAGCAACAATTATACCAAAAACAATGGATTCCACTTTTACTTATCAAATGCAGTTGAAACTTGAAGACACTTGGGAAAAGAAATGACCGAAAACATTCATTGTGAAAAATAATCCATTATGGTAAAAGTGATATGAAGAACCTTGCTATCATATAAAATACAAATAAAACAGAGGAGTCATTTAAACTTTATCTGAAATCTGAATACCAAGGTATCTTTCCTTATCAATAATTATATTAAGAATAATATTATGATAACGATATTTCAAGATTATCCTTACCAGGTAGTTCAGTTGGTGCTGAGAATGAAGAAGGCTGGAAGTGGAGTAGACTGGACTTCAGTGAAGGTCTACCCTACAAAGAACGGAGTTAGCTTATATAATAAAAGACAAAGAAGTTGAGTACACAGAAATTTGAATTAAAGTTCTATTTAGAAGTCACATCTTTCTTTTTTCACAATGTTTTACCACATGGATTGATTCAAATTTTTACCTTCTAGCCTCCAGGTGGGACAAATATCAGCACCCAGTCAGCAGTTATCTCCTGATCTGCTATTTAGAAAATTTTAATGCAAAAGCAATTTAAGAGGAACTCCAGCCCATATTTTTGCTTTGCTTTATACACTCATCGGCCATTTTATTAAGTACACCTGTTCAATTGCTTGATAGCATAAATTGCTAAATCAGCCAATCACATGGCTGCAACTCAATACATTTAGGCATCTAAGCGTAGTGAAGACGACTTGCTGAAATTCAAATGGAGCATCAGAATCTTGAAGAATGGGAATTTAGGTGACTTTGATCCTCTGGATCATCTGTGGTATAGGATTGTGTATATAGGACTGTCATTTTTTCCCCTTCTATTGGTTGAACTGGATGGACTTATATCCTTTTTCAATGAGACTAACTATGTCAATCAGGGTCAACAATAGAGATGGGTGAACAGTTCGAGCAAAAGTTCATGTAGAGTGTAAATGTAGTATTAGTATAGTGTGAGAATAGTGTGTCAGTGTAGTGTGTTAGTGTATAGTAGTGCAGTGTTTAACACAGCTTTACTGTACCTAACATTTGACTCTGAGTGTAGAGTGTTAGTGTCACATTAGTATAGTGTGTGAGAATAATGTGTGAGTGTAGTGTGTTAATGCATTGTAGTGTTTACCTGCATCAGCCCCGGAAGATTTTACCCCCTTCCTGACCAGAGCACTTTTTACAATTTGGCACTGCGTCGCTTTAACTGACAATTGCGCGGTCGTTCAACGCTGTACATGAACAAAATTTGTGTCCTTTTTTTCCCCACAAATAGGGCTTTCTTTTGGTGGTATTTGATCACCTCTGCGTTTTTTATTTTTTGCGCTATAAACAAAAAAATAGCACACACACACAAGTCCCTGCGCTGGCACTCGTGCAAGCAATCGCACGTGGCCAACGGCGATCATGGCAGCCGGCCACACGCATCAGGTCCCCCACCGTGTAGTGGGCACGCATGCCCTCTGGTGGCCGAAAACAGATAGGATGTACCCGTATGGGATTTCGCCCAGGAAAGCCATTGTGCCACAGTATATCTGCGTGACACGGTCGGCAAGTGGTTAACACAGCTTTACATAACATTTAGTGCTGTATACAGTGCTGTATATCTTTTTTTTTAGGGGGTGGGGTGCTGCGTGTTTTTTTTTTGTTCCCTGCCTGTCCTCTTTTTTTTTTAATTCTCAGCTGCAGTTTTTCTTTTTTCTTTTTTTTATAGTATTTACAATTCTGTCAGCATCAGTCCTCAGTTTAAAGTGCACCAAACATCACTTTTCATTGAATAAAGTGCATCCAATTACACATTTCCCAGCATCTATAAAATTTGGATAATAAGCCTCTCCCATCATGTCTGGGAGGCCAACAAGGAGAGGCAGATGTTCCCATGCCACTATGAGGGGACCCGCAGCTTCTGTGTCCACAGGCAAAGGTGGATATGCTCTGTCCAGGAGCAGGGCACCTTTGTCTCTGTTTAGTGATGTTGCCTGTGCCATCCAGCCACAGCATACAGAGGAGGTGGTGGACTGGCTTACTAAACCATCCTCATCCTGCTCATCCTCTATGACCCAAGCTGGCACTAGTGCACAGTCCACCGCAGCTGCCAGAGCGGCTTATTCTGTCCCCTTGTCCACAGTTACTCCTGCCATAGCTGCAGCGTCATGCATGGAGGAGTCAGCTGAATTATTTGAACACAGCTTCAGCCACTTACTTCTTAAGGGAGTATGCATAGACATTACTTGATTCTGATGTTGGTTCTGAGGTAGAGGAAGGGAGTAACATGAGGCTACAGAGAGGGGAAAACACTGATAAACAACAAATTGGCAGTCATGTTCCCCCAGCTGCAGCGTATTGCCAAGTTGGCTCCAGTGATGATGAGGTTGGGGTTGAATGATGATGATGAGGTCACTGACATGACTTGGGTGCCAGACAGAGCAGAGGAGAATAGTGAGGGGGAGGCACAACCCCAAATAGGCAGGATGTCCTCCAGAGGCAGGTATCATGGAAGAGTAGAGAGTAGCCACCCTATTCCATCAGTTCTTGGAGCTGTTATCTCCCTACCCACTTCCAACAGCTCAGCTCGGCTGGTGGAAACACTAGCTATTTGGGTACCACATGCTTGACAAGGCATTTAACCTCCCGCCTCTCAGCCCATTGAAAGGCACACACAAGGGACACAATACTTTTCCTCCTCACTCCTCACCTCTCATGTCTTACCCTGCTATATCTCATAACCTCTCAGCAGCCTCCAATGACAGGGATGATAGTATAGCAAAGGGTGTCCCGGGTCGTTGCAACAGCAGCACACCACTAGCTGTACAGTATAGCAGGCAAATTTCTCTGCCCCAGCTGATGCAGCACAAAAAAAAATACACTCCCTGCCACTCACATGCCCAGCATCTAAATTCTAGCTTGTCCAAATTGATGGCTTTACAATTCCTGCCTTTTCATCTGGTGGATTCTGCCTAGTTACATGAATTTGCAGAATGTGCTGTACCACAATGTCAGGTTCCCAATCGTTATTTATTTTCATGTAAAGCCATTTCAGATCTCTGCCATCACGTGAAAGGCAATGTTTTGGCATCCTTGGGCAAGGCAGTCAGATGCAAAGTCCACCTTATTGCAGACTCATGGTCAAGCAAGCATGGTCAAGGACGATATATTTTGTTCACAGCACACTGGGTAACTCTGCTTGCAACTAGTAAGGATGCAGGACAGGTCTCAGTGCTGGAGCTTGTTTTGTGGCCACTTCTCCATACAGCTGGTGGTGATGATGCGAGATCTGTCAGCTCCAACCCCCTCCTGCTCCTTCATGCCCTCCCCGACTGGACTGTCCTATGAACCTCAAGTACCCCCTAAGCGTTCAAGGGGCCAATCAACGAGTCAGCCATAAAGATGTCATGCAGTAGCTTGTCTGTCTAGGGGACAAGAGCCACACTGGAGCAGAGATTCTTTCAGCTCTGCAGAGGCAAGCCCAGAGGTGGTTCACACCATGGAAGCTTGAGCCAGGAATGGTGGTGTGCGATAATGGCACTAACCTTCTGTCTGCCTTTCGACAGGGAAAGTTGACACACGTGCCATGCCTGGCACATGTCCTCAATTTGGTGGTGCAGCATTTCTTCAAACAGGTACCCAGGTTTGCAAGATCTTCTAAAGCAGGCCAGAAGAGTCTGTAGCCATTTTAGGCGGTGATACACAGCCAGTGTTAAGTTGGCTGAAATTCTGCAGGAATTCCACCTGCCCATAAACCACCTGATTTGTGACATGCCCACCAGGTGGAACTCAACTTTGGCAATGCTGCAGCGGCTGCACATGTAACAGAGGGCCGTCAAAAAGTACTTGTGTGAGTATGGCAAAGGACAGTCTCAGGGCAGCTCAGCTTTTTTTCCCCACACCAACAGCTGCTGATACAGGATGCATGCTCTGTACTGTCACCATTTAAGGAGGCGACAAGGATGGGAAACTGTGACAATGCATGCATCAATGACACAATCCCTCTTTTGTTCCTGCTGAAGCATACTCTGCATGCCATTATGGACGGGGCACTTTAGGCAGTGCAGCGGGAGAAAGAGGAGGACTTCCTTTCCTCTCAAGGCCCACTTTATGCAGACACCATTCTTGCGACGCCACAGAACACACAAAAAATAGAGGGAGGAGGACTACTCTGGCAGTTTTGGAGGCATTGAAGCAGAGGAAGGCATACGTCAAACCTTAAGAGATGACTTTCTGTCCCCAGATCCCTTGGGAGTAGTACGTGGCTGGGAGAAGGCAGTTCCAGACACTGTAACCCTCAGTGACCCCGAAGACTCTGCTTCTCATTCCTCTGCAAACTTGCGATGCATAGGCCTCCTTATTCTTCAAAGCCTGCAAAAGGACCCGAGAATTTGTGGCATCAAGGCTAAGAATCATTCCTGAAGACGCCATTTATGGCGAAACGTACGTCGGAGCAGAGGTTTCGTTACTTCTGGGTCCTGATTTGTCACCCCACACCAGGCTTTACCCCTACGAGTGGAACGCAGAATGCACGCTATTATGTTAGGAACCAGCCAGATCCGCACACGCTGTTTTCCCTAGTGCCAGGCAGGCACTTTTACATGTGAGTGCAACCTACTACTTTGTCATTGCTTTTAAATTTTATTAAATATACTACATTATGAGACTTGCTCCCTCGCCTCCCGTGGAGTAAATTTTTATGCCCTAGCTTCATTCGGTGGATCCACGGAGTGGTATTGGCAGTGGAAATCAATTTGTTATTCCAAATGCGCAATTTGACCTACCTTAAAAAGTGGTAAAACCACCTGTGGTGAGTTGCCACCTTTCCATTGAGCACCTGTGGTGGAAAAACTATCACTAATGGACTTTTTAGCTTGCTATATGTTCAACAATATGCGTTTTTTTGCAGTGATATATGTTCATGATTTTGGTTCATGATATATACTGTATATTCACTTGTATATGCTTAGCACCACCTTTTCAATATTCTTTCCAACTTTTATGTGACTTGTTCAACTTCCATGGGCAGCTTCATTTGCATATTCCTCATTCATAGGGCACCAATTCTAGGTATCCAATCACTTTATAAGGATCATTATTGGTTGGCAACCCTCCTTGACCACCATTACAAGAAGAAAGTCTTTGAACTCATCCTGCCCTTGCAGAGGGAGCAGAGGATAAAATATCTTGAGGACACCTTATAGAAGAGTTTATGTAACACCTTTCCAGACTCTGTTCGGTTAGCTAGTTTGAAGCATCTGTTTGTCAAAGGAGGAGCGGTGGAGAATGAGACCATCTCAGTGATGCATTTCAAAGTTTTTTTTAGACCTTGGTGTATAGGGATGTCAGCTTCAGCATCCCATCAGCAGCATTGGCGGCTGCTGCTCAAAACTTTTTTGGGGACGCAAACAAACTAAAAAATACTGAAATCCCCCCCCCATCAATTGCAGCCTCACTTTCCCCATCAAATGCTACCATTGTGCCCATCAAACGCAGCCACGTGTGCCCATGATATGCAGCTACTTGTGCCCATCATATACAGCCACTTGTGCCCATCAAACGCAGCCACTTGTGCCCAAATGCAGCCATTGTGCCCATCAAATTCAGCCACTTGTGCCCATCATATGCAGCCACCTGTGCCCAGCAAATGCAGCCAACTGTGCCCAGCAAATGCAACCACCTGTGCCCAGCAAATACAACCACCTGTGCCCATTATATGCAGCCACTGAGCCCATCAATGCAGCCACCTGTGCCCATCATATGCAGCCACTAGGGATGAGCCGAACACCCCCGGTTCGGTTCACATCCAGAACATGCAAACAGACCGAAAGTTTGCGCGAACTTTCGAAAATCGTTAAAGTCTATGGGACTCGAACGTGAGCAATCAAAAGTATGAATTTTAAAAGCTAATTTGCAAGTTATGGAGATGGCTTACCCTAGATCAGGGCTCCAGCGTAGGTCCGGGTCCTCTGGGGGCCGTGTCTGAAAACATGCTCTGCCAATCCCCAAAGGTTGCAGGCTTTGGACCTCGGACAGTCTTTGGTCTCATGGCCTGAAACCCTACAGAACCTGCAAGCAAGCTCTGTACAATCCTTACCTATGTGTCCCAGGTGGCCACATCTGTAAGAGTTGTTGGGTAGAAAAGGATTCCTGCAGGTGATCCCAGGGAGAAGCACGGCTGCAGGTGCTGAATGTCCCCCAAAGGGTCTTTCCTAAGTTTGCAAAGCACAGACCACTTACCTATCCAGAAGCCATTGACATTGAGGATCTGGGTCCTTCACCACGGTGCAAAACCTCTGGAGGTAGGTGGCCTTTCCTTGGGTATAGGGGTTCCTCATAGCCCGAAGTTAATCGTTTTTTTATGTTCATGGCAGGTGAGGCAACTGAACATTCCTGTAAGGGACTATATGAAAGATTTTAGTAATGAAAAGGGGTATCATTGTAGTAATAGTTGTAGTAATGTAGTAATTGTAGTAATCAGCGTGAATTTGTGAAGAATCATTCTTGCCAGACTAATCTATTAATCTTCTAGGAAGTGAGCTGCCATCTTGGCTGAAAATGGACCTCAGTGGGCCATAATGGCCCTCGGGACCAGAACATCCCTTGGGAGTCAAAAATTGCCCTTGGGGACCAGAACTGCCCATAGAGTACTTAGGGGCAAGAATGGCCCTTGGGGGTCAAAAAGGGCCCTCAGTGCTAAAAATGTCCCACGAGGGCCAGAATGTCTTTTGGACTCCTCAGGGGCCAAAACGGCCCTCAGGGGTCAAAAAGGGCCCTCAAGGTAAAAATTTCCATTAGAGTCCTCAAGAACCAGAACAGTCCTTGGGGACCAAAAATGGCCCCCAATGGTCAGAACAACCCTTGGGGCCAAACATGGCCCACTGTTGTCATAACAGCTCTCAGGGGCTAAAAATGGCCCCCAGGGGCCAGAACGTACTTCGGTGGCCAAAAATGGCCCTCATGGGCCAAAACGGTCCTTGTGAGTCAAAAAGGGTTCCCAGAGCCAGGATGGCCCTCAAAGTCCTTAGAGGTCAGAATGGCCCTCAGAGGCCAAAAGTAGCCCTTGATGGTCAGAACAACCCTTGAGGACAAAAATGGCCCTCTGGGGTTAAAACAACCCTCAGGGGCTAAAATGGCCCTTTGAGCCAAAAATGGTGCTCAGGGCCAGAATGGCTTTGAGGCCTAAAAATGGTCCTTGGGGACCAGAACGGCCTTCAGGGTTTTTAGGGACGGGTGGCCTTCAGCGTCCAAAATTGGCCCTCGATTGTCAGAATGACCCTTGGAACCAAATGGCCATCTAGGGTTATAGCAGCCCTCGGGGGCTAAAAATGGTCCTCAGGGATCAGAACAGAAGTCAGAACATCTTTCAGAGGCCAGAACGGCCCTGGTCTTGGGTTCCAAAATCGGCCCACGGAGGACAGAAAGGCCCTTGGGGGCTAATCATGGTCCTTACGGGTCAGAACTGTCCTCAGAGCTGTTAATAGCCCTCAGGGACCAAATAATGACCTTAGAGGCCAAATTGACTCTTTAGGGCCAAAAATGGCCCTCAGGGTCCTTAGGGGTCAGAATCGAACTCTGTGGCTAAAAATGGCCCTTAGTGGCTAAACAGCCCTTGGGGATCAAAAATGGCTCTCAGAGGCCAGGACGGCCCTTGGGGGCCAAAAATGACCCTTGATGGTCAGAACAGCCCTCAGGAGCCAAAAATGGCCATCTGAAGTCAGAACCGCTCTTAGGGGCCAACATGGCCCTTTGAGACAAAAATAGCTTTCAGGGACAGAATGGCCTTGGGGGCTAAAAATGTCCCTCGGGGGCCAAAACGGCCCTCAGAGTCCTTAGGGGCAGAACAGCCCTCAGAGGCCAAAATTGGCACTCGATTGTCAGAATGACCCTTGGGACCAAAAAATTGCCCTCGGGACCAAAACAGCCCTCTGAGTCCTCAGTGGTCAGAATGGCCCTCGGGAACCAAAAATGGCTCTCGGGGGTCAGAACAGATGTGGGCAGCCAAAAATGTCTCTCAGGAGCCAAAACAGCCCTTGAGTCCATAAATGGCCCTCGGGGACCAGAACAGCTCTTGGGGCCAAAAATGGCCCTCTAGGGTCATAATGGCCCTCGGGGATAAAAATGGCTCTCAGGGCCAAAACTGCAATGAGAGTCCTCGGTGTCCAAAACAGCCTTTGGGGGCCAAAAATTGCCCAATGGTGTTATAACAGACCTCAGAGGTCAAAAATAGCCCTCAGGGGCCAAAACGATAGTTGGGGCCAAAATTAACCCCTTTGGGGGGCCCATAACAGTCTTTGAGGTCCAAAAATGGCCCTCATGGGCCAGAATGGCCCTTGGGGATCAAAAATGTCTCTCTTGGCCAGAACAGCCCTCAGAGTCCTTAGAAGTCAGAACTGCCTCTGGGAGGCAAAAAATAACGCATGTTGCTCAGAACAGCCCTCGGAGGCCAAAAATGGCCCTCTGGGGTCATAACAGCTCTCAGGTCCAGAAATAGGCCCCTGGGTCAAAATGGCTCTTGGGGCCAAAAATGGCCCTCAGGACCGGAACGGCTTAGGGGACTAAAAATGGCCCTCTGGGGCAAGAAAAGCCCTAAGAGTCCTTAGGGGTCAGAATAGCACTAGGGAGCCAAAAATGGCCCCCAGTGACCAAAACGGCCCTTAGGGTGGCCAGAACGGACCTCGGAGTCCTTAGGGGTCAGAACAACCCTCGAGGGCCAAAAGTGGCCCTCAAGAATCATAATGGACCTCGGGTCAAAAATGGCCTTAGGGGCTAGAACAGTCCTCAGAGACCTCAGGAACCAAAACAGCCCTTGGGGACCAAAAATGGCCATCACGGGTCATAACAGACCTCGGGACAAAATGGGCCTTAGGGCCAAAAGTTTCCCTCTGAGTCCTTAGGGATAGGAATGGCCCTCAGGGGCTAAAAATAGCCCATGGGGGCCAGAATGACTCTCAGTCCTCAGGGGCCAAAAACAACCCCTCGGAGGCCAAAAAGTGTCCTCAGTGACCAGAATGACCTTCAGGGGCCAGAACGGCCTTTGAAAACCAAAACGTCCCTCAGAGTCCTCAGGGGCCAGAATGGCCCTCAGGGGACAAAATCGGTCCTTGGGGACCAGAACGGCCCTCAAGGGCCAAAACAGCCTTCAGAATCAGATGCCAGAACAGCCCTCATGGAGCAAAGTGGCCCTCAGAATCCTCAAAGGCTATAAATGGCCCTTTGGTGCCAAAAATGTCCTTCGAGGGGCCAGAACAGCCCTTGAAGGCCAAAAATGTCTCTCAGGGTTAAAGCGGCCCTCAGAGTCCTTAGGCCAAGAAGTGGCCCTCGGGGACCAAAATGGCCCTGAGAGTCCCCAGGGGCTTGAAGGACCCTTGGGGCCAAAAATGGCCATTGGGAGCCAGAATGGCCACCTGGGCCAAAAAAATTGCCCTCTGGGACCAAAATGGACCTCAGAGTTCTTAGTGGCCAGAACTGCCCTCAGGGGCCAGAATGGTCCTCAGTGGCAAAAACTGCCTGCAGAGTCTTCAGGGGGTAGAACGGCCCTTGGGGGCCAAAAACAAGCATATCCTGGAATACCGTTCAAGTAACACTGTACTTCTCAATGCAGTTCTCAAACAACACACATATGCATTTCTGCCACTAGGGGGCACTGCAGGGGAAAAGCTCCAGTTTAGTTTGTTTGTGGGCTCCATCTTGTACCTCCTACGTGGGTGATTGTTGGGATACAGTAGATGATGATTTCAGTCCCCTGAGGTCATAATTGACAGGTAAGAGGGTACATTTGTTTGACAAATTAGTTTATCTTGTTTAACCTTAAATGATTCCTAAACATTGTTCTCCACCATCACAGCATGATGTTTCCCAATAGTCTGGTCAGTAGATTATTTTTTCTTTCCCTTCTTCCAGTAAAATGGTGCGACCAGCATCTAGAGTTTGGAAACATTTCCACAGTTCAATTTCTGCTGAGAGCAAAGCTGCAATTTGCAAATAGAGTGGAACCTCGGATTGCGAGTAACGCGGTTAACGAGCGTTTCACAATACGAGCACTGTATTTCTAAAAATCCTAACTCGGTTTGCGAGTGTTGTCTCACAAAACGAGCAGGATTCAGGCTAAAGCGGTGTGCAGTACTGCTTTTGGCCTGACTTGGGGGGGTCGGAGCCAAACGGTGCTGATCGTCACCATTCGGAAATGCACGGAAAGGCCCGAGGACAGTTCGGCTGACCTCGGCAAACCTCGCAAAGGCTCGTGAATGGAGTCTTTCCGAGGTTTGCCGAGGTCAGCCGAAGTGTGCTCGGGCCTTTCGCCCGTTTCCAAGGCTCCCGCCATGCGGTATTGCATCCCATTGAAGTCAATGCGGATCAAATTATTTTCGTTTCCATTGACTTCAATGGGAAAACTCGCTTTGATATGCAAGTACTTTGGATTACGAGCATACCCCTGGAACGGATTATGCTCGTAATCCGAGGTTCCACTGTATTGTGAGAAGAAATATTATTTTCCAAGTACTACAAGGATGACAAAACATACCTTGGCATGCCAGAGATGCCTTAAATACATGAATACGTTATGGAATGAAATGATGAGGACCGGAATGAAAGTGTGAGGAGCTTTTCCCCCCAGAGTTCTCATTTCAGAAACACGCTTTCTGCTGCTTTTGGATCATCACAAAGTATTTCTTCACCAGCAGCATCTTCAACTTAGGAAGTCCTACAAACCACGGCCTCCCAAAAGTAGACAATAACTTCTTTTATAGATAAAATAACACCTGCAAAGCAAAGCTCTTCATAGAGCTCTTCATATGCTTCTGGATCAGCATTGACAATAACTAAAAATGCATATTGTCAGGAAGATTTTAGTTATTATGAGGCGGGGGGGGGGGGTGTTACTCAAGCGGTGGCTTTTTGTGTGAGGGACCTATGTCCGTCTGACAGTACCCAGTGATCAGGTTTTTTTTTCCGCCTCTGTTTACATCATGTGATCAGCTGTCATTGGCTAACAGCTGATCATGTGGTAAGGGGTTGGGATCAGCCTCTTACTCCGATCTATGATCAGCCGAGTCTCCTTGACTGGCTAATCACAGAGTGCACCGCGCACACCCCGCAGGGGCGTGCAGGCCGCTCAAGCATGAAAGGAGTACATGGATGCGCTCCTGGCAATTTAGGCACGCACTGTAGCCGGGTTTCGGCTATAGCGCGGGTGGGAAGGGGTTATATGACTCCTCTGTTTTGACTCTAAATGCTGGCAAGGTTCCTCATATCATTTTTCTCATAATGGTCTATTTTATACAATGAATGTGAAAATTCAAATTGAATTACAAAATTCAAAGCACAAAAATTCCAAAATTGGCTAACCTAGAATTAATCCAGCTATTGTATATATTTCACAATCCTAATTGTATGCTTATTATGAAGAGGATCAAAGTTTCATTGGAATTGGAATATTTTTCTTTTTACAATTTTGATGAGACTTTTATTAAATTTTAATTTCTGAATATCTTGCTCACATACATACAAACAAGAGTTTTATTGATCAAAATATTTTTTACAGTTTTGCAATTTTAGGTAATTTCTCTTCTAAGGTTCATTCATCCTGTAACTACATTTGATATGTAAAGTAGGAATCCGTTGTTTTTGCTATAATGGTTATCTTACTTTACCTGATTTCCAGTATTAATCATTTGACTAAAATATTAATATGATAATATAGTTACACATAAAAACTGTTATTTCATATAACCATACCCTAATTAAGAGTTAGTATAGTAGAAAGATAGCATTATATTATCTTAGTTACCATATATTCCTTATAATGATCAATTATTTTCACATACTCTCAATAGTCTCATTCTCTTTCTTACCAAATCTGGAGCAAATTAAAATCACTGTTATCTGGGTACTCTTCTCATTCATACCCTCTTAAAACTATTAGTCCAGTTAGTAAAGCAGATTAAAATAAATTGATTTACAATGTAACATCCTTAAGGCTGCATTCACACTTGAGTGTCGCATTTTTGAGTGTTTTTTTTGGGCATTTTGAAGGCATTTGTATGCACATTTTTGCGCATTTCTGTACTGTTTTTAACCACTTGCCTACCAGGCACTTTCATCCCCTTCCTGCCCAGGCCAATTTTCAGCTTTCAGCGCTGTCGCACTTTGAATAACAATTGCGCAGTCATGCAACACTGTACCCAAACAAAATTGTTATCATTTTTTTTACACAAGTAGACCTTTCTTTTGGTGGTATTTAAACACCACTGTTTTTTTTTATTTTTTGCTAAACAAACAAAAACCCCCCAAAAATTCTGAAAAAAAAACGCAAACATTTTTCATAGTTGTTATAAAATTTTGCAAACAGGTAATTTTTCTCCTTCACTGATGTGTGCTGATGATACTGCACTGATGGGCACTGATAGGTTGCACTGATGGTCGTTGATGAGGCTGCACTGGTGGGCACTATTGAGGCTGCACTGATAAGCAGCACTGATGGGCACTGATAGGCGATACTGATGGTCACTGATAGGTGGCACTGATGGGCTTTGATAGGCGGCACTGATGGGCACTGATAGCCGGCACTGATAGAAGACACTGATGAGGAGGCACTGATGGGCACTAATTGTCAGCACCGGTTGGTCCGGCACTTATCCCATCTTGGAGGCAGGTGCTGGGTGGCGGCTCTGGTGTCCTCCAGCGTGGCAGGCAGTGTGCTGCAAGCAGCCGCTCCGGTGTTCTATCCCCCAGTGGTTTCCTCCGTGGCTTCCGCCGTGCATCTCCTCTCTCCTCCTCCTAGGCACTAGACATCCAATAGAATCGCCTGACGTTTTGGCCAATCGGGAAACGGGTCTCTGGACTGCTTCCTCATTGATGGGGAACAGAATTAGTGTGAAAATAACGAATATTCATTTGCCATCGTCACACAACTGGGTGGGATCGAGCGCATTGTTCTGCGCCTTGAGCCTACCCTTTTTTTAAGCCTATAAGAGCCTCTGGCTCTAATCACATGTTTTAAAAAAAAAACTCCCCTCCATTGGAATCCATAGTCCGGCGCCCTGTATGTAGATAGGGGGCTGGACGCATGAATGGGGGGGGCAATGCCTGTGCACCCCTAATGGATGAGCCGCCACTGATCGGGACACTGATAATCATGTCCCTTTTAGGGAAGCTGGTTATCGGCTCTCTTCTCCCTTCCTCATGCGGTTGGCATGAGGAAAGAAGTGCTGATAACTGGTTTCTATTTACATCCATGATCAGCTGTGATTGGGCACAGCTGATTAAGTGGTAAAGAGCCACTGATTGGCTCTTTACCTCAATCTGTGATCAGCAGTGTCCTCCAGAGACTGTGATCACAGAGCTACCAGCACCACCAGCGCCCCGCAGCAGGGATGTGGTGGGCGTGATCACGGGAGGCCATAACAAGACAGCCTCCCAGAACTAGCCAGCTGTGCTGTAGCTGTCATTCGGCTATAGCGCAGTCGGCAAGTGGTTAAAAAAAAAGCTCAAAAATGCTTTATCAGCCAGTGGATAAGTTAGTAGACCTGTTTCATCATTTGTTGCTATGTTTTGGAGCTTTTACATCCGCTTTTATTTATTATTTATTTATTATTTTTTATTATTTTTTTTTACATTTTTTGTTAGTGGGTTATGGGTTAGGATTAGGGTAAAGGGTTAATGTTAAGGCTAGAGTTAGGGGTTAATATGAGGGTTAAGGGTTAGGATTAGGGTTTGGGGTTAGAGTTAATTTATTACTTTATTTTTAATTATTATTATTAGTATTATTATTATTATTACTATTTTTATTATCACTATTATTAGCATTATTTTATTAATATTATTATTATTTATTTATTTTTTATTTATGATTATGTAGCAAGGTCCCAGGCCTCCAGAGCTAGGGACAGCTGACATCCTTCTGTGTAGAGTGGGTTACGAGGCATGGTGGGTGTAATGCAAGGTAGATTCATGGACGCCAGACAATTCTTGAATGCAAAGAGATTTATTGTATCTTAAAACAGAGCTTTGGGAGAGAGGGTTTAGGGCCAGGACACCCTTTAGTAGTTGCAATGTTAATTAGCAGACTGCGAGACTTCTATAGGCAGACACCTCATCTGCAGGTGTAGACACGCTGTCTCCTATGGCAACGATCTTGAACAGTTTCTAACAAAGGGTTACAATGAAGTCTTTACTTCCCCCGTATTCTCCTATTGTAGATCTTCACGCAACTGAGCTCCTAGTCTCTCCCACTAGACTTGCTGATCCACTGTCACTGGATCTCCTGAGCTCCTCCAATCTCCTCTCTCTCTCTCTGTATCTTCCTCCAGCGTCACCCCCGCTTCCCTGCTGGGTCCCTAGATTGGCATCCAAGATACTCCTCAGACATCACCCCACTGGCCTGCTCGGTCCCTGGCTTGACACACAAGGCTTCTCTGCAAGCGTCACCTCCACTGGATGGGTCCCTGGCTTGACACCTGCTGAAGTTTCCCAATACTTCACCGCCCACGGTTGGTGAGAATAATGTACTGGTACTTGCTTCAGCTACTCAAACTGACAGAAAAATGGAGCTATGAGAAAATTCAATATTTGGATGCCATCCCTAAGGGCCAATTCGTTCGAATCAGAAGGAACTGTGACTTAGATGATGACTATTGGATCCAATCAGAAATTTTATCGAATAGGTTCCTGGAGAAAGGATACAGATGGTCTGACCTAGAGAAGGTCAGAATGGATGTATTCTACAAGAATAGAGAAGAACTATTGGATAATAAAAAGGAAATCAAATATAAGTCAGCCTTTGTTACTGGATTTAATCTAGACTACAAACAGGGGGAAAAATCCTTCAAAAAATTCTAGCCTAGCCTCTTAAAAGATGACACCTTAAATTGAAAATTTTGCCACAAAAGCCTTCCTTTATCTATAGTAGGGATGAGCTTCGAGTTGGCTGTTCGCAAGTTCGCCGAACAGCGAACAATTGGGGGTGTTCCCGGCAAATTCGAATGCAAAATTCGAATTCAAATTCGAACACCCTTTAAAAGTCTATGGGAGAAATCAAAAGTGCTAATTTTAAAGGCTTATATTCATGGTATTGTCATAAAAAGCATTTGGGGACCTGAGTCCTGCCCCAGGGGACATGTATCAATGCAAAAAAAAGTCTTAAAAACGGCCTTTTTTTTGGGAGCAGTGATTTTAATAATGCTTAAAGTGAAACAATAAAAGTGTAATATCCCTTTAAATTTCGTAGCTGGGGGGTGTCTATAGTATGCCTGTAAAGGGGTGCATGTTTCCCATGTTTAGAACAGTCTGACAGCAAAATGACATTTCAAAGGAAAAAAAGTAATTTAAAACTACTCGTGGCTATTAATGCATTGTCAGTCCGACAATACACATAGAAGTTCATTGATAAAAACGGCATGGGAAAAAAAATGACGTGGGGGGTCCCCCTAAATTCCATACCAGGCCCTTCAGGTCTGCTATGGATATTAAGGGGAACCCCGGCCAAAATAAAAAAAGCAAAATGATGTGAGGGATCCCCCTAAATTCCATACCAGGCCCTTCAGGTCTGGTATGGATATTAAGGGAAACCCTGGCCCCTCCTGAACCGTACCAGGCCACATACCCTCAACATGGGGAGGATGTTCCCATGTTGATGGGGACAAGGGCCACATGCCCTCAACATTGGGAGGGTGCTTTGGGGTAGCCCCCCAAAACACCTTGTCCCCATGTTGATGAGGACAAGGGCCCCATCCCCACAACCCTGGCCAGTGGTTGTGGGGGTCTGCGGGCAGGGGGCTTATCGGAATCTGGAAGCCCCCTTTAACAAGGGGACCCCCAGATCCCGGCCCTCCCCCTGTGTGAAATGGTAAGGGAGTACCCCTACCATTTCACCAAAAAACTGTAAAAAATGTTACAAATGACAAGAGACAGTTTTTGACAATTCCTTTATTTAAATGCTTCTTCTTTCTTCTATCTTCCTTCATCTTCTTCTTCTTCTTCTGGTTCTGGTTCTTCCTCCGGTGTTCTCGTCCAGCATCTCCTCCATGGCGTCTTCTTCCCTCCTTTTCCTCGGGCCGCTCCGCATCCATGGCATGGAGGGAGGCTCCTGCTCTTCTCTTCATCTTCTTCTCTTCTTCATCTTCTTCTCTTCCTTATCTTCTTCTCTTCTTCATCTTCTTCTCTTCTTCATCCTCTTCTCCAGGCCACTGCGCATCCATGCTGGCATGGATGGAGGCTCCCGCTGTGTGACACTTCTCTTCTTCTGACGGTTCTTAAATAACGGGGGGCGGGGCCACCCGGTGATCCCGCCCCCCTCTGACGCACGAGGACATGACAAGACTTCCCTGTGGCATTCCCCGTGACGCCACAGGGAAGTCCCGTCAAGTCACCGTGCATCAGAGGGGGCGGGGTCACCGGGTGGCCCCGCCCCCTCCGTTATTTAGAACCGTCAGAAGAGGAGAAGCGTCACACAGCGGGAGCCTCCCTCCATGCCAGCATGGATGCAGAGTGGCCCGGAGAAGAAGATGAAGAAGAGAAGAAGATGAAGAAGAGAAGAAGATGAAGAGAAGAGTGGGAGCCTCCCTCCATGCCATGGATGCGGAGCGGCCCGAGGAGAAGAAGGGAAGAAGAGGCCGCGGAGGAGATGCTGGACGAGAACACCGATGGAAGAACCAGAAGAGCCAGAAGAACCAGAAGAAGAAGATGGAGGAAGAAACCAAAGGAAGATAGAAGAAAGAAGAAAGAAGAAGCATTTAAATAAAGGAATTGTCAAAAATTGTCTCTTGTCATTTTTAACATTTTTTGACAGTTTTTTAGTGAAATGGTAGGGGTTCTTTTGTACCCCCTTACCATTTCACACAGGGGAGAGGGTCGGGATCTGGGGGTCCCCTTGTTAAAGGGGGCTTCCAGATTCCGATAAGCCCCCCGCCCCACAGACCCCCACAACCACGGGCCATCAACATGGGGACAAGGTGTTTTGGGGGGCTACCCCAAAGCACCCTCCCAATGTTGAGGGCATGTGGCCTAGTACGGTTCAGGAGGGGGGGCGCTCTCTCGTCCCCCCTCTTTTCCTGCGGCCTGCCAGATTGCGTGCTCAGATAAGTCTGGTATGGATCTTTGGGGGGGCCCCACGCCATTTTTAAAAAAAATTTTGGTGCAGGGTTCCCCTTAAAATCTATACCAGACCTGAAGGATCTGGTATGGAATTTAGGGGGACCCCCACATCATTTTTTTTTTTTTGGCCGGGGTTCCCCTTAATATCCATACCAGACCTGAAGGGCCTAGTATGGAATTTAGGGGGACCCCCCAAGTCTTTTTTTTTTTTTTTGGTTCGGGGTTCCCCTGTGGGGAATTCCCATGCCGTTTTTATCAATGAACTTCTATGTGTATTGTCAGACCGGCAATGCATTAATAGCCGCGAATAGTTTTAAATGACTTTTTTTCCTTTGAAATGTCATTTTGCTGTCAGACTGTTCTAAACACGGGAAACATGCACCCCTTTCCAGGCATACTATAGACACCCCCCAGGTACGAAATTTAAAGGGATATTACACTTTTATTGTTTCACTTTAAGAATTAGACAAAAAAAGGAGACAATTCACCCTGCCACAATTCTCCTCTCTCATGCACTTAGGGATATTAGGTATATGAAGATAGAGATGCATTAAACAGCAGTGATTTAACCTGATGTCAAAAAATTACAAAATGAGATGTCTCTCAGCAGCCACTTAACAGAAAACAAATTTTATAAATTTTATAAATACAGATGTGTAAATAATCACTCAAGGTGAACCATTAACCCATCTAATTTGGGGTCTCTTCTTTACATGTGGACATTGTTGCTGCTTTCTGACTACCTACCCTGGAGGACCTCGGGAGTAATCTGAGTGAGGATATTACCCAAGGCCTGTTAACCTTTTGGTTCCAGTGAGTTAGAACCCCTTGTGGGGGTGTGTGCAGCACGGGGTGTCATTACAGATGATGAAAGGTGCACTCATCAGATCTGCTACACTTATTCATTACAGTTGGAGACTCCAGATCAAGTTCCTTTTTATGTGTCTTTGCTGGAATTCTTTGCCTGCATTTTCTTGCTTGCAATTTACAAAGACATTTATGTATTAGTCATTGTGACTGAGAACAGCGCCGTTTTGATGGGTTAATGGTTCATCTTGAGTGATTATTTACACATCACTTTAAGCATTATTAAAATCACTGCTCCCAAAAAAACGGACGTTTTTTAAACTTTTTTTGCATTGATCCATGTCCCCTGGGGCAGGACCCGGGTCCCCAAACACTTTTTATGATAATAACTTGCATATAAGCCTTTAAAATTAGCACTTTTGATTATTCATGTTCATGTCCCATAGACTTTAACGGTGTTCGCGCGTTCGAACAAACTTTTTTCCTGTTGGCATGTTCTGGTGCGAACCGAACAGGGGGGTGTTCGGCTCATCCCTACACAGGACACATGACACAGGACACATGACATATGCACATATACACATATAAACAGGACACATGCACATAGACACATGACACGTGCACATATACACAGGACACATGACACATGCACATATACACAGGACACACGCACATATACACATATACACAGGACACATGACACATGCACATATGCACAGGACACATGCACAGGACACAGGGAGGTATACAGCTGTAAATGGGCATTGTTGACCCTCTTTTTCCACTTACAGTAGCTGCTGCATTTCTCACCCTCGTCTTATACTTGGGTCAATAAGTTTTTCCCATTTTTTTGTAGTAAATTAGGGCCTCGACATATACTTGGGATGACTTATACTCGATTATATATGGTACTTGGATTTTGCAAAAGCGTTTGACACAGCTCCCCACACACGGCTCATGTGTAAGGTAAAGTCTACCGGTTTGGAAATATCAGTTTGTTTATTTTGATAAATGTAAAATTATGTACTTGGGGGCTAAGAATATGCATGCATCATACATACTAGTGGGAATACAACTGAGGGAATCAATGGTGGAGAAGGATCTGGGGGTTTTGGTAGACCATAAGCTCAATTATAGCATGCAATGCCAAGCTGCGGTTTCCAAAGTGAGCAAAGTCCTTTCTTGTATTACGAGAGGTATGGACTCCAGAGAGAGAAATATCATTTTGTCCATGTACAAATCATTAGTAAGACCTCATCTCGAATATACAGTTCAGTTTTGGGCACCAGTTCTCAAAAAGGATATCAGGGAACTGGAGAAAGTGCAGAGAAGGGCAACCAAACTGATAAGAGGCATGGAGGAGCTCAGCTATGAGGAAAGATTAGAGGAACTGAATTTATTCACTCTTGAGAAGAGGAGATTAAGGGGGGATATTATCACCATGTATAAATATATAAGGGCTCCATATAGTGAACTTAATGTTGAGTTATTCATTTCACGGTCAACACTGAGGACAAAGGGGCACTCTTTACGTCTAGAAGAAAAGAGATTTCATCTCCAAATATGGAAAGGTTTCTTCACACTTAGAGCTGTGAAAATGTGGAATAGTCTCCCTCCAGAGGTGGTTCTGGCCAGCTCAGTAGATTGCTTTAAGAAAGGCCTAAATGTACATAATATCACTGGGTACTAACATTTATAGGTAAAGTTGATCCAGGGAAAATCCGATTGCCTCTGGGATCAGGAAGGAATTTTTTCCCCTGCTGTAGCAAATTGGATCCTGCTTTTCTGGGGTTTTTTCACCTTCCTCTGGATCAACTGTGGGTATAGGATTGGGTATATGGGATTATGTTATTTTTTATTTTATTTTATTTATTTATTTATTATTATTTATTTTTTATGGTTGAACTAGATGGATTTGTGTCTTTTTTTTCAACCTCACTAACTATGTAATTACATTGTTTCATTCGTACTAAGAATGTAAGGGCTGCCGCTCTGTCATGACAATTTTCCTCCACTTCCAAGATGGAGTCAGTTCCGGTTCCTGTGATTCCTCCTGATCCTATTCTGGCTACGGTTCACACCAGTCTCACTTCTTTGGGTGACAAAATTCTTGCTGTTCAGGTCCATGCTCCTCCTGAGAAACCTTGTTACCGCTGCTTTGTGCCATAGAGTCTCCGTACTGCTGTGCTCCAGACTTACCATTCTCCCAAGGTTGCTGGCCACCCTGGGAAGAATCAACTCTTTTGGGCCATTTCCCAACAATTATGGTGGCCTAGTCTACGTGCTGATGTAATCGCCTTCGTAGCTTCCTGTTCCGTGTGTGCTCAGAGTTAGACTCCACGACACCTTCCAGTAGGCCTCCTACAACCCATACCCAATGGAGAGAGGCCCTGGACCCACCTGTCTATGGATTTCATTGTGGAGTTACCCAACTCCCAGGCAACACAGTTATCCTTATGGTGGTTGACCGGTTCTGAAAAATGTCTCATTGTATTCCACTTAAGAAGTTGCCCACTTCTAAGAAACTGGCTTCCATTTTTGCTTGGGAGATCTTTCGCTTACATGGGCTATCCAAGGTGATTGTCTCGGACAGGGGTAGTCAGTTTGTGTCCCGCTTCCGGCGAGCCTTTTATGCACAGTTGGGAATTCAGTTTGATTTTTCCTCTGCATATTACCTACAGTCTAAGGGGGCCGCAGAACGAGCCAATCAGTCCTTGGAGCAATTCCTATATTGCTATATTTCTGACCATCATAACAACTGGTCAGACCTATTACCATGGGAAGAGTTTGCTTACAATAGTGCCTTGAATTCTGCTTCCCGATTTATGGCGAACTATGGTTTCCAACCTTCCATGTTGCCTGACTCATTTATTCCTGCGTTAGAGGAGCATCTCCGTGGTCTTCGTTCCACTTGGGCACAAGTCTAGGAGGCTTTGCAACATGCTAATGATAGGTACAGACTCCATGCTGACTGCAGACGCCTGCCTGCGCCTTTCTACCAGGTTGGGGACAGGGTTTGGCTGTCATCTCACAACCTCTGACTTCATGCTCCCTCTCCCAAGTTCGCACCTTGGTTTATTGGGCCTTTCAGTATTCTTCGCAGGATTAACCCAGTGGCTTACGCATTAGACCTTCCTTCTAATATGCGTATCTTAAATGTATTTCATGTCTCCTTATTAAAACCTTTGGTCCGCAACCGCTTTACCACCTCGGTGCCACATCCTCAACCTGTACCAGTTGAGAACCATGATTAGTATGAAGTACAGTCCATTGTTGACTCCCGTAGGTTCCATGGGCGCATACTGTACCTTCTGCATTGGAAGGGATACGGTCCGGAGGAACGCTTTTGGGTCTCACCCTCAGACATACAGTACATGACCCGGGCGTCCTCCATGATTTCCATTGACGTTTTCCCCTCAAGCCTGCTGGTCCTCTGAGGGGGAGGGGTTGTTGAGGAGGGGGTACTGTCAGGGCTGGGCTCAGCCCTTTCTTCTCAGAGCTGGCCGCTCAGCTGTCAGCTAATTGCCAGCTCCTATCTCTCCACAGCTACTCACCTGTTGATGATATCCTGCTTGTCAGTTCTGCCTACTTTAGCCATCCAGCCCAGAGGATCTCTGCCTTCGCCTTGGTCAACATCACAGAGACTATCTCCTGCATCCCTGTCTAAAGACTTGCTTGGCTGACATCCCTTCTGGCTCCATATCCGGCTTGCTGTTCCAAAACACTGATCCCTGACTTTCTGGCTTGGCTGACTATCTGTTCCGGTTACCGAACTTCAGCTATGTTTTGACTACATTTGTTCTATTTACCTTTATTATTAACAAGTGTGATTTAACTGTACTTCTGTCTCAGTCTGATTTCATGGTTTTTGACAATGTGACCCTGTGTCGACACGCGTAGGGAAGGGGCTAGGACGGTCACGACATCTGCAAGCAGCGTAAAGCTGTGAGTCGGATCGTTGTCTGCAAGGCTTGTGTGGAGAGAGCGGTGTGCTCAAAACACAGATTTTTTTTTTTTTTTGCATAAACATTTTATTGAAGGTTTTAACAAGAATTACAGATAAGAACAAAAAAAATGGTTCCAATTGCATCATATCATGTAGGCGGATAAAGAGAAATACAAAGTAATGTGCATTAAAGGGCAACAATTCCATCGAATACTAATGATATGAAAATTACAGAGACCTTTTAATGAGGGCATAATGAATAAACCACTTTTATTAATAGAAATGGACATATCTAGAATCATTTTCAGGATAACTATGTAGTAAGAAATCTGAAAGAGCAGTAACTTTAAATGTACTTGTAATCAGGTTGATCAGTAGGTCATGGAAGGCGTGAGAATAGGAGCCAGCTATCCAAGCCAGCTCCCAGTCCCACAGCCTCCATTTACTAAGACTTAGTTAGAGGTGACAAAGGAGAGAAGGTAAATGGGGGGGGGATGCACACAAAAGATAAAGAAATCAGAGGGGGTGAGAAAATCAACAATTACTTTCTCCATCTAATTCTGGCAGGAATGGACTAGCCATCGGGACTACCGGGAGTTTCCCGGTGGGCTGATGGCTCAGTGGGCCGGTTTCAGTGATCACCTAATCTGCCTATTGCATCTGCGGAGTGCGTCGATCTACCCGTCAATCGCCGACAGCTGGCGCCTGACGGGTAGATCAAGATTTAGCCAGCATGCAGAATAGCGCAGGAAGCGTCTATGATAAGTTCTCTCTTATGTCATGCTGCTCCCCGGCGGCCCCTCATCTCTTCTCGTCCATCCCCATTGGTTTGTGACATCATCTGGGATGGGCGAGAAGAAAGGAGGGGCCGCCGGGGAGCAGCGTGACATAAGAGAGAACTTATCACAGACGAGAGAGAACTTACTACAGACACTTCCTTCTACTCTGCATGCTGGCTAGTAAACGATCCCATAATGGGCCATGTGCCCCATAATGGCCCTGATGTGCCCCATAATGGCCCTGATGTGCCCCATAATGTGCCATGTGCCCTGATGTGCCCCATAATGTGCTCTGAGGTGCCCCATAATGTGCCCCAAAATGTACCCTGATGTGCCATGTGCCCCATGTGCCATAATGTGCTCTGATGTGCCCTGAGCCCTGATGTGCCCCAATGTTCCATGTGCCCCGTGCCCTGATGTGCCATGTGCCCTGATGTGCCATGTGCCCTGATGTGCCCCGTGCCCTGATGTGCATTGTGCCCCAATGTGCTGTGCCATGATGTCCTGTGCCCTGATGTCCTGTGCTCTGGTGTGCTGTGCCTCAGTGTTGTGTGCCTTGATGTACTGTGATCTGTGCCCTGATGTCCTGTACCCTGATGTTCTGTGTCCTGATGTGCTATACCCTGATGTGCTGTGCCCTGTACCCTGATGTGATGTGCCCTGATGTGCTGTGTCCTGTACCCTGATGTGCTGTGTCCTGATGTGCTATACCCTGATGTGCTGTGCCCTGTACCCTGATGTGATGTTCCCTGATGTGCTGTGTCCTGTACCGTGATGTACTGTGCCCTGACATGCCCTGATGTGCTGTGCCCTGATGTACTGTGACCTGTGCCCTGATGTGCTGTACCCTGATGTGCTGTACCCTGATGTGCTGTGTCCTGATGTGCCCTGTACGCTGATGTGCTGGCCTCTTTACCCTGATGTGCTGTACCCTGATGTGCTGTGCCCTGTACCCTGATGTGGCCTGGTGTGTTGTACCCTGATGTGTTGTGCCTTGTGCCCTGATGTGCTGGGCTCTGTACCTGGATGTGCTGTGCCCTGATGTGCTGTGCCCTGATGTGCTATGCCCTGTACCCTGATGTGGCCTGATGTGTTGTGCCCTGATGTGCTGGGCTCTGTACCCTGATGTGTTGTATCCTGGGCCGGTCTGGATGAAGTCCAGGGCCACATTTTTGTCCAAGTCCAGCCCTGAATTCTGGTAACTATGCATTTTATATTGAGCCCACAACACCCCCTGATTTCAACGTTTAATAGATCATTGTACCATAAGAACAGTTCAAGTGCTGTCCTGAATTTGTTTGTGGTATAACTGAGAATTTTGAAATTTAATCCAAGTTTCCCATGTGTCTGAGAAACTGGATATTTTATCCTGAGTGGTGTAGATCAGCTCCTCCATCACTTTACATGGTTAATATGAGAGGCACATTCCTTCACTGAAGGGGGGATATGGACTTCCAATGGACCGGTATGCAAAGCCTAGCATCATTGACCATATGCATAGCTACCAATTTATAGTATGTTTTTTGGGGATATTTAAGGAAATGAAGAAGGTACTGTGCTGGCAAAAACTCTAGCGGGAGTGAAGAGATTGCAGTCATCATATCCTGTACCTTGCGCTAATCAGGGGCAGATCCAGGGGGGGCAGCGGGGTAATTGCCCCTCCCCTTGAGAAAATAGTGAGCAGGCTGTCTGTCTGTGACTTACCGGGCAGACTGCTGAGCGGGCCACCGCGGGGGGTAAGTGAGTGAGCAGACAGATGACATCTCTCACCAGTGGCGACATTATACTGCCCCCCCAATTAAAATGGCTTTTTTTGAATAGCGGGAGCTAATGCTGACCCCCCCATCAGCCACTGCTGCCACAAGATGCAGGGCAGCGGCGCCAAGACTCACAGGCTTCTGATGTGAGTGGCCTGTTTGTCAGGTTGAAAAACCTTACAATATCAGAGACACACACACACACAATGGGATATTGCATACCTGGAGACCTATATTAGAGAAGTTATGGTCCCCTGAAGCTTAAGGTGGGAAGTCAGCCCCCAAAAAGGTGAACCCGATTTGGAGGGGTGGTTCAAGTATTTCAATGATTCAGAGGTCAGCCTTTTGCGTTTCCTTGCTCAGAGGAAGAGTGAAAAGCTTAGATGAGGAGATTAAGAATATTAGCCACCTGACATCCGGCCGTAGCCGAATGACGGCTACAGCGCGGATGTCAATTCCCGGGAGGCCGTCATATGATGGCCTCCCCTTTCCTCGCTCCCCGTGCGCGCTCACGAGCGTGCATCGGGGAAATTCTGTATTGGCCATATCACAGATCGCTGTAAATGGCCAATGACAGTGGCCATTTACAGCGCGATCACCATGGCCAATGAGCGATGATCTCAAATGTAAACATTTGAGATCGTTTTTCATTGCCGGCTCTCTCTCCTTACACAGAGACAGCATGTGAGGAGAGAGAGAAACTGTCAGCGATCTGTGAGTTTCAAAAACGTTTTTACAGTGCCTACAGTGCCCATCAGTACAGTGCACCATCAGTACAGTGCCAATCGGTGCCCACCTGTGCCAATCGGTGCCCACCTGTCTGCCCAGCGGTAATCAGTGTCCATCTGCACATCTGCACAATCAGTGCCCACTTGTGCCACCTCATCAGTGCCCACCTGTGCCACCTCATCAGTGCCCACCTGTGCCAATCAGTGTCCATCTGTGCTGCCTCAGTGCACATCTGTGCAATCAGTGCACATCTGTGCCGCCTCATCAGTGCCCATCTGTGCCACCTCATCAGTGCCCATCTGTGCCGCTCCATCTGTGCTGCCCCATCTGTGCCGCCCCATCTGTGCCGCCCCATCTGTGCCATCCCATCAGTGCCCAGCTGTGCCACCTCATCGGTGCACATCTGTGCTACCTCATCAGTGCACATCTGTGCCATCTTAGTGCACATCTGTTCCATCTCATCAGTGCCCACCTTTGCCGCCTCATCAGTGCCCACCGGTGCCACCTCATCAGTGCACATCTGCACATCTGTTCCACCTCATCAGTGCACATCTGTGCCACCTCAGTGCCCATCTGTGCTCATCAGTGCCGCCTCATCAGTGCCCATCAGTGCCCATCAGTGCAGGCTTAGCAATCATGTCCAAAAGAAGCTTTTCCACCGAGGAGGTGTACCAAATACTGTCCTAGGCCGACGAGAGCAACGGGGAGCTCTCTTTTTCAGATTCCCTTTCCGATTCTGAGTCGGACGTAAATTATGAGCCAGTCCTCAGTAGGGATGAGCTTCGTGTTCGAGTCGAACCCATGTTCGACTCGAACATCGGCTGTTCGACCGTCCGTCGAATTGCGAACGATATGGGCCGTTCGCGCCAAATTCGTGTGGCGCGTCACGGCCCATAATTCACTGCGGCATCGCAGTGCATTGCTGGCTGATGATTGGCCAAGCATGCACTATGACCCGCATGCTTGGCCAATCACAGCGCCGCCTGAACAGAGAGCCGTAATTGGCCAAAGCCAAGGAGGCTTTGGCCAATTATGGCTCAGGGGATTTAGTACACGCCCCACACTATATAAGGCCGCCTGCACGGCGGCCCTGTGTAGTGTGTGTTCCGGCGTTGAAAGAGATAGACAGAGAGACAGTGTTTGATTTGAGTTAGATAGATTAGGCAGAACAGTCAGTCAGTTAGCTGCACTTACAGTGTATTGTGTATATATATGCATCCCAGGTGTTGCATATATATATATACACTGTATTCAGTTTAGCTAGATCCGTTCCTGTTATCTTCTATCTAGACTATTTACATTCAGTGCAGTGTGTCCTGCTCACAGTGTTCAGCTAGATCCGTTCCTGCTATTTACATTCAGTACAGTGCTTCCTGCTCACAGTGTTCAGCTAGATCCGTTCCTGCTATTTACATTCAGTGCAGTGCGTGCTGCTCACAGTGTTCAGCTAGATCCGTTCCTGCTATTTACATTCAGTGCAGTGCGTGCTGCTCACAGTGTTCAGCTAGATCCGTTCCTGCTATTTACATTCAGTGCAGTGCGTCCTGCTCACAGTGTTCAGCTAGATCCGTTCCTGCTATTTACATTCAGTGCAGTGCGTCCTGCTCACAGTGTTCAGCTAGATCCGTTCCTGCTATTTACATTCAGTGCAGTGCGTGCTGCTCACAGTGTTCAGCTAGATCCGTTCCTGCTATTTACATTCAGTGCAGTGCGTCCTGCTCACAGTGTTCAGCTAGATCCGTTCCTGTTATCTTCCTACTGACAGGCAGGCTTGTCTGGTTACAGTATATAAAGCTACCTGAAGAAAATTACAGGTGTTCTTTTTGATCCTATTAGTACCACGGTCAGGCAGCTAGACTATTTACATTTAGTACAGTGTGTCCTGCTCACAGTGTTCAGCTAGATCCGTTCCTGTTATTTACATTCAGTGCAGTGTGTCCTGCTCACAGTGTTCAGCTAGATCCGTTCCTGCTATTTACATTCAGTACAGTGCGTGCTGCTCACAGTGTTCAGCTAGATCCGTTCCTGCTATATACATTTAGTGCAGTACGTCCTGCTCACAGTGTTCAGCTAGATCCGTTCCTGTTATCTTCCTACTGACAGGCAGGCTTGTCTGGTTACAGTATATAAAGCTACCTGAAGAAAATTACAGGTGTTCTTTTTGATCCTATTAGTACCACGGTCAGGCAGCTAGACTATTTACATTTAGTACAGTGTGTCCTGCTCACAGTGTTCAGCTAGATCCGTTCCTGTTATTTACATTCAGTGCAGTGTGTCCTGCTCACAGTGTTCAGCTAGATCCGTTCCTGCTATTTACATTCAGTACAGTGCGTCCTGCTCACAGTGTTCAGCTAGATCCGTTCCTGCTATTTACATTCAGTGCAGTGCGTGCTGCTCACAGTGTTCAGCTAGATCCGTTCCTGCTATATACATTTAGTGCAGTACGTCCTGCTCACAGTGTTCAGCTAGATCCGTTCCTGTTATCTTCCTACTGACAGGCAGGCTTGTCTGGTTACAGTATATAAAGCTACCTGAAGAAAATTACAGGTGTTCTATCCCAGCTTAGTGCAGCTACAGGCCATTAGTATGTCTGGAAGGCCAAGAAGGAGAGGCAGACAGTCACAAGCCAATAAGAGAGGGCAAGCAGGCTCTGTGTCTAGTGCTGGTCGTGGAGACGGTGCATCCTCATCAGCACGTGGCCATGGGACACGCTTGGCCTTTTTTTCGGCAGCTGGCCGTGTTGAGCCGCAACATGCGGAAGACTTGGTCGAGTGGATGACCAAGCCGTCCTCATCCTCCTCATCCTCTCTCACCCATGCCCAGGGTGCTTTGTCTGGCAAAGCAGCGGCCTCTTCCCTCAGCTCAATGTCATCAGTGACTCCTTCCCTAGCCCCACCATGTCCTCCTGAGGATTCCCTCGAACTGTTTGACCACAGTGTTGGGTACATGCTCCAGGAGGATGCCCAGCGTTTGGAAGGCTCTGATGATGATACTGAGCTCAATGAAGGCAGTAACATGAGCACGGACAGAGGGGGTGCCCAAGAAGGACAGCAATCTGGCAGTCATGCTCCCCCTGCTGCAGCATACTGCCAGGTTTGCTCCAGTGATGAGGAGGGAGGGGATGATGAGGTCACTGACTCAACGTGGGTGCCTGATAGGAGAGAGGAGGAGGAGGAGGAGGAGGAGGAGGAGGAGGAGGAGGTGGCACATCACCAACTAGGCAGGATGCCCTCCAGGGGCCAGCCTAAGGGCAGCACATTGACTGCATCACACCCCAAAGCTCCACATGTGCAGGGCGCTGCAGTCTCTGCGCGTTATTCAAAAAGTTCTTTGGTGTGGGCCTTTTTTGAGACGAGTGCATCAGATCGCACCGCTGCTATTTGCAATATATGTCTCAAGCGTATCTCGCGTGGCCAAAACATCTCCCGCTTGGGTACCACATGCTTGACCAGACATATGTTGACCTGCCATGCAGTTCGTTGGCAAGCGTATCTAAAAGACCCACACCAAAGAACAAAGACGATCTCTCCTTGCTCCTCATCAGCTGAGATTTCCAACCCCACTAGACCTTCAGTCCTCTCTGCGACCTGCAGTGAGAGGAATGAAGGTGTAGAATTAGGTGTGTCACAGCCAAGTACTTATGGGCAATCTGCTTTTGGTACACCGACGTCAGATTGTACCAGGCAAATTTCCCTGCCCCAGCTGCTGCACCGCCGAAAGAAGTTTGCTCCCAGCCATCCACATGCCCAGCGGTTGAATGCTAGCTTGGCAAAATTGCTAGCACTTCAACTGCTGCCTTTTCAGTTGGTAGACTCTGCCCCCTTCCGTGAGTTTGTGGAATGTGCGGTTCCTCAGTGGCAGGTACCCAAACGCCACTTTTTCTCACGGAAGGCGATTCCGGCTCTCTACCGGCATGTGGAAGGCAATGTCCATGCCTCGCTGGACAGGGCGGTCAGCGGTAAGGTGCATATTACCGCTGACTCATGGTCCAGCAGGCATGGACAGGGACGTTACTTAAGTTTCACGGCGCATTGGGTGACTCTGCTGGCAGCTGGGAAGGATGCAGGACAAGGTGCAGTAGTGTTGGAGGTTGTTCCGCCACCACGCCTCCAAAATGCTGATTGTGACACACCTCTCTCCTCCACCCCCTCCTCTTCTTCTTCCTCCATGGCCTCTTCCTCGGAACCAGCGGTGCTCCGTAGGCGTTCAAGGGGCTACGCAAGTACGCAGGCCAAAAGATGCCATGCGGTGCTTGAGCTGGTGTGCTTGGGGGACAGGAGCCACACTGGGGCAGAGGTTCTGTCAGCTCTGCAGGGGCAGGTTCAGAGGTGGTTGACGCCACGCCAACTTAAGGCAGGAATGGTGGTTTGCGACAATGGCACCAACCTCCTCTCTGCCCTCCGACAGGGACAACTGACCCATGTGCCCTGTTTGGCTCACGTCCTTAACTTGGTGGTGCAGCGGTTCTTGGGCAGGTACCCGGGCTTACAGGATGTCCTGAGGCAGGCCAGGAAAGTCTGTGTGCATTTCCGCCGGTCATATAATGCCAGTGCTCGGCTGACGGACCTCCAAAAGGAGTTTAACCTGCCCAAGAACCGCCTAATCTGTGACATGCCCACCAGGTGGAACTCGACGTTGGCCATGCTGCAGCGGCTGCACACGCAGCAGAGGGCCATCAATGAGTACCTGTGCGACTATGGCACCAGGACAGGGTCAGGGGACCTTGGTTTTTTTTCCCCACGCCAGTGGGCCATGATCAGGGATGCATGCACTGTCCTGTCACCATTCGAGGAGGCCACGAGGATGGTGAGCACTGACAGTGCATGCATCAGTGACACTGTCCCCCTTGTCCACCTGTTGGAGCACACGCTGCGTGGGATAATGGACAGGGCACTTGAGGCAGAACAGAGGCAGGAAGAGGAGGACTTCCTTAGCTCTCAAGGCCCCCTTTATCCAGACAGTGTTCCTGCGTGCCCGCCGATCACACAGGAAGAGGACGAGGAGGAGGAGGAGGAGGAGGAGGAAGATTGTGTCAGTATGGAGGTGGAGCCTGGCACTCAGCATCAGCAGTCTTTAAGGGATCAGTCCCAAGGAACACATGGACTTGTACGTGGCTGGGAGGAGGTGGCTGCGGACGTTGTTGTCCTTAGTGACCCAGAGGACTCCGGACCGAATGCCTCAGCAAACCTACGCTGCATGGCCTCCCTGATCCTGCAAAGCCTGCGTAAGGATCCTCGTATTCGTGGTATCAAGGAGAAGGACCAATACTGGCTGGCAACCCTCCTTGATCCACGTTACAAGGGTAAGGTTGCGGACCTTATCTTGCCATCGCAGAGGGAGCAGAGGATGAAACATCTTCGGGAGGCCTTGCAGAAAGGTCTGTGCAACGCGTTCCCAGAGACTGGGAGGTTACAAACTCCTGTTTCTGGACAACGTGTTGCTGAGGCTTCGGTCAGTCAAAGAAGGAGCGGTGGAGAAGGTGGCCGTCTGACCGATGCGTTCAGACAATTTTTTGGTCCGCAGCCCCAAGGTATGATCGGTTCCAGCAACCATCGCCAGCGTCTGTTTTACATGGTGCAGGAATACCTAGGGGCAAGATCAGACTTGGACACCTTTCCCACCGAAAATCCTCTGGGTTACTGGGTCTTGAGGATGGATCACTGGCCAGAGCTTGCACAGTATGCAATTGAGCTACTGGCCTGTCCTGCATCCAGCGTTCTTTCGGAACGCACATTCAGTGCTGCTGGAGGCGTGGTAACCGATCACAGGGTGCGTCTGTCCACCGACTCGGTCGATCGGCTGACCTTCATAAAAATGAATCAGTCTTGGATCACCACCAGCTACCAAGCACCTGATGCAGATGTAACCGAATAATTTTTTTTGAAATCTCAGATCCCTTCAAAGACTGCCTATGCTGATGCTGAGTGACTATCCCTGAGTAATTATCCTCTTCCTCCTCAATCATCACGCTGATAGCTTGTAAGAACATTTTTGGTTCTGGGCGCCACCACCAGTGCCTAAGGCACAATTTTTCAGCCCCTGTTTAACAGGGGCGTGTAATTACAATTTTTGATGTAATACTTTGCAGCAGGGCTCGTTCCTGCATTCCAACTAGAGTGTCTGTGAGGGGTTGCAGTGTTGTGGCACCAGCACCAGTGCCTAAGACCCAATTTTTCTGCCCCTGTCTAACAGGGGCGTGTAATTACAATTTTTGATGCAATACTTTGCAGCAGGGCTTGTTCCTGCATTCCAACTAGAGTGTCTGTGAGGGGTTGCAGTGTTGTGGCACCAGCACCAGTGCCTAAGACCCAATTTTTCAGCCCCTGTCTAACAGGGGCGTGTAATTACAATTTTTGATGCAATACTTTGCAGCAGGGCTTGTTCCTGCGTTTCAACTAGAGTGTCTGTGAGGGGTTGCAGTGTTGTGGCACCAGCACCAGTGCCTAAGACCCAATTTTTCAGCCCCTGTCTAACAGGGGCGTGTAATTACAATTTTTGATGCAATACTTTGCAGCTGGGCTTGTTCCTGCGTTTCAACTAGAGTGTCTGTGAGGGGTTGCAGTGTTGTGGCACCAGCACCAGTGCCTAAGGCCTAATTTTTCAGCTCCTGTTCAACAGGGGCATGTAATTACAATTCTTGATCTAATATTTCACAGCAGGGCCCTGTGAGGGCTTACAGTGTTTTGGCCACAGCAACACCTAAGGCCCAAATTTCTGCTGAGTATATAGGGCAGGACCCTACTTTCAAACATCTAACTTACAAACGACTCCTACTTGCAAACGGAAGGAGACAACAGGAAGTGAGATGAAATCTACCCCTAAGGAAGGGAAATTCTCTCCTGTAAGAGTTAATATGGGAAAACAATTTTTCCTTTCCACTGATGCTTTCCAATCCTTGTTCCACAAAAAAACCCAAATTTTCAAAAAACATTTTTCATTGGGACAAAAAAGTGAGGTGAAATCTTCTGAAGAGGAGGAAAGACGCAAAACAAATGTCACAGGGGTGATAACCCTTCCCTATGTTTTCCAAAAAGCTTAGAAAAGATTTTTTGGCTGGAGCTAAACACATTAAAAATGTTCAAAATTACAAACAGATTCTACTTAACAACAAACCTACAGTCCCTGTCTTGTTTGCACCGCCTGTATACTGCTGTTCAGAGTATATAGGGACCTTTCCTTATTTTAATTTGGGTGCGGGGTTCCCCTTAATATCCATACAAGACCCAAAGGGCCTGGTAATGGACTGGGGGGTACCCATGCCGTTTGTCTCACTGATTTTCATCCATATTGCCATGACCCGACATGACATTAAACCCGCAAGCAGTTTTAAATGAGATTTTTTCCTTTAAAAATGACATTTGGTGCAGGGACTGTTCTAAACATGGGAAACACGCGTCACTTTACAGGCATACTATAGACACCCCCCAGGTACGATATTTAAAGGAATATTTCACTTTTTTTTTTTTACTTTAAGCATCATTAAAATCACTGCTCCCGAAAAAACGGCCGTTTTTAAAAGTTTTTTTTGCATTGATACATGTCCCCTGGGGTAGGACCCGGGTCCCCAAACCCTTTTTAGGACAATACCATGCAAATTAGCCTTTAAAATGAGCACTTTTGATTTCGAACGTTCGAGTCCCATAGACGTCAATGGGGTTCTAACGTTCGTGCGAACTTGCGGTCCGTTCGCGGGTTCTGGTGCGAACCGAACCGGGGGGTGTTCGGCTCATCCCTAGTCCTCAGTAGTGGAACACTGAGTGACTCAGAGGAGGAAGATATTTGGCCCGCTAAACGAAGGCGTTCTGGTGAGGAGGCAGCGGCATCTACAAGCACCGCAGTGCCATCCACCAGCACCGCAGTGCCATCCACCAGCACCGCAGTGCCATCCACCAGCACCGCAGTGCCTCGGCAAGAAAGGCCAAGGACCTATGTCAGCCTTCCCTATGCCCTGCAGAACCCCTTGTGGCTTCCTTCTAATTCAGGAGAAGCCAACATTCCCCCTTTCACTGCCCAGCCAGGAGTCCAGGTGGACACGGGGAATTTTTCCCCAATAAATTTTTTTAATTTAATTTTTACCGAAGACATGCTGTCAAATATTGTGGCCCAGTGCAACCTTTATGCACAGCAATTTATTTTGAATAATCCAACGTCCTACTATGCCTATGAGTGGAGAGACCTAACGGTGGCGGAGTTGAAGGTTTTTTTAGGGCTCACATTTAATATGGGACCCACAAAAAAAACACTTTGATGTCCTATTGGTCAACCCACCCCATCCACCACATGCCAGTATTCTCCAAGGTAATGCCCAGAAACAGATACCTCATGATAATGAGGTTTCTTCATTTCAATGACAATACCCAGTGCCCTCCCCGAAATGACCCAAACTTTGATAGGCTTTTCAAAATTCGGCCACTTTTAAATTATTTTTCTGCAGTATTCCCCCAGCTGTTTACCCCGGACCAAAACATATGTGTGGATGAGTCCCTTGTTAAGTTTAGTGGCAGGCTTAAAATAAAACAATATATTCCCAGTAAAAGGGCCTGCTATGGGGTGAAGGTATACAAATTATGTGACCGAGTCACAGGTTACATGTATGCCTTCAAAGTGTACGAAGGGAAGGACACCCAGCTGCAACCCCCTAATTGCCCATACTACTTGGGATCAAGTGGGAAAATTGTTTGGGACCTCACATACCCCCTACTGGAGAAAGGCTACCACCTGTATGTAGACAACTTATACACATCTCTGCCCCTGTTCCACAACCTCCATCGGAAGAAGACGCCTGCATGAGGTACCGTAAAAAAGAACCGGAAGGGCTTTCCTCAAAGTCTGGTCAATAAGAAATTGAGAAAAGGAGAAACGGCAAGTCTATGAAACAACAAGATTTTGGCAGTGAAGTGGAGGGACAAAAGAGATGTGTACATGTTGTCTTCAATTCACGATGATACTTTCATGGAAATCCCCAGAAGAAATGGCCCCATACAGAAACCTAAATGCATCTATGATTATAATTTGTTTATGGGGGGAGTTGACTTGAATGACCAGATGCTGGAACCGTACCTTGCCACAAGACGGACATACCATTGGTATAAGAAAGTCGCAATTTATTTTTTTCATTTGGCCATCTACAATTCATAGGTAATTTACCGTAACTCCACCCAAAACCCTAAACGCTTCCTTGGCTACCAGGAGGAAGTTTTCACTGCCCTTATATTCCCGAATGGCCCACCAGAAAATATCCGATCAGATGTTCTAAGTCAACTCTCTGAACGCCACTTTCCTGATAAAATCCCTCCCAAACCAACAGGCCAACGACGGCATAAAAAATGTAAGTTGTGTACCAGAGCAGGATTCAGAAGAGACACATCTTTTTATTGTGCACAATGTCCTTCTGAACCAGGCCTCTGCGTAGGTGAATGTTTTCGCCGTTACCATACTTCACTAAATTATTAGTGAAGTATGGTAAACGTAAGCCTCCGCTCCTGCAATTTACACTTATGCCACTGCCTCCTCTGTAACTGACCCTGGCTTGTTATTTGACCACGCTTCTGCCTAACGATTCTGTACATACCTCTGCCTGATCTGGAATTGACCCTGGACTGTTATTCGACCATGCTCCTGCCTAACGATTCTGCACATACCTCTGCCTGATCTGGAACTGACCCTGGACTGTTATTCGACCATGCTTCTGCCTAACGATTCTGTACATACATCTGCCTGATCTGGAACTGACCTTGGACTGTTTGACCATGATATTTGCCTGCCTCTTAGACTGATCTTGTACCCTGATACTGGACTAGTGGGATTCAACACAGGGGTCTCACATATGTGAGGGGCTCCAGAATTGTTTTTCTGGATGAAGAAAACAATTTTTTTTGTTTTCTCAATCCTAGATTAGGGTCTGGAGACTCGGAGGCTTCAAAGAGATTTGGGTGGGAGAAGCCTGTACCCCTGTCCCCATTCTGTCCTGAACGAGGCCCTACTTCTGTCTGTAGGACTTACTGCTGTCATGCCTCTGCCTGTTGCACTGACCACACCACATGGACCTGCCTACTACCAGAACCAATATTTTTGGCACTGCGGACAATATCTCTGCCTGCACTGACCCTGGACTTTATATGGACAGTAACCCTGCCTGCTGCCTAGACAATTGTGTTCGCCGCTGCTGACCAAGTCCCTGCCTGCTGCCCGGACCAGTACTATCCTCTTGTGTACAACTGTGCTACTACAACCACAGGTAATCTTTTGTTTACGCTATGCTCAGCATAATGTATTTTGGGGTGTAAATCTTGGTATGTGCATGCTATGTGTCCCTGGAACACCTGACGGTGTTCCTTGCATGTTGGATCTCTGTATGTGGCTAGGCTGTGTAGAAGTCTCACACATGTGGTATCGCCATACTCAGGGGGAGTAGCAGAATGTATTTTGGGGTGTCATTTTTGCTATCCAAATGCTATGTGTTGGAAATATCTTATAAACGGACAACTTTGTGTAAAAAAAAAAGCGTTTTCATTTTTTTTCCACATTTTTCAAAAACCTCTGGAAAAAAATGAACCGTTCAAAAGACTCATTATGCCTCATAGATTATACGCTGGGGTGTTAGCTTTCCAAAATGGGGTCATTTTGTGGGTGTTTCCATTGTCCTGGTGCTCCAGGGGCTTCAAAAGTGTAATAGGTGGATGAGAAATGTGATGTGTAATTTATGCTCCTAGAACACCTGATGGTGCTCCATGCATGTTGGGCCTCTGTATGTGGCCAGGCAGTGAATAAGTCCCACACATATGGTATCGTAATACTCAGGAGGAGTAGCAGAATGTATTTTGGAGTGTCATTTTTGCTATCTAAATGCTATGTGTTGGAAATATCTTATAAATGGACAACTTTGTGTAAAACAAAATGCGTTTTCATTTTTTTCCACATTTTCCAAAAACTTCTGGAAAAAAATAAACCTTTCAAAAGACTAATTATGCCTCATAGATTATACGTTGGGGTGTAAGCTTTCAAAAATGGGGTCATTTTGTGGGTGTTTCCATTGTCCCGGTGCTCCAGGGCCTTCAAAAGTGTAATAGGTGGTTGAGAAATATGATGTGTAATTTATGCTCCTAGAACACCTGATGGTGCTCCCTGCATGTTGGGCCTCTGTATGTGGCCAGGCAGTGAAAAAGTCACACACATGTGGTATCGTAATACTCGGGAGGAGTAGCAGAATGTATTTTGGGGTGTTATTTGTGGTATACACATGCCATGTGAGAGAAATAAGCTATTACAATGACAATTTTGTGGGGGGGGAAAAAAAATCTCAATTTTGCAAAGAATTGTGGGAAAAAAATACAACTTCAAATAACTCACCATGCCTCTAACTAAATACATTGAAATGTCTACTTTCCAAAAAGGGGTTATTTGGGGGGCATTTGTACTTTCCTGGCTTGTTAGGGTCTCAGGAAATGAGATAGGCCACCAGTACATCAGATGTGATAATTTTTTTATGATTTGCACCATAGCTTGTAGACTCTAAAACTTTCACACAGACCAAATAATTTCCACAAATTTTTGGTTATTTTTTACCAAAGATATGTAGCAGTATAAATTGTGGCCAAAATGTATGAGGAAAAATTACTAATTTGGAAAATTTTATCACAGAAATTAAGAAAAATTCATTTTTTTTCAAAATTTTCGGTCTTTTTTCATTTATAGCGCAAAAAATAAAAAACCCAGAGGTGATTAAATACCACCAAAATAAAGCTCTATTTGTATGAAAAAAGGACAAAAAATCATTTGGGTACAGTGTTGCATGACTGAGTAATTGTCATTCAAAGTGTGAGAGCACTGAAAGCTGAAAATTGGTCTGGCTAGGAGGGGGGTTTAAGTGCCCAGTAAGCAAGTGGTAAAGAAAAACTGGCTCGTTCAACAAATAGTGAGGAATATAAGGAATGTTCTAAGATTTTATTAAAAACGTTAGAAAAAGACGACAAGGACCAAAGGGTGAAAAAGAAGTATATCAGGGACAAGCAAGACTATCAATCAGGTTTTGTTTTTATTTGTAAAAGGAAAAACCGCGCTAAAAAGCAAAAAGTTGTGAAAAAGGTCTGCAGCTGCAACAAAAAAGCACAAATATCAATGTAGTAAAAAATAGAAAAAATATATCATAAGTGCGCTTGCAATAAAGTGACATAAATAAGTGATCATAAATAATACGTGACAAAAAATTATCAAAAAATTGTGACTGAAGTTCATAAACTCCTTAGGAAGTATATGATAAAGTCCATTTATAGACGAAACAGGGAAAGCTTGATGAAAGCGAGCAGATCCAGTGGGAGAGGGTCACACATCCAGAGTTCATCCACCTTAACCCACATGAGAAGAGAGGGGAAGAGGGAGGTGTGAAGAAAACATCCAGGCTGGAGGTGAATCCAGGTGACAATAAGACTATGGTCCTTACCGGAACCGGTGGACCTCCTTTAGAGCAAGGTCATATGAACAGGCAGATACAGCCCTCTGCAGGGACAGATGGACGTCCTACATCTGGATCCTTGGACATCTGTGGCGTTCTAGGCGGAAGCAGATCCGGAGTGTCAATCTGGAAAGAATCGCTCACTGGTCCGAAGGGCCGTGAGTGCAAAAATCGGAAAGGACTCCAATAGTGTAGTATGGATAAGATAAGCCTTTATTGCTCAAAAGGGGGGGGAACACTTCTCCACCATAAAAAACATGTAAAAAAGCCGGCAAGTTAAAAATGGTAACAAACACCCGTGTACTAAAAAAACATGGGGCGTAAAAACGTGATGGCGCGTAGTGCGTAGCTTCGTCCCATAGTGAGTGGTATTGATTCTGTTATGTCCCGGTGGGCAAGTACATTATCTACAATCTTTGGTCCAAAAAACTCCTTCATACATCAAGGACACTAAACAGGTGATTAACTTCCAACATTACACCTAAGAGAGGACTTTGGATGGTTACGGCGGATGTAAGCTCACTTTACACCATTATTCCTCACCATTTGGGCCTTGAGGCAGTCAAGCTATTTTTGGTTACAGATCCCGGTCTGGTCTCATCCCAGATAGATTTCATTATGGAATTACAGTATGCTGCCAGCCACAATTACTTCTGGTTTGAACACCAGTTCTACCGACAGGATAGGGGGGGTCGTTATGGAGGCCAAATACGCCCCCAGCCTGGCCAATCTTTTTATAGCCAAATGGGAGGAGGACATCGCCGATACCCCCAGGAGACCAGAATTGGTCCTGTGGGCCAGGTATATCGACGACGTCCTCCTCCTATGGGATGGCAGTAAGTCTGATCTACTTGACTTCATGGCGGGCCTCAACAATAATAACAGAGGGATTAAACTCAATTTTGGAACAAGCTTAGAAGAAATTAATTTTCTTGAATTGAAAATTAAGATTTTAGAGGACAGATTTGTGACTTCTACATTTTTTAAATCAACTGACAGGAACTCATATATTGCGTTAGATAGCTGTCATTACGAGCCTTGGTTGAGAGCAGTCCCTCTGGGTCAATTTACACACCTTAGACGCAACTGTACTGAGATTGGCACCTTCGAAGATCAGGCGGCCACTCTCTCTAGTAGATTAGTGGAGAAAGGCTATGACCAAGGTTTTTTGTCCCAGGATGTGAAAACAGCACGTGACAAAGACAGGTCATTACTCCTGTCAGATAGACACCCTAATGGGGTTGATAACCCTAACGTTGCATCGTTTATCACTACTTTTTCAGTGCAACATCACAGCATCAAGAAAGTGATCCAAAAACACTGGCACGTCTTGACCAGTGATTAAGTTCTTGGTACTATTTTACCTGAAAAACCTCGGGTTGTCTTCAAGGGGGCACCCTCTTTAGGTAGTAACATTGCCCCAAGTGTCCAAGACCCCCCAAAAAACAACATGTGTTTTTTTCAGAACCTTACTGGTTACTAGAGATGTAGGAATTGCCAGGTTTGCTTTCTTAACAAATGCAAAGAGAGAAAGATCTGCCAATTTATGTCCACCAGCATTTCACGATCCTATGAGGTGGAACCTTTTATTACATGTGCATCTGAGGGTGTGGTTTACCTCATACAGTGATCATGTGGCTTACAGTATGTAGGGAGGACCAAAAGGGCACTTTGCGTCCGATTAAATGAACACATTAATAACATTAGGAGAGGTTATGATAAACATCCGGTGTCAAGGCATTACGATCAAGTACATGACAGAGATCCATCGAATACATTATTTATAGGGATCGATAAATATAGACCCCGTTAGAGGGGCAGTTTATTAGTCCGAGAAATCTCAAAGCAAGAAATGGCTTGGATCCATAGACTCAGGACCTACATCCCCTTTGGCCTCAATGTCGACACAGATGTGAACACCTTCATCAATAATTCTTGATGAGGGGCTCATACTGTATTGAGTATTTAATGCTTGATTCTATCTCAATAATTGTTATTTGTTTTTATATTTTTGACTACTTTTCCTCATGATGGGATTTTAGGGAACTTTTCTTGTACATGTAAATTTCGTGAGACAGATGGATACATTAATTGATACTGATGCTGTTTTAGTTTTTAAATTAGGGTTTGGTAGTGGTAAGTTCTAACTGAGCCTCTTTGTTCTGGGTCTTCGTCCGTCTGGATGTCCCTGCATTATACACACATTCTTATATGTGTTACACCAGAAAATTTAGTTTCCCCCCAAACCATACTTTCCATTATGGTACTACACAATTGTTTTTAATATGGCATTTGGGCCATCGGATTATTGAGAGCCTGCAATCCTTTGTTTGACCACTGGATGTCACTTATGTTGTTAGTGAAGTGACCCCTTGTGTATATTTGGGCTGCATCGGCTCTTCTATTCAATCTGATGGCTGTAAATGTTTTTGGAATTTCTATCATTATAGTTTGGGTCCTTTTTTGAATAGACGCTGTACATGATTTTAGGTTTTAGTGTTCTTTTAGACTAAATCAGTTTGTGAGATTGGGTTTAGGAATTTCCTAGATTTTTGCTATTGGACATTGGCTTTAATTTTTTTCTTTGTTTATATCTTAATGTGATACATGGTTTGACCATCAGGTGTCGCATGGCGTAGCGGCTGTGGTGACACCGGTGTGCACATCTAACCTGTTTGCGCCTAAGCTGGGCGATGCTAGGCATTCCGAATTCTTTTATTTTTATATTTAAATTTCTCCCTGTGTCCCTGCCTCTTCGGTTCGGTCAGTGAGCAAATGCCTATGAGTTTTATGAATTTGATTTTCATTCTATTTAAATATTTGCAATTATAATCTATGATAATAATTATGGACCCTGACCTTGACCTGTATATGTGGCATATGGACGTTACCAGCTCCCATAACGCTATTGCGCATGTCCGTCGATAGACTAGGACCCAGAATGAGGCTTGGTTGAGTTGCCATGGTATAAAGGGAGGTGACGCAGTGCGCCGCCCGTGCCCCTGGGCGATGTAACCTATTATGAAACGCGTAGGGCGGAGCGACGCGCTGACGTCACCTCATGTTGTTGTTGATGGTTCCAGAAGGACGGGTTGGTCTGTGTGTTACCAGCCAACGCACCAGACACTAAATTGTTTTTTCTGCTTTTCTATGTAAGTGCATTACTGTATTTTATTGCTCAATAAACTTTGAAGGTTTTACACTATGGAGCACTTATATCTTTCCATGCTATGCACATCCACCCATGAGTTGGAAACGAAATGAGGAGATTTGGAGTGTTATGAGTTTCGTTTGGTGCCTCTGGAGACCGCATTATCATCCCCAATATATCGAGGATAGTTGATGCACCTGATATGCCCTGGAGGGCTTTTCTTTATACAAGTTTCCCTTGATCCTCTGTAGCGGGGGATCACGGGCTTCCGGTAAGCAGTAACCCCTTACTTAATGGTGGTGGACTTCTGGTCTTCATTTAACTTTGAAGATTGCACTATTTATGGATGGACATTTATCATTATTCATAGTTCACGGGTAATATTGCCGTGTAGGCCCTTTGGATACAATCTCATTTGGCCCATTATCTTTGTCATGCTATCACTTTTGGACAATTTCACTCATATATATATCTTTTCAGGTGTTTTGCTATTTTTTTTAATTATCTATATGGTTGCACATATTTGGACATATGACCATTTAGATATTGGGTTGGTGTATGAGAGCACACTCACTCTATGTAATATTTTTTCATATGTTTAGCGCGATTCTATGTTTTTCCATCTGTGAAGGGACACAGGCAGAGCAGCAGCTGCAGGAGATTTCCACCCCTCCTTCTCCTCCTTGAGCCGAACAGCTCTCATTCACCCGTCAATGCCCGCTCCTATTAGCTACATTCAGGGCCAATGGCTGGGAAACTAACAATAGAGGATAATGGGACATGAGTCCCGGATACCAGCAGACCCCAAGACAATTTGCTGAGAGTGCACTACAGCCCCCAACACGCCGAGCGGGAGGAGGGGAAAGAGGACCGTGAGAGGAGAAGAGGGACCACGAGGCTGTCGGGTGGAAGGAGCCAGAGAGAAAGTGCCAGTGATCTGATTCTACTATATATCCCCCAAGGTAAGAACTTACCTCCAGGTGGGGGGGATGAGGGGGGGCAGGGATGCAGGATTCCATAGAGGTACAGGACCTTATCACTGACTGACCCACCCTGTCCTCCCCTTCACCTGGCTGTTCCCACCCTGTCCTCCCCCTTCACCTGGCTGCATCCACCCTGTCCTTTCCTCCACCTGGCTGCATCCACCCTGTCTTCCCCTTCACCTAGCTGCATCCACCCTGTCCTCCCCTTCACCTGGCTGTTCCCACCCTGTACTCCCTCGTCACCTGGCTGCATCCACCCTGTCCTCTCCACCTGGCTGCATCCACCCTGTCCTTCCCTCCACCTGGCTGCATCGATCATGTCCTCCCCTCCACCTGGCTGCATCCATCCTGTCCTCCCCTCCACCTGGCTGCATCCATCCTGTCCTCCCCTCCACCTGGCTGCATCCACCCTGTCCTCCCCTCCACCTGGCTGAATCCACTCTGTCCTCCCCTCCACCTGGCTGCTCCCACTCTGTCCCACCCTTCACCAGGCTGCTCCCACTCTGTCCTCCCTTTCGACTGGCTGCTCCCACCTTGTCTTCCCCTCCACCTGGCTGCTCCCACTCTGTCCTCCCCTCCACCTGGCTGCTATTTTTAATCAAAAGTTTACATACCCCAGTTCTTAATACCGTGTATTGCCCCCTTTAACATCAATGACAGCTTAAAGTCTTTTGTAGTAGTTTGAAGAAACTAACCACGAGTGAGAGAAATGTTTTTGTGCTATCATTCTTATTCTTTGCAAAATGGCCAATAAATCATAAATTCTGCCAGGGTATGTAAACTTACGAGCACAACTGTATACAGTGCCTTGAAAAAGTATTCATATTCCTTGAAATTTTCCACATTTTGTCATGTTACAACGATAAACGTAATTTTTTTTTAATTGTGATTTTATGTGATAGACCAACACAAATTGGCACATATGTAATTGTTAAGTGCAATGAAAATGATAAATGGTTTTCAATTTTTTTTTACAAATAAATATCTGTAAAGTGTGGAGTGCATTTTTATTCAGCTCCCCTAACTAAAATCCCGTGGAAACAATCGCCTTCGGAAGTCACCTAATTAGTAAATAGACTCTCAATATGAATACAACTGTTCTGTGAAGCCCTCAGAGGTTTTTTAGAGAACCTTAGTGAACAAACAGCATCATGAAGGCCAAGGAACACACTAGACAGGTCAGGCATAAAGTTGTGGAAAAGTTTAAAGCCGGGTTAGGTTAATCTGCAAACCTACCAAGACATGGCCGTCCACCTAAACTGAAAGACCAGGCAAGGAGAGCATTAATCAGAGAAGCAACCAAGAGGCCCATGGTAACTCTGGAGGAGCTGCAGAGATCCACAGTTCAGGGGGGAGAATCTGTCCACAGGACAACTATTAGTCGTGCACTCCACAAATCTGGCCTTTATGTAAGAGTGGCAAAAAAGCCTTTGTTGAAAGAAAGCTATAAGTTCCCTTTGCAGTTTGCGAGAAGCCATGTTGGGGACACAGCAAACATGTGGAAGAAGGTGTTCTGGTCAGATGAGACCAAAATTGAACTTTTTGGCCTAAAAGCAAAATTCCTATGTGTGGTGGAAAACTAACATTGCGCATTGTATTCTGGGGGGGGGGGGGTTGAAGACAAATACACCCAACACTTTTCACATATTTATCTATCATTTTCCTTCCAATTCACAATTATGTGCCTGTGGCAGGCGCAGCACTATGAAGTGCCTCATGTGCTGTGGCATTAGAAGAATATTAATTTCTGACCTTTTAGTCTAAACAAGACTATCTCTTACTCTATAATTCCTCTAGTGCTGTTCTATGTAAGCAGTAGGTTTAAAGAGCACACCAAACCTCTAAGATATCTTCTTTATTAACTTCAGCTTTTCTTCATATATAACACTGACAATTTTGCAGCAGACAGTGTATGTACAAACATGTGTTGAATAAAGTATAACAAAATGGCGGTTCAACTGTTCAATCTTGTCATTCTACATAAAATGGTAGATGTATTTCTCTCTTCAGTATCTGTACTTTCATTTAAAAGTACCTTAGACACTTTATGATCTCTCTGAGAGTTATATCTGAGACTTAAGAAATAGTTTTACTTGTTTGATATTGCAGTTTGTAGTTTGCAGTTTGCACGCTTGTTTGATTGTTTCAACGTTTGCTATGATGTTTGCTTGTTTGAACATTTGCTATGATGTTTGGTGGAACTATAAGTGAACACATAACTAGTTCAGTATACAGTTCTAATCACATTATTATATATGGTTTCAGTTCTGCTGTGTTATTGAGCTTACCTTTACTGTCATATAATGAATCTTAAAAGGCACATTTTTTTTCACGTTTGCTACAGTGAACACAATATACAACTCTTATATGACATCCATATATAAAGTCACAGTAAATAACTCTGCTTTATCTCTCACATGTGAGCATATAAGCTGTATTAAGGTTATTAACAGGTCTAGCTGTATATGCATGTAAGTCACATTAGCAACCTAGGACAGGTCTTAGCTGGCCAGCTACAGTGCCACTTTGTGTTGGTCTATCACATAAAATCCCAATAAAATACATTTAAGATTTTTGTTGTAACATGGCTAAATGTGGAACATTTCAAGGGGTATGAATACTTTTTCCAGGCACTGTATATATATATATATATATATATATATATATATATATATATATATATATATATATAGCACTAACTCATGGTGGAGCTGCTGATTTAAAGCGGGCTGTTACTGTCACCTTGTTACCTGTAATTTCACCAAAACCGGGTCTAGGGGTCCCCGTTGAGCTTACTATAAGACAATGTAGGCACCAGTCACTTGAGTACTTTTCCAATGCTTTAATGGGAGATAACTGGAAGAAGTAGCAGGAAAGAGGTAGAAGGAGAGTTACAGGGAAGTTCATATACCTTTTCTTGGCGTAGCATCAAGGAATTTAAATCTTTAGAATGAATGTATCCTCATCTTAGGATTAATTCTCTGCCCGCCTGGATAGGTCTCTCTCACTAACCTAGCAGCCGGAAAGCAGCACGAACAAAAAGTCTCTGCCACAGACTTGAATGAAACAAACTCACACAATCCTCTGCCACAGGATGTGGTAGTTTTCCACGAACAGGAAACACAGTACCAGAACCTTTAAGCTGACCCAGCAGTACTTGTGCGATAGGGTTGTTTAGGTTATGTCCTCCAATCGAGTCACCAGGCCCTTCTTAAGACCAGCCTTGCATAGTCTCTTCCAAGATGGGTCCTCCCCTGGGTCTTCCCGATTGTCCGGCTTCTTCCCACAGGACAGACAGCATAGGACCATCCCAGCTATAGCAGGCCCCAGACAGGCTTCTGGGTCTACCCGCGCGGCTGCAGCAACGCAACCCTCCAGGCAGGAGGGCTATGAGATAGAACTCACTGACACATACCTCTAGGCCAGGAGAACCACGAGGCAAAAAGACTCTCCGAAATAAGGCGTCTGTCCCATAAATACCCTCTCCCAGAATGCAACTCGGAGGACCACCCCAGCCGAGTTATCTCCGGGACAGAAGAGCACCCATACACTTCAGCTTGTTGCTTTCCAACACTGACCTATGATGACAACGACACCCACAGGCACAATGTGGAACTGCACGCAACACAGCCAAGCTGGAATAGAGGCTAATCTAACATTAGATTGAATCTGAACTATGTACAGAACAAATGACCCACTAAATTTACCTATAAGCGGTAGATTGAAAAATCTACCAGCGCTACATATATATATATATATATGTAGCTCCCTGCTCCTGAAGAGCATACGCTATTCTTTTCAAATTGAAGTTAGTTGAAGCTACAGTTTAGCTCAGCTTATTATTACCTAAAGTTACTGGTTTCTGTACCAGTTTGGCTGGACTGTGCAAATTTCCATTCGACCATGGGTGGTGCTGTTACCAGTGGTGTATTTAGGTTTTGTGCTGCCCTAGGCCTGACTAAACTCGTGCACCCCCTAATTTAAACATGTCCCGCCCCTTCCTGTCAAGGCCACACCCCTTTCTGTTTAAGACAAACCCAGTCATCTGTAAACCACACCCCTTCCTTTTTAGGATCCACCTCTTCCTCTCTGTACATTAAAAGTGGGTACCAAGTGCCTACTTGTAAGCTACTTGAGGGCAGGGACCGATGTGAATGTAGAATGCAGGCCTCAAAATTTCAAGTCATGAGCCATTAACCAGGCCTTAAGACCCATTTCACACTAAGGCATTTTTCAGCGCCTAAAAAAATGGCTCCCCTGCAGTCTCAGTGTGAAAGCCGGAGGGCTTTCACACTGAGGCGATGCGCTGACAGGACATTAAAAAAACTCCTGCAAGCAGCATCTTTGGAGCAGTGTATACATGCATATACATATATATGTATTGAAAAGAATGGGCAGCGCTCCTGAATCGCTGGCAAAGTGCCGCTGTAGTGGCACTTTGCGGGTCGTTTCAACCCTTTTTGGGCCACTAGTGGGAGTTAAAAGCGCCCCGCTAGTGGCCGAAAACCTCTGCAGAAACGACGGCGCTTTACCACCGACGCCCCAGTGTGAAAGCAGCCTAATAGTTACTCACTACCACTTTTCCCACCCAACCCCTCCCCTGCCCTAAAACACACTCTCATAAATTATCTCATGAGGTGACACTGTAAAGCCCCTTTCACATGGGGTCGATCTGTTTTGACGGACACCGTTAACTTAGTGGGGGATCGCTCCATTGATCGCCGCTGAGCAGGCGGATGACAGGTCCGTCTCCGCTCACTGTGCGGAGACAGACCTGTCAGAGCTCCGCTCTCCTCTATCGGGAGATCGGATATTAACTGGTGCGGTAAAACATGCTTCTCCTCGTCTGACGGTTCTTAAATAACGGGGGGCCGGGCCCCCCTCTGACGCACAGTGACTTGACGGGACTTCCCTGAGGCATTCCCCGTGACGCCCCTTTATTTAAGAACCGTCAGACGAGGAGAAGCGTCACACAGCGGGAGCCTCCCTCCATGCCAGCATGGGTGCGGATCGGCCCAGAGAAGAAGATGAAGAAGAGAAGAAGAGAAGAAGATGAAGAGAAGAGCGGGAGCCTCCCCCCATGCCATGCCATGCCAGGAGAAGAAGATAGAAGACGTCGCGGAGGAGATGCTGGACGAGAACACCGGAGGAAGAACCAGAAGAACCAGAAGAAGAAGAAGAAGATGAAGGAAGATAGAAGAAAGAAGAAGCATTTAAATAAAGGAATTGTCAAAAACTGTCTCTTGTCATTTTTAACATTTTTGACACTTTTTTAGTGAAATGTTAAGGGGTACTTTTGTACCCCCTTACCATTTCACACAGGGGGGGGGATCTGGGGGAGCCCCCCGCCCGCAGACCCCCACAACCACTGGCCAGGGTTGTGGGGATAAGGCCCTTGTCCTCATCAACATGGGGACAAGGTGTTTTGGGGGGCTACCCCAAAGCACCCTCCCAATGTTAAGGGTATGTGGCCTGGTACGGTTCAGGAGGGGGAGGCGCTCTCTTGTCCCCCCCTCTTTTCCTGCGGCCTGCCAGGTTGCGTGCTCGGATAAGGGTCTGGTATGGATTTTTAGGGGGATCCCACGTCATTTTTTTTTAAATTTTGGCACGGGGTTCCCCTTAATATCCATACCAGACCTGAAGGGCCTGGTATGGAATTTAGAGGGACCCACAGGTCATTTTTTTTTTAAATTTTGGTTCGGGGTTCCCCTGTGGGGAATTCCCATGCCGTTTTTATCAATGAACTTCTATGTGTATTGTCGGACCGGCAATGCATTAATAGCCGCGAGTAGTTTTAAATGACTTTTTTTCCTTTGAAATGTCATTTTGCTGTCAGACTGTTCTAAACACAGGAAACATGCGCCCCTTTACAGGCATACTATAGACACCCCACAGCTATGAAATTTAAAGGGATATTACACTTTTATTGTTTCACTTTAAGCATTATTAAAATCACTGCTCCTGAAAAAATGGCCGTTTTTAAAACTTTTTTTGCATTGATCCATGTCCCCTGGGGTAGGACCCGGGTCCCCAAACACTTTTTATGACAATAACTTGCATATAAGCCTTTAAAATTAGCACTTTTGATTTCTCCCAAAGACTTTCAAAGGGTGTTCCGCGGCATTCGAATTTGCCGCAAACACCCCAAATTGTTCGCTGTTCGGCGAACTTGCGAACAGCCTATGTTCGAGTCAAACATGAGTTCGACTCGAACTCGAAGCTCATCCCTAGTGTTGGGATACCAGAACACTGTAAGCCCTCATGGTTACTCTTGGTGGGCGCTGGAACAGGCCCTGCTGTAAAATATTATGTCAAGAATTGTAATCACATGCCCCTGTTGAACAGGGTCAGAAAAATTGGGCCTTTGGTGGTGGTGTGGTGGTGTTGCCACAACACTGTAAGCCTTCACAGTTACTCTTGGTGGGCGCAGGAAAGGTCCCTGCTGTGAAATATTAGATCAAAAATTGTAATTACATGCACCTGTTAAACAGGGGCATAAAAATTGGGTCTTAGGCAGTGGTGGTGGTGCCACAACTCTATAACTCCTCACAGATTCTGTTGTTGAGTGCAGGAATGAGCCATGCTGTGAAATATTAGATCAAAAATTATAATTACGCCTCCCTGTTAAACAGGGGCAGAAAAATTGGGCCTTAGGCGGCGGTGGTGGTGGTGCCACAACACTGCAACCCCTCACAGATACTCTAATTGGGTGCAGGAATGAGCCCTGCTGCAAAATATTACAGCAAAAATTGTAATTATGTGCCCCTGTTAAACAGGGGCCAAAAAATTGGACCTTAGGCACTGGTGGTGGTGCTACAACACTGCAACCCCTCACAGATACTCTAGTTGAGCACAGGAACAAGCCTTGCTGCAAAATATTACAGCAAAAATTGTAATTACACGCCCTTGTTAAACAGGGGCAGAAAATTTGGGCTTTAGGCACTGGTGTCACAACATTGCAACCCCTTACAGACACTATAGTTCAGTGCAGGAATGAGCCCTGCTGCAAAATATTACAGCAAAAATTGTAATTACATGCCCCTGTTAAACAGGGGCAGAAAAATTGGGCTTTAGGCACTGGTGGGGGTGCCCAGAACCAAAAATGTTCTTAGAAGCTATCAACATGAACATTGAGGAGGAATAGGATAGTCACTCAGCATAACAGGATAGTCACTCAGCATCAGCATAGACAGTCTTCAAGGGATCTCACATTCATAAAAAAATTAATCGGTTACATCAGCATCAGGTGCTTAGTAGCTGGTGATCCAAGACTGATTGATTTTTATGAAGGTGAGCCGATCAACCGAGTCTGTGGACAGGCACACTCTGTGATTGGTTACAAAGCCTCCAGCAGCACTAAATGTGCGTTCAGATAGAACGATGGCTGCAGGACAGGCCAGTAGCTCAATTGCATACTGTGCAAGCTCTGGCCAGTGATCCATCCTCAAGACCCAGTAACCCAGTGAATTTTCGGTTGGAAAGGTCTCCAAGTCTGATCTTGCCCCAAGGTATTCCTGCACCATGTAAATAAGACGCTGACGATGGTTACTGGAACCGATCAGACCTTGGGGCTGCGGACTAAAAAATTGTCAGTCAGATGGCCACCTTCTCCACCGCTCCTTCTGTGACTGACCGAAGCCTCAGCAACACGTTGTCCAGGAGGACCAGGAAATTGCAACCTCCCAGGCTCTGGAAATGCATTGCACAAACCTTTCTGCAAGGCCTCCCAAAAATGTTTCATCCTCTGCTCCTCCTACGAAGGCTGGATAAGTTCCACAACCTTTCCCTTGTAACGTGGATCAAGAAGGGTTGCCAGCCAGTAATGATCCCTCTCCTTGATACCACGAATCTGAGGGTCCTTTCGCAGGCTTTGCAGGATCAGGGAGGCCATGCAGCATAGGTTTGCTGAGGCATTCGGTCTGAAGTCCTCTGGGTCACTAAGGACGACATGATCCGCAGCCACCTCCTCCCAGGAACGTACAAGTCCATGAGTTTCTGGGGACTGGAAATGATCCCTTGAAGACTGCTGCTGATGCTGAAAGCCAGGCTCCACCTCCATGTTGACACAATCCTCCTCCTCCTCTTCCTGTGTGATAGGCGGGCCTGCAAGAATACTGTCTGGATAAAGGGGGCCTTGAGAGTTAAGGAAGTCCTCCTCTTCCTGCCTCTGTTCTGCCTCAAGTGCCCTGTCCATTATTCCACACAGCGTGTGCTCCAACAGGAAGACAAGAGGGACAGTATCACTGATGCATGCACTGTCACTGCTCACCATCCTCATGGCCTCCTCAAATGGTGACAGGACAGTGCATGCATCCTTGATCATTAGCCACTGGTTATGGTGAAAAAAAGCCAAGCTCCCCTGACCCTTTCCTGGTGCCATACTCGCACAGGTACTCAATGATGGCCCTCTGCTGCGTGTGCAGCCGCTGCAGCATTGCCAATGTTGAGTTCCACCTGGTGGGCATGTCACAGATGAGGTAGTTCTTGGGCAGGTTGCATTCCTTTTGAAGGTCAGCCAGCCGAGTACTGGAATTATATGACTGGTGGAAAAGTCCATAGACTTTCCTGGCCTGCCTCAGGAGATCCTGTAAGCCCGGGTACCTGCACAAGAACCGCTGCTCCACCAAATTAAGGACGTGAGCCAAACAGGGAACATGGGTCAAGTGTCCCTGTCGGAGGACAGAGAGGAGGTTGGTGCCATTGTCACAAACCACCATTCCTGGCTGAAGCTGGCGTGGCGTCAACGACCTCTGAACCTGCCCCTGCAGAGCTGACAGAATCTCCTCCCCAGTGTGGCTCCTGTCCCCTAAGCATTGCATCTTAAGCACCGCATGGCATCTTTTTGCCTGAGTGCTTGCGTAGCCCCTAGAACGCCTACGGAGCACCGCTGGTTCAGAGGACAAATCTGCACAGGGAGAGGCCATAGAGGAAGAAGAAGAGGAGGGGGTGGAGGAGAGAGGTGTGGCAGATTTACCACTACCAGCACTTTGGAGGCGTGGTGGTGGAACAAGCTCCAACATTACTGCACCCTGTCCTGCATCCTTCCCAGCTGCCAGCAGGGTTACCCAGTGTGCCCTGAAAGAAAGGTAACGTCCCTGTCCATGCCTGCTGGACAATGAGTCAGCGGTAATATGCACCTTACCACTGACCGCCCTGTCCAACGAGGCCAAGACATTGCCTTCCACATGCCGGTAGAGAGCCGGAATGGCCTTCCGAGAAAAAAATTGGCATTTGGGAACCTGCCACTGAGGTACAGCACATTCCACAAATACTCGAAAAGGGGCAGAGTCTACCAGCTGAAAAGGCTGCAGTTGTAGTGCTAGCAATTTAGCCAAACTAGCATTCAGCCACTAAGCATGTAGATGGCTGGGACCGAATTTCTTTTGACGGTTTAGCAACTGGGGTAGGGAAAGTTGCCTGCTACAATCGGATTTAGGTGTACAGCTAGCAGATTGGCCACAAGTGCTTGGGACACCTAATTCTACACCTTCATTCCTCTCAGTGCAGGTCTCTGAGAGGACTGAAGGTATAGTGGGGTTGGAGATCCCAGCTGATGGGGAGCGAGGAGAGGTCCGTCTTGTTCTTTGGTGTGGGTCTTTTAAGTACTGTTGCTGGGAGGAGATGACCGTCTATCAATCCTCTTTGTACCTCAGCCACTCTCTCTTGTGGCTGAGGTACATCGATGACGTTTTGATGGTGTGGACTGGTTCAGTTAAACAACTTGAGGACTTTATGTCTGAACTAAACAGTAACAATCAAAATATACATCTGACCTATTCATACCATCTCGAGATGCTCTCCTTCCTTGATCTATCTATACGGAGGTCTGGAAATGAAATCATCACCAGCACATTTAGAAAGAAAACAGCAGCTAACACCTTATTGTCAGCCCAGAGTCATCATCCTAAACCATTAATTAATGGGATACCCACAGGACAATTCCTACGGATCAGACGGAATTGTTCTGTGGAGGAGGAATTTCATGTAGAGGCGTACGAGATGTATCAAAGATTCAGACAGAGAGGCTACTCACATAGGTCCCTCAAAAAAGCCAGGAAAAAAGCTACCCTTAAAAATCGGGATGAATTCCTTTTGACCTCTGTAAAGTCTTTACACTTTAAAAATAAAGATAAAAAAGGAAATACTGAACAGAATTTCCCGAGGATCATTACTAAATATGGGTCCCAATGGAAAATGGTCCAGGGAGTTCTACAAAAACATTGGCATATCTTAAAATCTGCCCCTTTGATCTCTGAACTTGTGAGTTCAAGACCCCTCTTAACAGCTAAAAGATCCAATAATCTTGGTGACCTCTTGGTTCATTCCGAATACACTCGGACCACCAAGAAAAATTGGCTAACTGACTCTAGAATCTCCCCAGGCATGTACAAATGTGGACATTGCAATATTTGCAAGTATGTCCACCAGACTAATGTGTTTCCAAATCCCCGTGGAGGAACTAACTATAAGATTAAACAGTTTATAAACTGCTCTACTACCCGGGTATTTTTTATGCTTATATGTCCATGCAATAAAATTTATGTGGGGAAAACAAAAAGAGCCTTAAGGATAAGGATTAGCGAACATATCTGGTATTAAAAAGTTAAATGATGAACGCCCCATCTCACAACATTTTGCTAAATTCCATAACCGTGACCCAAGGGGCCTAACAGTAAAAGGGATCTATAGGTTAAATTTACCTACAAGACGTGGCGACTTCGATACCATCCTCCTCCAGAAGGAAAAGATGTGGACGTACTATCTGGAGACGATGGCCCCTAATGGGTTAAATATCGAATGCAGCCTCCAGCCCTTTCTTGAGAAGTAATTCATTGATTTCCCCTGCTGTCTTAATTTTTAATTTTACTGCCTTATGTTTTTTGGTTTTTGTTTTTGTTTGTTTTTTGTATATATATATAGCTTTTTTGTTCTCTCTTATTTACCTCCTACCCTCGCTAAATGGTTTTAGAACTGCAATTTAGTACATTTGAGGTGCAGTGTATTGCACAACGGATCACAGCTGATCATGTAAAGCCAATTGTGATATGTCGTTTTGCTGAAATGTCTGCGATGAGTGGTAACTGTGTACGACATCTGGTGGTCGTTAGATGTAATTACATCCCCTATTACCCAGTCTATTTAACCTCTGTTCACGGACCCCTCCTTTGCTCTGAGGAAACCAGCGGTGATTGGCTGGTGAAACGCGTCAGCACGTGACGTCAGCACGTCACCTCAGAGCCGCGAGCTTATGGTGTTTGAATGCCTGACCGGGAACCAACAGCTGACGGCCGGCTTACATCATCTAACCGAAGGCGCTGACATAGCGGGACATCCCCTATCTGACGGCAAACGCTGTTTGGACTGACATCTACAGCTATCATCTGGGGGTAGAGCCTACGATCTCAAGAGCTGCTGAGCCATCAACTTGGTGAGAGAAGTATTATTCCAGTTTATACTTATAGTACAGCCTGATCCGTTATTGCTCCCCCTGCTGCTTTCTACAAACATAGCTGCTTTACTTGTATGTCCTGGGTTCACAACCACCTTCAGCAATACTGCCGGTCACTGCTGTTGTCATACCTATGATATGGGTCGAGTTCCCGGACTGCCATAATTTTCATGATGTGCTGAATTAGTTCCAAAGTTACAATCAATCATTCATTCATCCACCCTTACCCTCATACCGCCATACTACCAATACTTGGATAGACTAAGGACTTATTTCACACGATATTGCCCAAAATAGTAGGAATCTGCTGTGGTGATTGGTGAGTGTATGGGGCATGCTTGGCCGCGGCTCCGTTGTTTTTAATGATAACGTTATCTGTTTTAACTTGGTCTATGATATATTCCCTAATTTGCCCAATTTTTGTATTTTTGTGTGGTGTTCTGTAGCTCAATAAATTTATTGTTTTTTGCAGATTGTGTTTGGGTAATTTGCCTTCTTTGGGGGAACCTCTTTCTCCTAGTTGTTTTGTACTGTTGCCAACGGACTGCATGGGAGCTCAACATATGTCTGGTCAAGCATGTGGTGCCCAAGCGGCTGCTGTTTTGGCCACGCTTGATACGCTTCAGACATATGTTGCAACCAGCAACAGTGTGATCTGTTGCACATGTCTCAAAAAAGGCCCACACCAAAGAACTTTTGAAAAAATGCAAGGAGTCAGCAGCGCCCTGCACATGCGGAGCTCTACGGTGTGATGCAGTCGGTTGGCTGTCCTTAAGCTGGCCCCTGGAGGGTATCCTGCCTCGTTGGAGATGTGCCTCCTCCTCCTCTCTTCTATCAGGCACCCACGTAGAGTCAGTGACCTCATCATCCCCTCCCTCCTCGCCACTGGAGCAAACCTGGCAGTATGCTGCAGCTGGGGGAACATGACTGCCAATTTCTTGTCCTTCTTGGGCACCCCCTCTCTCTGGGCTCACGTTACTGCCTTCATCCTCAACCTGGGTACCATCATCAGAGCCTTCAAAATGCTGCGCATCCTCCTGCAGCATGTACCCGACACTGTGGTGGAACAGTTTGGGGGACTCCTCAGGACATGATGGTGGGGCTAGGGAAGGAGTGACTGATGCCATTGAGCCAATGGAATAGGCCGCTTTGGCAGCCAAACTTCTCTTAGCTTGGGTGACAGAGGATAAGGACGGCTTTGTGATCCACTCAACCAGCACTGTTGGCTGTAGACACAGAGCCTGCTTTCCCTCTTTTAGTGGCCTGTGAGCATCTGCCTTTTCTTGGTGGCCTTCCAGACATGCTGTAAAATTGGATTAGCAAAACACTGCCTAAAGTTTACTAGAAAAATTACACCAGGAATGGCCTGCATTCAGGTATAAGCTTGGTTAGACTAGAATGCAGTGGATATATATGTAAGAGACTGTATATATATCTTTATGCAATGCAGATCACTGAATCACCTGCCTGCCTGCCTGAAAGTGTTGTTGAAAACGCACACCAGGAATGGCCTGTAGTCAGGTATAGGCTTGGCTAGACTAGAATGCAGTGGATATATATGTAGGAGACTGTATACATATATATATGTATATATATATATATATATATATATATATATATATATATATATATATCTTTATGCACTCCAGATCACTGAATCACCTGCCTGGCCTGCTTGCCTGAAAGTGTCTTTGAATATGTACACCAGGAATGGCCTATAGTCAGGTATAGGCTTGGCTAGACTAGAATGCAGTGGATATATATGTAGGAGACAGTATATATATTTTATGCACTGTAGATCACTGAATTACCTGCCTGCCTGCCTGCCTGCCTGAAAGTGTATTTGGAAACGTACACCAGCAATGGCCTGCAGTCAGATATAGGCTTGGCTAGACTGGAATGCAGTGGATATATATATTGGAGACTGTATATATATATATATATAATGCACTGCAGATCACTGAATCAATTGCCTGACTGTCTAAAAGTGTATTTGAAAATGTACACCAGCAATGGCCTGCAGTCAGATATAAGCTTGGCTAGACTGGAATGCAGTGGATATATATATATATATGTTGGAGACTGTATATATATATTTAATGCACTGCAGATCACTGAATCACTTGCCTGCCTGCCTGAAAGTGCATTGGACTTAAAACTGACATTTAAAGGGACAGTACAGTGGATTTATGTCCTGGGTTAAAGCCGCACAAATCTTGAAAGTTGAAGCAATGGAGGAGCTAATTAAACAGCTGTCCTTGGCTAATATACAAGCGCAGACTCGCCACGAGGAAGCTAATCAGCGCTTAGCAACCCAGCTGGAGGTACAGCAAGAAAATACTAGCCTGTTGGTGGTCCAGTTGGCAGCCAAGCAAGCGACCCAGCAAGGGGTTATGCAGGCTCAGGTGACTGCCTTAAAAGAAGTAGTGCAGCAGCTTTCTCAGGGCCGTGAGCAAGCGGCTGTTGCCCCTGGCAACCAGGTGACCGTGAGGGCAAGCCATTTTTTGTAGAAGTTGTCCCTGAGTGATGATGTAGAGGCATTTCTTGCTACATTTGAGAGGACGGCAGAGAGAGAAGACTGGCCCCAGGACCAGTGGGCCGGCCTAATTGCTCCTTTCCTACCCGGAGATCCTCAAAAAGCCTACTTCGACCTGCCACCGGATGACGCTAAAGACTATCAAAAATTAAGGCCAGAAATACTGGCTCGTCTGGGGGTGACTACAGCTGTTCGGGCCCAACGAGTGCACCAATGGAAGTATCATCCAGATCGTCCACTACGGTCTCAAATGCATGACCTGGTGCAACTGGTAAAAAAATAGCTGCAGCCCGAAGTGTTGTCTGGCCCCCTAAATCAGGGAGCGGGTTGAGCTGGACCGATACCTAAGGTCACTGCCAGACGACCTTCAATGGTGGGTCAGCCATGGAGACCCCAAAACAGTGAACCTCCTTGTCGAGATGGTGGAACGATATACAGTGGTGGAGAATCTGCTTGGCCCTACCAAGCGCCAAGGACCCATTCTGCCACGGCCTATTCGATCGACTGCCGCCCTTCGAAAGGAAGTCCCCTGGAGCCCTGGAACCAACACCCCGGAAGGTCAAGAGTCACTCCCGATACCTCCTCAGCGATCTGTTTCTGTTCGGAGAGGAGGGAATGTACAATGTTGGCGATGTCATTCCTGGGGCCATACCCGGGCCCACTGCCCACTGCAAGAAGAGCCCATGGAAAGCGGGGTTCTTTGGAGGGGGTCTTTTTATGCCCATAAAGCATGTACAACACATCTTGACCTTGGAGAAGAGAAATTTGAGTGTGAAATCCAAGTGAACCACCTCCCTGCCCAGGCTTTGCTGGACTCCGGAAGCATGGTAACCCTGGTTCATCCTAGAGTAATTGAGAAGATCGGTCCGGTAAGCAAAACTTTACGGGTTGTGTGCATTCACGGGGACACTAGAGAGTACCCTCTCATCTTGGTGTCCATCTCCACAGCATGTGACACTGGTACTTTAAGAGGTGGGGGTGGTAAAGAACTTGGTACATGATGTTATCATAGGACAAGACTGTCCATTATTGGCAAAACTGTGGGGACAAGGAGAACTACCTGAACGGTCCAGAGACTGGGGAGAAACTAGACCCTCTCTTCCTGCTGTTGAGAGGAATAACCCTGAAATGCCGAATGTTCTTAATGTGGATCCAGTTGATGAAAATGCTAATGATTTGGTTAATGGTAATGAAAGTAGTGCTGATACTGTTAAGGATGTCAAAATATGTGGTTCACAGACCTACCTGAATACTGAAGGGGGGGGAACCTTCCCCACTTCAGGTAATGCTGGGGGAAGAGGATGAGGAAGTAGCCGCTACCCCTGCCCTGCCAGATTTGGGTGTTCCTCAGGGGGCATTTGGTACTGCCCAGATGCAGGACCCCACTTTGACCCATGCACGGGAACAGGTTGTAGTAGTAAATGGGGTTCCCCAAAAGCCAGGTGCGAATGAGCGGTGGCCACACTTTGCAATATGTAATGAATTGCTTTATCGGGTTACCAAAGTGAGAGAAAATGTGGTAGAGCAATTATTGGTACCCCAACAGTATAGGCGCAAGGTCCTGGACCTGGCCCATGACGATGTTTTAGGGGGACACCTGGGAGTTGAAAAGACGGAGGCATGGATCACCGACTGGTTTTATTGGCCAGGTCTGAAAGCAGAGGTAAGGAGATACTGTACCTCTTGTCCCACCTGTCAGTGGACCGCTCCGGTGACCCACTTCTAGAGTCCTTTGGTCCCTCTGCCCATAATTGAGGTCCCATTCGAGAGGATAGCCATGGATACAGTGGGTCCCTTGGTAAAGTTGGTTTGAGGTCACTCCTACATACTGGTGATCCTCAACTTTGCCACCCGATATCCTGAGGCGCTACCCCTGCGGAATACCACCTCTAAGGCTATTGCCCGGGAATTATTCCAGTTGTTTACACAGACTGGTTTTCCCAAGGAAATACTCACAGACCAGGGCACCCCATTTTATGTCGAGGGTTATGCCAGATGTGTGCAAGCTCTTCCGGATTAAACAGCTGCGCACATCGGTCTACCATCCCCAAACGGATAGGTTGGTAGAGCGCTTTAATAAGACCCTTAAATCTATGCTCAAGAGAGTTGTACAAAGGGATGGGAAAGATTGGGACTGCCTGTTACCAGCTCTCCTGAAGTGTCCCAGGCCTCCACTGGGTTTTCGCCCCTTCAGTTGGTATATGGGCGGAGACCTCGCGGACTACTGGATTTTGTTAAAGAGGAATGGGAAAGTGAACCTATTCAGCATAAGTGTGTTCTTGAATATGTTTCCCAAATGCAGGAGAGGATCTGAACTGTGATGCCACTAGTCAAGGAACATTTACAAAAATCCCAGGAGGCTCAACAACGGGTCTATAATAGGGCTGCTAAAATAAGGAACTTCCAAGTGGGGGTTTGAGCAGCGGTGTTGATTCCCACTGTGGAAATTAAATTCTTGGCCAGGTGGCAAGGCCCCTTTAAAGTTGTAGAAAAAGTGGGAGAGGTAAATTATGGAGTCCACCAAGCAGGTAAGAGGAAACCCTATCAAATATATCATGTAAACTTGTTAAAGCCCTGGACAGAGAGGGAACCAGTGACCTCCCTGGCTAGTGCAAGACTGGAGCCTCGGGTTGGGGTGGAGAGTGTCCAAGTAGCAAATACCCTGTCTAAAACTCAAAGTGAGCAGGCAAAGGAGTTCTTGCAGAGAAATAAAGAGAAATTTTCAGACTTGCCAGGGCTCACGAGTATCATAGAGCATGATAATATCACGGAACCAGGAGTCAAAGTTTTTGTCCGGCCCTACCGCATCCCAGAGGCCCAAAGGAAGGCTGTTTCAGAGGAAGCGAAGAAGATGTTAGACCTGGAGATTATTGAAGAATCGCAGAGTGAGTGGTCGAGCCTGATTGTGCTGGTACCAAAGCCCAATGGGACTCTGCGATTCTGCAATGATTCCCGAAAACTTAGTGAAGTTTCACGGTTTGATGCCTACCCCATGCCCCGGGTAGATGAGCTTATTGAGAGACTAGGTCCAGCCAGGTATATCACTACATTAGACCTTACCAAGGGATATTGGCAAATCCTAAGGCTGCTAGAGAGAAAACTGCTTTTTCTACCCCAGAGGGGAGTTTTTAGTACAAAAGGATGCCTTTTGGATTGCAAACTGCTCCAGCCACATTCCAGCGAGCAATGGATAGGATTTTACGACCTCACCGGAAGTATGCCTCAGTGTACTTGGACGACATAGTCATTTTTAGCAGAGACTGGGAATCACGCTTGCCCAAAGTCCAGGCAGTGCTGGACTCTCTTTGGAGACCCTGAAAAATGTGCTTTGGGAATGGAAGAGGGTATAATACATGGGCTATATCGTGGGTAGAGGGGTGGTGAAACCTCAGGTCAGCAAGGTAGAGGCTATACAGAGTTGGCCCCGTCCCCTAACAAAAAAGCAGATACGTGCATTCCTGGGCATGGTCAGATACTACAGGAGGTTTGTACCCAACTTTGCCACGTTGGCGGCTCCATTGACCGATCTGACTAAGGGATGGAAATCGGTCATGGTGGAGTGGAATGAAGACGCTGAGAAGGCCTTTTTGGAGCTCAAGTCGGCACTGTGCCAACAACCTGTCCTGGTAGCACCCAATTTTTCAAAAGAGTTTGTTGTCCAAACTGATGCGTCCGATGTAAGATTGGGAGTGGTATTGTCACAGGTTGTTCATGGAGAGGAGCACCCGGTAGTCTTCCTCAGTAGGAAGTTAACACCAGCGGAGAAAAACTACACTATAATTGAACGAGAGTGTCTGGCCATTAAGTGGGCTCTGGAATCCCTCAGATATTACCTTTTGGGGAGGAAGTTTAGGCTGATTTCTGACCATGCCCCTTTAACATGGCTGAGACAAGGTAAAGGGAATAATGCCAGGGTTACTCAGTGGTTCCTGGCACTCCAGGAATTTAAATTTGTAGTGGAGCATAGGCCCGGGAGACTGCATCAAAATGCATATGCCCTCTCCCGAGTCCATTGTTTGAGCTCCACTGTTGCCTCCACCTCCTTGGCGTTGGGACACAGGGGGGAGATATGTACAGAACGCCGTGGCTGGGTCCTGGAAGGACGCTATGTTTCCCCTCTGTTTGGACTGTGGTCCCTTTAAGGGAACAAAAAGGGTTAACTCACCTGTCAGAGGGAGTGGGTTTTAAACAAGACAGGAAGTTATAGATGGGTGTGGAGGAGTGTAGAGGAGAATGTGGATTGTGGATGGTGCTTTTGTGTGCAGCAACAAAAGTGAACAGCAGTGTCCTGCCTGGAAGCCTCCTGGCAGGGGACGCTACCTGCAACAAAAACCAAGGACTGTTTAACTGCGATAGCAATTCTGGACTTTGCAAGTCGATGAGACTGAAATCTCTTTCTTTTGTTTTTGCTGATGTAAAGTTATTTAAGTTCAGTAAACCACTTTTTGAGTGAAAAACCTGTGTTCTGCGATCTAGCTGATTCCCTGAACTTTACTATATATATATATATATATATATATATATATATATATATATATATATATATATATGTGTGTGTATGTATATATATATATATATATATATACAAAGCCGGGATGTGTATATATATATTAAATACACTGCAGCTAACTGAATAAACTGCCTTCTCAAAGTAAATGAAATGACTCTCTCTCTCTCTCTATCTCTCTCTCCGCCAAGAACACACTATACACAAGGCCAACGTACAGGCGGCCTTATATAGTGTGGGGCGTGAACTTAACGCCCTGAGCACCCTGCCTTTGGCCAATTATGGCTCTCTTTGCTAACGGCACTGTGATTGGCCAAAGCATGCCGGTCATATTGCATGGTTGGTCAATCATCAGCCAGCAATGCACTGCAATGACGCAGTACATTATGGGGCATGATGCGCCGCTCGAATCTGGTGCGAACGCCCCATAATGTTCGATCTTCGTCGAACGGTTGAACAGCCGATGTTCGAGTCGAACTCATGTTCGACTTGAACAGAAAGCTCATCCCTACCCACCGCATGTATACTGCGGCAGGGCGGCCCTATTGCACAAAACTATGTACCTGTACACTAGACACTGTGGGAAGCCGATGCGCGGGTTCAGTGGCTGTGATGTCCGTCGGCCACCCGTGATATGTCCGTTGGCCACCCGCGATCGCTCCTCAGAGAGGCAGAATAGTGCAGTGAGATTGTCTGTTCCTATTGATTAGGAACAGCGATCTCTCTGTACTCCCAGTCAGTCTACTCCCCCCACATTTAGAAACACCTCCCTAGGACACACTTCCCTGCTAGTGTCATTTATACAGTAACCAGTGAATATTTTTAGCTCTTATCACTGCAATAATGTCACTGGTCCCAAAAAAGTGTCAAAAGTGCTTATTGTTGTTTATTCTTCTCCCTTCTGAAGCCGACGCCATTGCTACTGCTGTCTTCCACATCTTTGCAGTCTAACATTTCCACTCTTACTTGTAATATTGGCTAGAATCCCACAATTGCGCATTGAATGCTGGCAAAGCAAACAGCAGACTTCAGCCGGTGTTCTACCCGAAAATTCCAACTCGCCAAAATCTCCAACCAGGTCACTTCTGGTGACTCTCCAGCATCAGTAAGTGGAGATTTAGATGACTTGGCTGTTTTTACAGAACACTGGTAGGATATATACCAGGGGTGTCCAAACTTTTTTCAAAGAGGGCCAGATTTGATGAAGTGAACATGCGCGAGGGCCAACAATTTTGCCTGACATTCTTTGAACCTTTAAAATTCTGTCTACGTGTGTTCGTTCGAGCACTAATACACTGCCCAACAAGAATTCTCATGCCTTTGTGGCTGTGTGTGAGTAAAGAGATGAGCTCGGGAGTATTATTTGGATATACCGTATTTATTGGCGTATAACATGCACCTTCACTTTCAGAGCGCAGTTTCAGGAAAAAAAAAAATAATTTTATATAAAGAACTGTGAAGCAAAATAAGGGTCAGTGCCCATCTGAGGCCTCACAAGTGCCCATTTGCAGACCCACCATTGAATGTAGCCTCCCCATTGCCAGGAATGCACCACCATTGCTAGGAATTCAGCACCCACCATTGCCAGGAATGCACTCACCATTGCCAGGAAAGCACCCACCATTGCCAGGAATGCACTCACCATTGCCAGGAATGCACTCACCATTGCCAGGAATGCACCTACCATTGCCAGGAATGCACCTACCATTGCCATGAATGCACCACCATTGTGAGGAATGCACTCACCATTGCCAGGAATGCACTCACCATTGTCAGGAATGCACTCACCATTGCCATGAATGTAGCCTCACCATTGCCAGGAATGCACTCACCATTGCCAGGAATGCACCCACCATTTCCATGAATGCACCACCATTGCCAGGAATGCACTCACGAGCGCCAAAAATTAATTTTATATAAAGAACTGTGAAGCAAAATAAGGGTCAGTGCCCATCTGAGGCCTCACAAGTGCCCATCTGCAGACCCACCATTAAATGTAGCCTCCCCATTGCCAGGAATGCACCACCATTGCTAGGAATTCAGCACCCACCATTGCCAGGAATGCACCCACCATTGCCAGGAATGCACTCACCATTGCCAGGAATGAACTCACCATTGCCAGGAATGCACCCACATTGCCATAAATGCACCCACCATTACCAGGAATGCACTCACCATTGCCAGGAATGTAGCCTCACCATTGTCAGGAATGCACTCACCATTGTCAGGAATGCACCCACCATTGCCAGGAATGCACTCACCATTGCCAGGAAAGCACCCACCATTGCCAGGAATGCACTCATCATTGCCAGGAATGCACCTACCATTGCCAGGAATGCACCTACCATTGCCATGAATGCACCACCATTGTGAGGAATGCACTCACCATTGCCAGGAATGCACTCACCATTGCCAGGAATGCACTCACCATTGCCATGAATGTAGCCTCACCATTGCCAGGAATGCACTCACCATTGCCAGGAATGCACCCACCATTTTCATGAATGCACCACCATTGCCAGGAATGCACTCACGAGCGCCAAAAATTAATTTTATATAAAGAACTGTGAAGCAAAATAAGGGTTAGTGCCCATTTGAGGCCTCACAAGTGCCCATCTGCAGACCCACCATTGAATGTAGCCTCCCCATTGCAAGGAATGCACCACCATTGCTAGGAATTCAGCACCCACCATTGCCAGGAATGCACTCACCATTGCCAGGAATGCACTCACCAGTGCCAGGAATGCACCCACCATTGCCATGAACGTAGCCTCACCATTGTCAGGAATGCACTCACCATTGCCAGGAATGCACCCACCATTGCCAGGAATGCACTCACCATTGCCAGGAAAGCACCCACCATTGCCAGGAATGCACTCACCATTGCCAGGAATGCACCTACCATTGCAGGAATGCACCTACCATTGCCATGAATGCACCACCATTGTTAGGAATGCACTCACCATTGCCAGGAATGCACTCACCATTGCCATGAATGTAGCCTCACCATTGCCAGGAATGCACTCACCATTGCCAGGAATGCACCCACCATATCCATGAATGCACCACCATTGCCAGGAATGCACTCACGAGCGCCAAAAATTATCTACAGTAGAATCTCTTGTTTAAACGGCGGCCTCTTTAATAGAAAGTCCCGCCTCCTTTGATGGACAGAACAGTCATCCCATGGCAGTCCCAAGATGGGACTTCCTATTACAGAGGCTGCCCGTAAACAAGAAATTCTCCTGTGTGTGTATGGCGTTCGTCCTGTCTCCTCCCTGTCTCCTCCAAGGCATATACATCTTTTGTGACCCTGGCGCTGGGAGATTGTCGGGGGCCACAAAAGATATATATGTCCAAATAACCAGGCCGGCCGTTAAAAACTGGAACGAGGGCCGCAATTGGCCCGTGGGCCGGACTTTGGATATGCCTGGTATACACTATGGTACACAATATATGAGTGGACATTGTTAGTTTGTCCGCTAATAACCAACAACATGGCTGCTTCCAAGGCGGCGACAACTTTTTTCTTCTTACTCGGTGTTCTGTCAAAACAGCCAACTCATCGTGTACCGTAGTATATACGCTGCCAGTGTTCTGTAAAAGCAGCCAACTCGTCAAAATCTCCAATTATTGCTGCTGGAGAGTCACCAGAAGTGACGTGGTTGGAGGTTTTGGTGAGTTGGAGTTTTTGGCAGAACACCGGCAAATACACTCTCTACTCCGCATATCCCTGGATCTGTCCTGCTGTTTACACCCCCATGTGACATGGCAAGTCACATCGGGTGTATCAGGAAGCTCTGCATGGGGCTGAACTCTCGCGGTATTGCAATGCAATGCCGCAGAGAGTACATGATGAAGGCATCAGCCGGAACAAACTAACGGCACACACTACATGCCCTAAATAGCCGATGATACACTATATTATCAAAAGTATTGGGACACATGCCTTTACACGCACATGAACTTTAATGGCATCCTAGTCTTAGCCCGTAGAGTTCAATATTAAGTTGGCCCACCCTTTGCAGCTATAACAGCTTTAACTCTTCTGGGAAGACATTTTGAACAATTTTATGCTCCCAACTTTGTGGGAACAGTTTAGGGATGGCCCCTTCCTGTTCCAAAATGACTGTGCACCAGTGCACAAAGCAAGGTCCAAAAAGACATGAATGAGCGAGTTTGGGGTGAAGGAATTCCAATGGCCTGCACAGAGTCCTAATCTCAACCCGAAAGAACACCTTTGGGATAAATTAGAGCAGAGACTGTGAGCCAGTCCTTCACATCCAACATTAGTGCCTGACCTCAAAAATACAATTCTGGAAGAATGGTCAAACATTCCCATAGACACACTCCTAAACCTTGTGGACAGCCTTCCCAGAAGAGTTGAAGTTGAGATAGCTGCAAAGGGTGGGCAAACTCAATATTGAACCCTACAGACTAATGCCGCGTACACACGGTCGGACTTTGCAGCTACAAAAGTCGGACAGTCTGTCCGACATACTTCCGGCGTACCTTCGGCGGACTTGGGGCAGACTTTCTTACGAACGGACTTGCCCACACACGACCACACAAAAGTACGCCAGTTTAGTACGCTGTGACGTACACCAAGTCCGACGAGACTATAAAACGGAAGTTCAATAGCCCGTACGACACCCTTTGGGCTCCTTCTGCTAATCTCGTGTTTATCTCGTGTTAGTAGAAGTTTGGTGAGAGACGATTCGCGCTTGTGAGACTCGTATTTTTCAGTTCGTTTTAACTGTTGTTCAGTCTGTGCTTGTGAGGTTTGTATCTGCTTTTCAGTGCGTTTGGTCAGTTGGCATTGAGAAATCTTTGTTTTATTGGCCGCTCGTTCCTGATTTTCAGGTCGTTCTTCACAGGCCTTGCTGTTCTTCAGTGCGTTCTGTTTAGTGCGTTCTGACCAGCCGACCGTTTTGAAGCCATGTTACCTGTACGTACTCGTCGTAGAGCTCGTGCATTGTATGTGCTTGGTGCTGTAGTTTATTCTTCAGCCCAAGACCAGTCCATGAACAGGGCGAGGAGGAGTTCATGGACCAAGAATTGGTTGCTTCAGCGTGACCAGTTCTGTCACATGCCTTTGCTCCGTGAGATCCGTGAGAATAATCCTGAGGATTTCAGGAACTTTCTCCGGATGACGGACCCCGTTTTTGATCGTTTGGTGGCTTTGCTGACCCCCTATATCAGCAGGCAGGATACCTGCATGAGGCAAGCCATCACTCCGGAGCAGAGGCTGGTCGCTACCTTGCGGTATTTGGCCACAGGGAGAAGCCTGCAGGACCTTAAGTTCTCGACAGGCATCTCCCCCCAGGCTCTGGGGATCATTATCCCAGAGACCTGTTCTGCCATCATACAGGTCCTGCAGAAGGACTATATTAAGGTAAGATATTTTTATTTTATTAGCATCACATGTTCTTTTATGTAATCTTTGATAAAGTAATGTATTTCTTGCTTCAAACACTACTTCCCATCATTGCAATATAGTGTGAATGTCCCCTTTTTATCCTCACACATGCTGGGATTTTTTCCTGTTATTTTTTGGCATGCATGTATAGTTTCCTTCAATAACCTTCCCAGCATGAAGTGATGGGAACATATCCACCTAGTCTACTCATTTTGAATGTATTTTGTTGGAGTGTATTTAGTGTGCTTAGAATTAGCAATTAGCTAGATTTCACAACCCCCCCCCCCACCTGAACTCACTCCAAATAGTGTGCTGCTAATTAGCAATTAGCTAGATTTCACAACCCCCCCCCCCCCCCCACCTGAACTCACTCCAAATAGTGTGCTGCTAATTAGCAATTAGCTAGATTTCACAACCCCCCCCCCCCCACCTGAACTCACTCCAAATAGTGTGCTGCTAATTAGCAATTAGCTAGATTTCACAACCCCCCCCCCCACCTGAACTCACTCCAAATAGTGTGCTGCTAATTAGCAATTAGCTAGATTTCACAACCCCCCCACCCCCACCCTCGTTAAAATTTGCTTGAATGTTCTGTGGTGTTGATTTGTCTAAAGCAAATCTATGTTGCACTTTGCAAAATGCATGTGCACTCTACAAGTGCATTTGTTCCAGTGCTTTAGTAAATGAGCAGAAGCTCTGCTGATTTCCATCATCAAATCATATGCAAGCCTCAAAGTGTTTTCATTAATTGCCCTTGCATGTGATTGTGTACTGTTAGCAACATGAATGCCTTTTGACATTACCTCATTTACTGTAAGCTGGTTTGCAACTGCACCTGCAGAGTGCGACAACTGCAGTCTTGTAGCCTTTGTTATCCCTAAATTCCTGCGTGTTGTTAAAGTAATTTTTTTTGGGGATTTCACAACCCCCTAAAATGTAATCAATGTTCTATCAGAGGGGGTGAGCAATCTGATAAGTGTGCCTTTTTCCATATTAGTTATTCCAGAAGAATTAAATTATTGAATGTTATACTGATGCTGGGGAATAATGTTTTTAATTGTCTAATTTTCTTGCAATGTTAGCTTCCAAATTAATTGATTTTTGTTTTCTTGTTTGATTCCCCAGTTTCCTTCAACGCCACAGGAATGGCAGACTGTGGCATCCCATTTTGCAAGCCGTTGGGACTTTCCCAATTGTGGAGGGGCTATAGATGGGAAACATGTCCACATTGTGCCACCACCCCATTCGGGGTCATATTATTTTAATTATAAGGGGTTCCACAGTATTGTTTTAATGGCGGTGGTGTCGGCACACTATGATTTTTTATATGTGGACGTGGGGAAGAATGGCCGGATGTCGGATGGAGGAGTATTTGCCCAGACGGAGTTCTGCCAGCGTCTCCAGAGTGGTGGCCTGGGATTGCCACCTGATGAGGATAACGTGGAAGGACTCCCCTTTGTCTTCATTGCCGATGAAGCCTTCGCTCTGAGCAAGCACCTCATGAGGCCATTCCCCCAAAGAACCCTCACCCCGGAGAGGAGGGTTTTTAATTACCGGCTGGCCAGAGCTAGAAGAGTGGTTGAGAATGCGTTTGGAATTCTGGCCAGCCGGTTCCGCCTGTTTCAAACAGCCATTAATTTGGCGGAATACAAACTTAATTTTATAATTTTATCATGCTGCATTCTGCACAACTTTTTAAATAAGCATTCAGCCAATTATATAGGCACAGTTGGGCCTGAGGCCGGACAAATAGAAGCCAACCTTACAGGCCTGGATACTGTCCGTACTGGCTTGGCCCCCCAAAGTTCCCGTCAGGTTAGACAGCAATATGTTGATTATTTTATGGGTAGGGGGGCCATTGCAATGGGCCAGGATATATAATTTTTTTTACAATAAAAAAAATATTGCTGAAATCTGGCATTATATTTATTGCTTGCCTTTCTTTTGGGCTGTCTCCTAGGTTATGGTCGAGCAGTTGTAGTGCCAACTGTATTTGAATTTTAAAAATGTATAAATAAGCTCCATTGCCACTGTAAACAACTTTTTGACAATTATAACCAAACTGATACTGAGCCTTGAAATAACAAACCACACATTTGTTAAAATCCTATAAAAGGAGATGTTTTTATTAATGGTTGGTATGCATTCAGTTCTGCATTTAGTATAAAATGTTCCGAGACAAAAATATAATGGTATCTTAATGATGTAGCAAAATATAATTATATTGAAATATTTCTACCTAATCCACAAAAAAATATTTTGGGCTTTTGGATTTTCAAAAACAGGCTTTGTTTTTGGAAAATCAAGTTTTTTATTTTTTTTTTTTGTTTTTTTAAAATCAATTTTTTTTTTTTTTTTGGTTTTTTAACATTAATTTTCTTAATTTTTTTGGTGTTTTCAAATCAATTTTTTTTACTTTTTTTGGTTTTTTAACATTAATTTTCTTAATTTTTTTGGTGTTTTCAAATCAATGTTTTTTTATTTTTTGTTTTTTTAACATTAATTTTCTAAATTTTTTTGGTGTTTTCAAATCAATTTTTTTTACTTTTTTTGGTTTTTTAACATTAATTATTTATTCGATTTTTTGTTGTTTTAAAATCAATTTTTTTTTTTTTTTTTGTTTTTTAACATTAATTTTTTGAATTTTTTTTGGGTTTTTTAAAATCACTTTTTTTTTTTTTTTGGGTTTTTTAAAATCACTTTTTTTTTTTTTTTGGGTTTTTTAAAATCACTTTTTTTTTTTTTTTGGGTTTTTTAAAATCACTTTTTTTTTTTTTTTGGGTTTTTTAAAATCACTTTTTTTTTTTTTTTTGGTTGTTTTTTAGAAAATCAATTTTTATTTTTTTGTGGATTTTTGACAGCCCTCCTTTTTGACATTAGGTTAAACAGCCATTTATGTTATGCCAAAAAAACAAAGAGAAGACCCAGAATGGGGTCAGCAAAACAGGAAATGAAGGACATGATTGATGTTTTGGGGTTTAAAAAAGGGCATTTAGATTCGACCCAAAACATCAATCATGTCCTTCATTTCCTGCTGCATACGATCCAGCCTATTACGCATTTGATCCATGTCTTGATTCCAGGCCATTATTTGACCAATTAGACGTTGGGCACTTTCCGAGGTGAAATGGTCACTTCTTGTTGTTCCTAAAGTGGAATGAAACCAAAAAATGTCTTTACAAATATGCACACATACATAGTTTACCTTACCAGAAATAAAGCTGTTGTCTCAGACACTGACCTGGTGGGGTGGCCATGTAGCCTAATTCCTCCACATCCTCGGGGGTGTCACTGTTGCTTGAATGAAGCAGATCCCCTAAAATAGAGTAGACAAATTCAATTAAACAAAAGGCAGCCATGCATAGATTAACGTAAGCTGGTGTGTCAGACACTCACCTGGTGGGGTGCCCATGTCGCCCACCTCTCCTTCCTCCACATCGTCAATGGGACTTGGACTGATTGCCCAATCCTGTTTTGCTTGTGGTGGACTGTGTTCTTTTGGTTGGCTGAGTGATTTTTCCCCTATGTGAAACAAAAAATGAGTAATCTAATTAGCACACAGATATTTTAGGACATAATAATTTTCCAACATTTGTAGTGAAGTGGTTTGTGTAGAGTTCCTATTTTAGTTCAATATTTAAAATTATTAAAGACATACCGGATAGATAAGATATCAATATCTCAAAATATAGTTAATAATCTTTTGATCTCTCTCTATATCTGTAACAAAATCTCTAAATATCTAACTAAATGTAAATCCAAAAAATTAAGAGAATTTCAAATAGATATATAATATATATATATATATATATATATATATATATATATATATATATATATATATATATATATATATATATATATATATATATATATATATATATATATATATATATATATATATATATATATATATTTATATTTTTTTATATTTATATTTTTATATATTTATATTTTTATATTTATATTTAGATATTTAGATATAGATATATATAGATATATATATATATATAGATATATATATAGAGATATATATATATAGATATATATATAGATATATATATAGATATATAGATATAGATATAGATATAGATATAGATATAGATATAGATAGATAGATAGATAGATAGATAGATAGATAGATAGATAGATAGATATATATATTTATAGATATATAGATATATAGATAGATAGATATATATATTTATAGATATATAGATAGATAGATAGATAGATATATATATTTATAGATATATAGATATATAGATAGATAGATATATATATTTCTAGATATATAGATATATAGATAGATATATATATATATATAGATATATATATATATAGATATATATATATATATATATATATATATAGATAGATATATATATATATATATATATATATAGATAGATATATATATATAGATATATATATAGATATAGATATATATATATAGATATATATATATATATATATATATATATATATAGATATATATAGATATAGATATGTAACGAGGTTTCTTCAAAGATCGTTTAGAACGATGAACAAAAATCGTATAGAAAGGAAAAGCACATGGAGCAGTATACAAGGTAATAAACACAAGAGAAAAACACGACAAGTACTTACTTTTTTTAAGAACTTTCCGGATACGTCGGTATTGATCCGGCTCCCTGATTTTCAGGTCAGACCATCTTTTGCGCAATTGATCCTTGGAGCGCTGGACCCCAAATGATGCCTGCAAAGTGTCCACGACCTTTGCCATGATTTTGGCCTTGCGCAAATTTGGCCGTGCGTACGGCCCATAATTGCCATCATAGTCGTCTTTGCGAAGAATGGCCACCATCTCCACCATCTCTTTGAAACTCATATTAGAGGCCTTAAATCTAGGCCTCACAGATTTGGTTGACGTTCCAGACGTTCCAGCCTGCGGGCTGTCTCCACTACCTGAGGTCGTCAACATTTCAGGTGTCTCCGCCATTCTTTAACTCCACTACGCGCCGTAACAAAAAAGGGGCGGAGAACATGAGTTCATTTCGAACGTCAGGGGCGGGCGACGCAGGCGGAGTTTCACACATGCGTAGTGTATAAAGGAGGGCCTTTCGCGCGTGTCGTACGTACGTTCTGTGCGTCAAATTAGGGGGCGGAGAACATGAGTTCATTTCGAACGTCAGGGGCGGGCGACGCAGGCGGAGTTTCACACATGCGTAGTGTATAAAGGAGGGCCTTTCGCGCGTGTCGTACGTACGTTCTGTGCGTCAAATTAGGGGGCGGAGAACATGAGTTCATTTCGAACGTCAGGGGCGGGCGACGCAGGCGGAGTTTCACACATGCGTAGTGTATAAAGGAGGGCCTTTCGCGCGTGTCGTACGTACGTTCTGTGCGTCAAATTAGGGGGCGGAGAACATGAGTTCATTTCGAACGTCAGGGGCGGGCGACGCAGGCGGAGTTTCACACATGCGTAGTGTATAAAGGAGGGCCTTTCGCGCGTGTCGTACGTACGTTCTGTGCGTAGGTGATAGTGGACCAGGACGTTCCAAAACGAAGGTAATTTGAGATATATATTTTTTTGGGGGGGGGGGTTTATGGTCATGACTTTGTAGCAAGCGGCCTATATGGCTTGATAGATTGATGAGGCCTACATAGGGAGAAGATGATGAGGGGTTAGCAGAAACATATAATAAGTTTTTTTGGTCTTGTGACTTTCTCTTTTCCAGATATAATGAATCCCCTATTGAAGGATCCAGAGTTCCTTACTTCTTTTATTTCAAAGTATCGAGAGATGAGGAATTTGTGGGAGGTGAAACACCCTCAGTATTATAACAAGCATGTGAGGAAGTCAACGCTGGAGAGACTTCTGTCCTTTGTCCAGGAGACCATCCCTGGAGCAACAATGGAGACAGTGTACAAGAAAATTGGGGTCTTGAGGAACATGTATAAAAGGGAGCATAGGAAGATCCAGGAATCAAGGAGATCAGGAGCATCAGCAGATGATGTTTATGTACCCAGGCTGTGGTACTACAAACAACTCCGTTTTCTTGATGACCAGAATGAAGCCAGGGCATCACTTTCAACCCTTCCCTCCACCCTTCCCTCCACCCTTCCCTCCACCCCAGCAGAGGCTGATGAGGAGCAAGCTGGGTCTTCCATCCTGGATGAACCGGATATGACCATCTGGAGTCAGGTAAATTATTTTAACAAAGATTTACTGTACTAATATTAATGATGTTAACTGGATGTTATAATTGTCTCAAATAATTTAGCACTCCAAATTGTGTATACATATCAAATGATAGTAGTGACTAAATATGTTTGGCACCTGCTTGAAATAATTAGGGTGTCTGATTAGACTCTTTTATTAAAGAGATGTATTCACATTGAATTTGCTAGTCATGAGAAGCAAACTGTGTGTCATTGATGAACCCAAAAAAAGAAACTAAAACTATTGTCCTTTTTTTATACACAGGATGAGTCCATCCAGGAGGAATGTGGGGAAAGTGGCAGGCAGGAGGAGACCGGGCCCATGGACAGCCTGGAGGAGGCCGGATTCACCATCATCCTGGAGGAGGCTGGGCCCAGTGTCAGGCAGGAGGTGGCTGCTCCCAGTGAGGTGGCTGGGCCAAGTGAGGTGGCTGGGCCAAGTGAGGTGGCTGGGCCAAGTGAGGTGGCTGGGCCCAGTAGGAGCCTCACCCAATCCCAAGTGCCTCCCCTCCACCTTCCCAAAAAAAGGGCCAGGAAGGGGATGGTCACACAGGACGCGTCCCTGCGCCTCATGCAACAGGCCACCCGTTTTTTAACAAGCCCCCCCGAAGCGGAAGAAGCCTATGGCTGCTACTTAGCCAGCAGGCTTCTTCAGATGGATTGGGAGCAGCGCCTCATTTGTGAGCGCCTATTTGGGGAAACAATCCATAAGGGGCTGCAGGGCACGCTAACCAAAAACACCCAACTACATGAGGCAGCCCCCCCCCCTCCTCCTCCTCCTCCTCCTCCTCCTCCTCCTCCTCCTCCTGCCACAACTGAAACACCAGAGCCACAGCCTCAAAAGAAGGCTACAGGGAAGGCTACAGGGAAGGCTGCAGGGAAGGCTGCAGGGCAGCGTGGAGGAAAGGCTGCAGGGAAGAGAAGAAAGTGATGACCTGGGTTCAGTCTGGTCTGACAGAAGACGCAGGCTGTTGTAGTACCACAGTCTGGGGACATCTAGATCATCTGCTGGTGCTGTTGATCTCTGGGATTCTTGGACCAGATTGTGCTCCCTCTTATATGGACTCCTCAAGATCCCAATTTTCTTGTACACCGACTTTTTCCAGCGTTGACTTCCTCTTTATTTTATTTTGACCATGAATAAATGGATCTTTTTTGAGTTTAGCAAAAGACTTTTATGTGTTTTCTTTTAAATCATTGATTTTACACACAATGTTAAAAATTAACAAGGGACAACAATCTCATTGAGTTTTAAAAAAACACACCAAAAATACATTACTAATGTTAAGAATGTTCAAGTGGTAAGTCTTGAAAAAAAAATATATACATAAACAAAAACGGTGCTTTGGGTTAACTTTATCTAAAAATTAAAAAATAATCACTAGAAAAAAAAAAAAAAAGAATTATGGGTTCTTTGTGGTAACTTTACAAACCTAAAAAAAAAAAAAAATAAAAGGGAAAAAGTATTATTAGTATGGAAACATTGTTTATAAAAAGCATACTATATCATTCATGAGATCAAAGAGAAAAAGAATTCAGAAATCAGTTTGGGAGAACTCTGATTATGAACAGCAAAACACCTTCGTTCTTTAGAGCATTCGTAAAGAAGAAATAAAATGCGCTGCATTCAACGATCACAGATTTTGCAGCGTGATGAATGTGCTACCTACAATACGAACACTAGTTTTACTAGACCGAGTGCTTCCGTTTAGTTTTTGCTTATGAGCATGCGTCGTTTTTTTGTCCGTAGGACTAGCATACAGACGAGCGGACTTCGGGGTCCGTCGTAGTTACGACGTAAAGATTTGAAGCATGTTTCAAATCTAAAGTACGTCGGATTTGAGGCTAAAAAAGTCAGTTGAAAGTCCGGAGAAGCCCACACACGATCGGATTACCAGCCAGCTTTAGTCCGTCAGCGTCCGTTGGACTTTTGTAGACGAAAAGTCCGACCGTGTGTACGCGGCATAAGACTGAGATGCCATTAAAGTTCATATGTGTGCAAAGGCAGGTGTCACAATACTTTTGACAATAAAGTATATGTGTCATTCGAGTGCTCTAGCCTCCATTGCAGGAGAACGGAAAAGGTTAGCACAACTGTAGAAATAGCAAATTATACATTTAATAGTAAGGATTATAAGGCAGAAATGTTTAAATTCTGAGTTTACTACCACATTAAGCACCTCACTGCAGAACCCACAGAAGAAAGTCTTGGGGGGGGGGGACAGGGCGACTAGAGTTATTCCTCCCATGTCCTGTACCACCTTGACTGGAACATCAGCCCTGTAAAGGGCCCTTTAGTTCAGCTCTGCAGGGACTACATCTTCAGCAGTACTGGAGTATCTCATGTCCACGCCCCATCTATCTTGGGCCCCTCCTACGCTGACATTTTTCTTGGCACTCACTACCGCCATGACATCACTAGAGGAGGGACTTTCCTAAAAGGGAGCCAACATCCAATTACAGCTTTCCCTTACCATACTATAGTGGGAACTGAGCCATCTAGTGGTGGGCAGGCTAACTGCACCTGCCAACACGTTGGTAACTCTGAATGCAGACAAATAAGAATGACAACATTTTGTCACATTTATACAGTCAAAGCTTTATACATAGTGTGCTACTATGTTTAATGGGAAGCGGATGATAGCACTCAGCTAATCTTATATGGGAATAGCATTGTTGGTATTTCTGCAATAAAATCCAGTGAGCATTACTGATGGTGGTTTGTCGGATGGAAATGTTTTATAAATACAAGTAGAAAGGAAGTGAAAATATAAAGAGTAAGGTCTCATGTACACTGCTGCATTTTTTTTCTGCCCTTAAACTCCCCTCTATGTTATCTTATGTGTCCATGAACACACATATAGGCTGTTTTCTGTACACCCTAAAATTACATTCAAAAATGCTGGACGCTGTTAAACGCACATTTAGCACTTCAGCGTTTATTTATTTCAATGGCCCAAATAAATTAAACTTCTGGCCAATTAAATAAATAAACTCCCAAACTTCAAACTCTGCTAAACTCACCTAAACTGTTTTGAAAAAAAATGCAGCTTAGGTGAGTTTAGAACGCATATTTTCTCCTGTCAGTATTAACAGCATTTAGAAGAAACCAGAGTACATGAGACCTAAGTGTGGACTGATCCATTCTGTATGCTTTTATCGTGATTGGATAAGGTGGAGGATCTATCCGGATCAGGGGGGCGGCTGAATCCAACTGAAAGTCGATAAATGATTACATTCCCTGGGAAGTGCTCCAAGGACATTATTTCCCCTACTAAAGTATGTTCATCATATGAAGATAAAAAAAAAGAAAACACAGTGTATGTGACATATTTATTTATTTTTTACTAAGACATCTGTTGAGCATTTAGCCAAATGATATTCCACATCAGATGATTTCTAATTCCATTTTCAAAGCTTCAACATTTTTGGTTATTTTCTCCCCAACTTAGAGAACATTTTTATAAGACTTAGTAAACTTCATTTTTCCACTTCAACATCCCTTTCACCTCTTCTTTCTTCTTCATTGACAGCTCTCCTGGCCCTGGGAGAAGACACGGTTATCGGTAAATCAACCAACATCGATTATTACACAAAAACTGTATTTCGCTGGGACCACAAATGTGTATTTTTAGGCCACATTGACTACTATTCTATGACCACAGTAACATGGTGAAGGAATACGGCACAGAGGGATGTCACAAACTTGAAACTCTTAGACCCTCTTCACACTGAGGCAGTTTTAAGGCAGTTTAATGCTAGAAATAGCGCCTGAAAAGCACCTGGAAACGTCCTCCGATGCCGCCTAAATGTGAAAGCCCGAGTGCTTTTACTTGTGGGACGTTAGAGAAAGTCCTGCAAGCAGCATCTTTGGGGCGCTGCAACACTGAATTTTTAACCCCTGTCAACGCTGTCACACTTTGAATGACAATTGCGCGGTCATGCTACACTGTAGCCAGATTACATTTTTAACATTTTCTTCACACAAATAGAGCTTTCTGTTGCTGGTATTTAATCACTGCTGGGTTTTTTATTTTTTACAAAAATAAAAAGACCAAAAATTTTGAAAACAACTTTTTTTTTTTTTTTTACTTAGTTTCTGTCAGTAAATTTTGTAACTACTGTAAGTAATTTTTCTCCTTCACTGATGTGCGCTGATGAGGCGGCACTGATGGGCACTGATACCTGAACATAAAGCTCATCCCTACCGGCTGTGATTGGACACAGCCGATCACATGGTTAAAGAGCCGCGGACGCGTCTCCTTACAGGGATCGGGGTCACGCTGTGTCCTAGCAACAAAGCATGGCCACGTTGCGCTCCCCGCAGGTATCGCTGCAATCATTAGAGCGAGAGCATTAATTCTAGCACTAGACCTCCTCTGTAACTCCAAACTGGTAACCTGTAGAAATTTTTAAACGTCGCCTATGGAGATTTTTAAGGGGCCAAGTTTGTCGCCATTCCACGAGCGGACCCAATTTTGAAGCATGACATGTTGGGTATCAATTTACTCGGCGTAACATTACAGTATCTTTCACAATATAAAAAAATTGGGCTAACTTTACTGTTGTCTTTAGTGTATTTTTTCCAAAAAAATTGCGCTTGTAAGATCGCTGCGCAAATATGGTGTGACAAAATAGTGCAACGCCATTTTATTCTCTAGGGTGTCTGAAAAAAATATATAATGTTTTGGGGTTCTAAGTAGTTTTCTAGCAAAAAAAACTCACTTTAACTTGTAAACATCAAGTCTGAAAAATAGGCCCGGTTCTTAAGTAGTTAAAAATGTTTCTTTTGTGCCTTAGAACAGTGGTCATCAACCCTGTCCTCAGGGCCCACTAACAGGCTAAGTTTGCAAGATAACTGAAATACATCACAGATGATATAATTTGCTGCTCAGTGATTGCAGTATTATAGTCTGCATCTCCCCAAGGTAATACATAAAAGCTGGCCTGTTAGTGGGCCCTGAGGACAGGGTTGATGACCACTGCCTTATGCCGCGTACACACGGTCGGACTTTTCAGCTACAAAAGTCCGACAGCCTGTCCAACAGACTTCCGGAGGACTTTCGGCAGACTTGCGGCGGACTTGTGGCAGACTTTCTAACGAACGGACTTGCCTACACACGACCACACAAAAGTCCGATGGATTCGTACGTGATGACGTACACCAGACTAAAATAAGGAAGTTCATAGCCAGTAGCCAATAGCTGCCCTAGCGTGGGTTTTTGTCCGTCGGACTAGCACACAGACGAGCGGATTTCGGGGTCCGTCGTAGTTACGACGTAAAGATTTGAAGCATGTTTCAAATCTAAAGTACGTCGGATTTGAGGCTAAAAAAGTACGTTGAAAGTCCGGAGAAGCCCACACACGATCGGATTACCAGCCAACTTTAGTCCGTCAGCGTCCGTTGGACTTTTGTAGACGAAAAGTCCGACCGTGTGTACGCGGCTTTAGAAGATCCGCATTACAATATATGTGATTTTTTCCATTCTGTATCCTCAAATATTTTCATTGTTATGGTCAAAAACAATAATCGATATGACCCCACAAACCATTAGGAAATCAAACCAACCTTTTAAAAATCAAAATATTCTAAATATATTCTTCCAGTGTATGGCCAAAATGTAATATATTGCAGCTTACCAATCATTAGAAGTGGTGTCTGCATTAGTTTTATTTTTTTAGTAACACACCTCATTTATAAAGGAGCCTACACTCTTGATGAAGGAGAAACAGAGACATCTTTGGACCGAAGCATTTTCAGTCCCTTTATCCCTTACTCTTCATTGTTATACCCTTTCTGCCATAACCTTGCCCTTACCTAATATTGTCTCCTCAAATAAATCAGGCATCTCTTGGGACATCCCAGATGAATCTTTCACATCGGCAACTCCCATCTCCCCTTGTACACTTCTAGGGTTGTTTGTCTCCATCTGAATTATTGTATGTGTGCATACCTCCCAACTTTTTGAGATGGGAATGAGGGACACCTATTAGCAAAAGTATGCAGGTATAGGACACACCCCTTGCCACACCCCCTTAAAGGAGAATTGTACAAAAAAACAAGATTGGTTAAACCCACAAGTGCTTTTTTACTACGAATATTCCTTTATATTGGCTTTTGGAATTTACAAATGCAGCAATTTAGAAATGAGATAAAAGGTTTAGCGCTGGAAAACGCTTTTTGATATTAAGTAAGTTTTATATACATCTATATAGATTAGACCAAAATGAGGGACAAATGAGGAGGAATGAGGGACAGAGGGACATTGCTCCAAATCAGGGACAGTCCCTCGAAATCAGGGACAGTTGGGAGCTATGGTACTGGGGTGTAGTTTTGTGGGGTTCACACAATCATTCCTGACTAGGGTCACCACACTACCAGAATCTAGCAAGCCTGTGAGTGGCTTTCCATCCACAGCAGGTGTACGGACATGGGAACTCAGCACAGACATGGTGGGAACCCCTCATAATGGGCACAGCAGGTGTATGGACATGGGAACTCAGCACAGGGATGATGGGAAACTGCCATTCTGCTCCTTGACAGTGAGGTGTGAGGTTGCTGGTTCCTTAGCTCCTGTGCTTCCAGAGACCAAGGGCTAGAGTTGCTTCTCTGCCCCAGGAGGGATGCTGGATCCTGGGGAGGACCCTGGCGGGGGCCCCCTGGATAGGCCTGTGGAAGATTCTGGGCCTGGCCAAGGGAGAGATCCCTGTCTGCCTTTAGACAGAGGACTGTCAGTAAGCTGAAGCGGATTGAGAAGGAAGAGGAGAAGTTGTTGGTTTTGATGGCTGAATTCAGAAAGAAAAAACAGATTTGTGCCAAAGTGTACAGCAAGAAGAGACTGGCTCTTAGGCCTGAGTTGAAGGACTTGGAGCAAGCTGTGAGGAAGCAGAAGGAACTGGTGAGTTTTCTGAAGGAGAATAGCAGAATATTTAAAGAGAAATACAGGAATGAGGAGCGATTTAATCGCAGGAGGAGAGGAGCCGCTTCCTGCATGGAAGGTGACCCAACCAGTGAGGAGATGCAGGTACCGACAGAGTCAGCAGAGAGTGAGAAAGTGGGCCCGGAGGATGAGCCCAGCTCTTCAAAACCTCAGGAGTCTGCTGAGCCCTCAATGGCGGATGGTGATGAGGAGATGGACACCATTCCTCACTCTGTGGAAGAAAGACCTGTGGAGAGAATAAGATCCACCATGAAGTCTGCAGCAGCTAAGGTGAAGTCTAATCCCGCCTTCAGCCATGAAATCGCAGAGGTGACATCACAGCAAGCAGGTACAGTGTGCGTGCAGCATGATGGTGTGAACTTTATTAGTGACAATGGGCTTGCTGAGGGTTGTAGTCCTACAGGCAGTCAGCCCAGACCCATAGACAATGCACAGTATGATTCACCTGCAGGAAACAAAACCTCAGATTTAAATGTAACTGGTGAGAGTAACTGTCAGATTCTGGGGGAAGAGTAGCAAGTCCTAGTTGCAATCTCGAAACACCCAATAAGAGGATAATATACGACCGGTCTAAACTACGTGGCATGTTTACCAATGCCAGGAGCCTGGCGGACAAGATGGGTGAACTACAGATACTGTTGTACGAGGAGGATTTGGATTTTGTGGGAATTTCAGAGACCTGGCTAAACAGCTCTTATGATTGGCTGGCAAACATTTAAGGGTATACCCTTTATCACAAGGATAGAGAGGGTAAAAAAGCTGGAGGGGTATGCCTATATATCAAGAATAATGTACAAGTGAATGTGAGAGATGACATCACTAAGAAAGCTAGGGAGGAGGTGGAATCCTTATGGGTAGAGATCCAAAGGGATGAAGCTAAGGGGAAAATAATACTGGGAGTATGCTATAGGCCCCCTAACCTGAGGGAGAAAGGGGAGACAGATCTCCTATCACAATTTGGATTAGCAGCAAGGATGGGAAGTGTTATCATAATAGGGGATTTTAATTATCCAGACATAGACTGGGCGGAGGGAACCGCGCATTCATCTAAGGCGCGCCAGTTCCTAAATGTCTTGCAGGACAATTTTATGGGTCAGATGGTAGACGCACCAACTAGAAATAAAGCATTACTGGATCTACTGATTATCAACAATACAGACCTGATCACAGATGTGGAAATACGGGGCAATTTAGGTAACAGCGATCACAGGTCAATTGGCTTCAGTATAAATCACACAATAGGAGACATAAGGTGAATACAAAGACATTGAATTTCAAAAGAGCCAACTTCCCTAAATTACGAACCTTGCTAGAAGGCATAAATTGGGATAAAATCTTAGGAACAAAGAACACAGAGGAGAGATGGGTTTGCTTTAAGAGCATATTAAATAAGCCAATGCATCCCATTGGGTAATAAATTTAAAAGAGCGAACAAAAGTCCTGGATGGCTTAACTCCAATGTAAAAATGCATATAAAAGCAAAGGAGAAGGCCTTCAAAAAATACAAGGTTGAGGGATCATCATCAGCATTCAGACTTTATAAAGAATGCAACAAGAAATGTAAAGGTGCAATAAGGACGGCTAAGATAGAACATGAAAGACACATAGCGGAAGAGAGCAAAAAAAAATCCCAAGAAATTCTTTAAGTATGTAAACGGTAAGAAAGGGAGGACAGACCATATTGGCCCCATAAAGAATGAGGAAGGACATCTGGTTACAAAGGATGGAGAGATGGTGAAGGTATGAAGGGGCCTCAGTAACCAAAACTGCAGAGTTTATCCTCAGGACTAGGGATGAGCCGAACATCCCCCCCCCCCCCGGGTTCAGTTTGCACCAGAACTTGCAAACGGACCGAAACTTCACACGAACGTTAGAACCTCATTGAAGTCTATGGGACTTGAAGGTTCAAAATCAAAAGTGCTCATTTTAAAGGCTAATTTGCATGGTATTGTCCTAAAAAGGGTTTGGGGACCCGGGTCCTGCCCCAGGGGACATGTATCAATGCAAAAAAAAGTTTTAAAAACGTCCGTTTTTTCGGGAGCAGTGATTTTAATGATGCTTCAAGTGAAAAAAAAAAAGTGAAATATTCCTTTAAATATCGTACCTGGGGGGTGTCTATAGTATGCCTATAAAGTGGTGCATGTTTCCCGTGCTTAGAACAGTCCCTGCACAAAATGACATTTTTAAAGGAATAAAAGTCATGTAAAACTGCTTACGGCTTTAATGTAATGTCGGGTCCCGGTAATATGGATGAAAATCAGTGAGACAAACGGCATGGGTACACCCCACCCAGTCCATTACCAGGCTCCTTGGGTCTTGTATAGATATTAAGGGGAAATTAAAAAAAGGAAAGGCGTGGGGCCCCCAGGCCCTATATACTCTGAACAGCAGTATACAGGCGGTGCAAACACGACAGGGACTGTAGGTTTGTTGTTAAGTAGAATCTGTTTGTAATTTTGAACTGGTACATTTTTAAAGTGTTTAGCTCCAGCCAAAAAAATCTATTTTAAGCTTTTTGGAAAACATAGGGAAGTGTTATCACCCCTGTGACATTTGTTTTTCTGTCTGTGCTCCTCTTCAGAAGATTTCACCTCACTTTCTGCCCCAATGACAAATGTTTTTTGAAAATTTGGGTTTTTTAGTGAAGCAAGGATTGGTGATAAAGCATCAATGGGAAGGAGAAACGTTTTTCCCATATTAACTCTTACAGGAGAGAATTTCCCTTCCTAGGGGTAGATTTCATCTCACTTCCTGTTGTCTCCTTCCGTTTGCAAGTAGGAGTCGTTTGTAAGTTGGATGTTTGAAAGTAGGGGCCTGCCCTATATACTCTGCAGAAATTGGGGCCTTAGGTGTTGGTGTTGCCACAACACTGTAAGCCCTCACGGGGCCCTGCTGTGAAATATTAGATCAAGAATTGTAATTACATGCCCCTGTTAAACAGGGTCAGAAAAATTGGGCCTTTGGTGATGGTGGTGGTGCTGGTGCCACAACACTGTAAGTCCTCACAGTTACTCTTGGTGGGCCCTGGAACGGGCCCTGCTGTGAAATATTAGATCAAGAATTGTAATTACATGCAACTGTTGAACAGGGGCAGAAAAATTGGGCCTTTGGTGGTGGTGTTGGTGGTGCTGGTGCCACAGCACTGTAAGTCCTCACAATTACTGTTGGTGGGTGCAGAAACGGGCCTTGCTGTGAAATATTGGATCAAGAATTGTAACTACATGTCCCTGTTGAACAGGGGCTGAAAAATTGGGCCTTAGGCACTGGTGCAAAAACACTGCAACCCCTCACAGATACTCTAGTTGGAGCACAGGAAGGAACCCTCCTGCAAAATATTGCACCAAAAATTGTAATTACACGCCCGTTAGACAGGGGCTGAAAAATTGGGCCTTAGGCACTGGTGCTGGTGCCACAACACTGCAACCCCTCACAGATACTCTAGTTGGAGCGCAGGAATGAGCCCTGCTGCAAAGTATTGCATCAAAAATTGTGATTACACGCCCCTGTTAAACAGGGGCAGAAAAAATGGGCCTTAGCCACTGGTGACAGCGCCCAGAACCAAAAATATTCTTACAAGCTATCAGCATGATCATTGAGGAGGAAGAGGATAGTCACTCAGCATAACAGGGTAGTCACTCAGCATCAGCATAGGGAGTCTTGAAGGAATCTGACATTTCAAAAAAAATGATTCAGTTACATCAGCATCAGGTGCTTGGTAGCTGGTGGTGATCCAAGACTGATTCATGTTTATGAAGGTCAGTCGATCGACTGAGTCGGTGGACAGGCACACTATGTGATCTGTTACAAAGCCTCCAACAGCACTGAATGTGCGTTCCGAAAGAACGCTGGATGCAGGACAGGCCAGTAGCTCAATTGCATACTGTGCAAGCTCTGGCCAGTGATCCATCCTCAAGACCCAGTAACCCAGAGGATTTTCGGTGGGAAAGGTGTCTAAGTCAGATCTTGCCCCTAGGTATTCCAGCACCATGTAAAAGAGACGCTGGCGATGGTTGCTGGAACCCATCTTGGGGCTGCGGACTAAAAAATTGTCTGAACGCATCAGTCAGACGGCCACCTTCTCCACCGCTCCTTCTTTGACTGACCGAAGCCTCAGCAACACGTTGTCCAGGAACAGGAGTTTGTAACCTCCCAGTCTCTGGGAACACGTTGCACAGACCTTTCTGCAAGGCCTCCCGAAGATGTTTCATCCTCTGCTCCCTCTGCGATGGCAAGATAAGGTCCGCAACCTTACCCTTGTAGCATGGATCAAGGAGGGTTGCCAGCCAGTAATGATCCCTCTCCTTGATACCACGAATACAAGGATCCTTCCGATGGCTTTGCGGGATCAGGGAGGCCATGCAGTGTAGGTTTGCTGATGCATTCGGTCCGGAGTCCTCTGGGTCACTAAGGAGTTTAAAGGAGCGAGGTTGGGACTTTGAATGAGACGTGGGTCACTAAGGATGACATGATCTGCAGCCACCTCCTCCCAACCACGTGCAAGTCCATGGGTTTCTTGGGACTGTAAATGATCCCTTGAAGACTGCTGCTGATGCTGAGTGCCAGGCTCCACCTCCATGCTGACACAATCCTCCTCCTCTTCCTGTGTAATCAGCGGGCATGCAGGAACACTATCTGGATAAAGGGGGCCTTGAGAGGTAAGGAAGTCCTCCTCTTTCTGCTTCTGTTCTGCCTCAAGTGCCCTGTCCATTATTCCATGCAGCGTGTGCTCCAACAGGTGGACAAGGGGGGCAGTGTCACTGATGCATGCACTGTCACCATCCTCGCGGCCTCCTCAAATGGTGACAGGACAGTGCATGCATCCCTGATCATGGCCCACTGGCGTAGGGAACAAAAACAAGCTCCCCTGACCCTGTCCTGGTGCCATAGTCGCACAGGTACTCATTGATGGCCCTCTGCTTCATGTGCAGCCACTGCAGCATGGCCAGCGTTGAGTTCCACCTGGTGGGCATGTCACAGATTAGGCATTTTTTGGGCAGGTTAAATTCCTTTTGGAGGTCAGCCAGCCAAGCACTGGCACTATATGACCAGCGGAAATGCACACAGACTTTCCTGGCCTGCCTCAGGACATCCTGTAAGCCCGGGTACCTGCCCAAGAACTGCTGCACCACCAAGTTAAGGACATGAGCCAAACAGGGCACAGGGGTCAGTTGTCCATGTCGGAGGGCAGAGAGGTTGGTGCCATTGTGGCAAACCACCATTCCTGGCTTAAGCTGGCGTGGCGTCAACCACCTCTGAACCTGCCCCTGCAGAGTTGACAGAATCTCTGCCCCAGTGTGGCTCCTGTCCCCCAAGCACACCAGCTTGCTACTTACTTGCGTAGCCACTTGAATGCCTACGGAGCACCGCTGGTTCCGAGGATAAATCAGCACAGGAAGAGGCCATGGAGGAAGAAGAGGAGGAGGTGGAGGAGAGAGGTGTGTCAGAATCACCAGTAGTTGCATTTTGGAGGCGTGGTGGCGGAACAACCTCCAACACTACTGCACCTTGTCCTGCATCCTTCCCAGCTGCCAGCAGAGTCCCCCAATGCGCCTTGAAACTTAGGTAACGTCCCTGACTATGCCTGCTGGACCACGAGTCAGCAGTAATATGCACCTTACCGCTGACCGCCCTGCCCAGCGAGGCCAAGACATTGCCTTCCACATGCCGGTAGAGAGCCGGAATCGCCTTCCATGAGAAAAAGTGGCATTTGAGAACCTGCTACTGAGGAACCGCACATTCCACAAACTCACGGAAGGGGGCAGAGTCTACCAACTGAAAAGGTAGCAGTTGAAGTGCTAGCAATTTTGCCAAGCTAGCATTCAACCGCTGGGCATGTGAATGGCTGGGAGCAAACTTCTTTCTGTGGTGCAGCTGGGGCAGGGAAATTTGCCTAGTACAATCTGACATCGGTGTACCGATAGCAGATTGCCCACAAGTACTTGGCTGTGACACACCTAATTCTACACCTTCATTCCTCTCAGTGCAGGTCTCAGAGAGGACTGAAGGTATAGTGGATTTGGAGATCCCAGCTGATGAGGAGCAAGGAGAGGTCCTCTTTATTCATTGGTGTGGGTCTTTTAGGTACGCTTGCCAACGAACTGCATGGCAGGTCAACATATGTCTGGTCAAGCGTGTGGTGCCCAAGCGGGAGATGCTTTGGCCACGCGATATACGCTTGAGACATATGTTGAAAATAGCAGCGGTGCGATCTGATGCACTCGTCTCAAAAAAGGCCCACAACAAAGAACTTTTGGAATAAAATGCAGACAGCAGCGCCCTGCACATGCGGAGCTCTCCGGTGTGATGTAGTCAGTGTGCTTCCCTTAAGCTGGCCCCTGGAGGGCATCCTGCCTGGTTGGTGATGTGTCTCCTCCTCTCTCCTATCAGGCACCCACGTGGAGTCAGTGACCTCATCATTCCCTCCTTCCTCATCACTGGAGCAAACCTGGCAGTATGCTGCAGCAGGGGGAACATGACTGCAAGATTGCTGTCCTTCTTGGGCACCCCCTCTGTCTGGGCTCACGTTACTGCCTTCCTCTAGCTGAGTACCATCATCAGAGCCTTCAAAACGCTGGGCATCCTCCTGGAGCATGTACCCAATACTGTGGTCAAACAGATCGAGGGACTCCTCAGGAGGACATGGTGGGGCTAGGGAAAGAGTGACTGATGCCATTGAGCCAAGGGAAGAGGCCGCGTTGGCAGCTGCTTTGCCAGACAAAGTACCCTGAGCCTGGGTGAGAGAGGATGAGGAGGATGAGGACGGCTTGGTCATCCACTCGACCATGTCTTCCTCATGTTGCGGCTCAACACGGCCAGCTGCCGAAAAAAAGGCCAAGCGTGTCCAACGGCCACGTGCTGATGAGGATGCACCCTGTCCACGACTAGTACTGTTGCCTCTAGACACAGAGCCTGCTTGCCCTCTTTTATTGGCTTGTGACTGTCTGCCTCTCCTTGTTGGCCTTCCAGACATACTATTGGCCTGCAGTGAGATGTAGCACCACAAAGCTGGGATGTATATGTATATATATATATATATATATATATGTATATATATATATATATATATATATGTATATATATATATATATATATATATATATATATATATATACTGATACTGCAGTTAGCAGAATCAACTGCCTGCCTGTAGTATTATTAGTATGAGAACACCAGCAATTGTCTTCAGGTAGCTTTAGGTGCACACTGTGCAGAGAACACAGTACACTAACTGTAAATACTGTAGATGCTTGCCTGTGGTATTAATAGGAGCAGAACAACAGCAATTGTCTTCAGGTAGCTTTAGGTGCACACTGTGCAGAGGATGCAGTACACTAACTGTAAATACTGCAGCTGCCTGCCTGTGGTACTAATAGGTTTAGAAGAACACCACCAATTTTCTTCAGGTAGCTTTAGGTGCACACTGTGCAGAGGACACAGTACACTAACTGTAAATTCTGTAGCTGCCACCTGTGGTATTAATAGGAGCAGAACAACAGCACTTGTCTTCAGGTAGCTTTAGGTGCACACTGTGCAGAGGACACAGTAAACTAACTATAAATACTGTAGCTGCCTGTGGTATTAATAGGAGCAGAACAAGAGCAATTGACTTCAGGTAGCTTTAGGTGCACACTGTGCTGAGGACACGGTACACTAACTGTAAATACCAATAAAAGAAAAAAAGGCGCCTCTAAGTGCAGAAATAAAACTTTTAATATCCCCAAACAAGATTAAAAACACTTACAGAATCAAGGATAAGAAGAGGCATAATGTGGATGTATGAAGCATCAGGAGGTCCCAGTGTATCACAGCTTTCCAGGGATAACGATATGCAGCAGCAGCAGCAGAAGGTCCCAGGACAGCCAGCAGGTGAACACCCCAGGCTCTGGGAACACTGGTGAAGCAATCGCGTCGTCTGAGTCAGCATGGAGCATGAATCCCGGAAATGACATCAGCGGGAGGGGACAACAACCAGCATGGACCGCAAACAGATAATACGTGATTAAAATGGGACGCGTTTCGGAACTACTGATTGGTTCCTTATTCAAGCCAATGACGATATGTTTGTAGAAGCTGAGCTTCTTATAGTCTGTGGGCGGAGCTGTGGGTGGGGCTATGGGTGGTGATAAGGGAAGAAAAACAATGCTGCAGCATCCCAGGAAGTAGTGTGATCCATGGGCATAGAACTGCACAGTAAACATGAAGACAGGGCGGGATGCAGCCCGCACACGAAAAACGGCCAGACAAATACAGCAAGTATATATAAGGAAAGGAACTTGAAATCAATGAAAATATATATATATAAAATGGAACAAAATGGTCAAACCGTACATTGCTCCTCAGTAGCAGATGCCACTAATAATTAAAGTGGATGTAAACCCAATGTCATCCTTTTTAAACTACTGCCATAGGGGTTATCTATAAGGATATACATGCCTCCTGCATGTATCTTTACCTGTCAAATGTCTCCCCTCTGTCTGTTATGAGACCCAAAAAAACTGCAGATTCTGTGGGTAGGTCTGTTGTCTGCAGCTTGGTGGGTAGAGTCGTGATGTCAGTAGACTCCCCACCCACCTCTACATTCCCCTTGTCAATGTGCATTTCTCCTGTGTATTTCTTACACTGAACTTCTGCTATGATCTCTGACATCCAGTGAAAAGACAGGATAGTAACCACATGACTTCAGCATGCCAAATCATGCTGAGGTGAGGAACAGCCAATCCTTGCAGAGCTGCTGAAGAAAGGAGTGGGGGTGGGAATTAAAAAACAATGCATGTCTTAGGCTAGTGCACAAGATATGTAAATCACCTGCCACTCACAGCAAGGGGGAGGATTAGACAAAGTTTTTCTCAGTTTGTCAAGTTTTATCTCACTGAACAATAAAAGAGGATTGCTCAGAGCTGGATTAACTCTTTGTGGCAAGACTGGGCTCAAATGATAGGAAATCTTATACTCTACATTATGACATCAAAAAGAAAAAAAAAATTCGGGTTTACATCCACTTTAATCGTTTAAAAGATGATCATTGGATCAACATATGGGATAACAAACAGAATAAAGTGCATAGGTATACATGTGTGTGCATGCATGCGCGCACAAGAAACAACCACAGACGCAAAAAAAAAAAAAACGCATAATGCCAAAAAACACATAAATGCAAGGAAAAAAATGCATAGATGCAAAAACAAAACAAAAAATGCATAGATGCCAAAAAACGCATAGATGCAAGGAAAAAATAAAATAAACATCCATTGGATGAATCATTATGCGGACACGCATACACACACACATGCACACATCCTATAGGAAAAACAGAATACAATTGGCCAATGGAGGACATACCTAAGGGGAATATGGGCACTGTATAATGAGCATACATATGGAAATGAGTATGTAATGGTGAATGAAGTTCTAAAGTATGGCACTGATTTCAAAATCCTCATTTAACCCTCCAGGGGCCAAAACATTCAATGAGAAAATCCAATACATCTCTCTGTGGCAAAGCTTTCGGAAACGCTCAGCTGGGGGGAGGTCTCTAGGCATCGCCTCAATAACCCAAACCATTAGACCATCAGTAGATTTTTTTATGGTATTCGAGATAGTGCCTAGGGACACTATGAGTGTCTAATCCATCAGTAATGAAACGGCGATGTTCGCCAAATCGCTTACATAATGGTCTGATAGTACGCCCAACATAAAAAAGGCCGCATGGGCATGTCAAACAATAGACTACATGGTCAGAAGAGCATTAGGGAAAGCCCTTGGTAGGGTATGTTTACCTTTCACACAAAAATCCTTCTGGCCATGTTTAACAAACCTACAGGTCTTACATAGCGGCTTGCGGCATTGATACATGCCCGAGATGGCTAGAAAGGTTGGAAGGGAATAACCTGGGGGTAATGGCTTACCCTTAAGTTTACTAGGTGCCACCTTACTTTTAATATTAGGGGCCTTTCTATACGTAAATTTGGGCTTATAAGATAGGACAGGAAGAAGGTACTCGTCCTGAAGCAGCAAAGGCCAATGCTTCCACACGATACCCTCCATCTGTCTGTAACGAGAGTGAAATTGGGTAATAAATCGCAAACCATCCTTATTGTTGTCAACATGGGTGAGAGGACGTGGTTGGATAGGTGCATCTCTGTAGTGAGAGTATGCTGTTTGCACAATATCAGCTGGAAATTCTTTGTAAAGAAATTTATCTTCCAAGATCTTACTGTGGATGTCATAGTCACTGCTTCTAGTACAGTTCTTTTTAAGTCTACAGTATTGGCTTTTAGGTATGTTATTAAGCCATAGGGGATGGTGGCAGCTTTTATAATGAAGAAAAGAGTTTCCTGCTGTTGGCTTAGTAAAATTCCTAGCATGGATCACCTTTCCAGCAAAGAATAGTTCCAAGTCAAGGAAGGCCAACTTTTCCTCATCCATGACAGAGGTAAAGTGCAAACCCATATTATTATTGTTGCAATGTGCAACAAAATCAGAAACTGTAGATGCATTACCATCCCAAAAAATGATCACATCATCTATATACCTGTCATAAAAAACGATGAAGAGAAGGGGTTGTTATGTCAAATCTGAGACAATATCCCATGGTAAGGTTCGCATATGAAGGTGCAAAGTTAGTCCCCATAGCTGTCCCATTAACCTGTAGGAAGAACTCATTGTCAAAATTGAAATAGTTATGGGTGAGACAGAAGGCAGTAGCCTTTGCAATAAAGGAGGCTTGCCTGGGATTCAGCATGGGGTCCTTACACAAAAAGGATTGTATCGCACATAGTCCCACATCGTAAGGTATAGAGGTATACAGAGCTTGAACATCAAGGGAAACCCACAAATAGGTGGGTTCCCAAGATTAAGGGGAGCGAAGTTCTAACAGGTGGGTGCCATCTCTAATATATGACTGTAGGGATTTGGCAAGTGGCTGAAGGAACTGGCCTACATATTGTGAAAAACCACTTGTTATGCTTCCCATGGCTGCAATAATCGGTCGTCTGGGAGGATTGACTAAATTTTTATGCACCTTAGACAGGTGGTAAAAGTACGGGGTGTAATGAACAGCCTTAACCAAAAAAGAAGCTTCCTACTGGGTGATAATATGGTCGCCGAGAAAACTTGTTTAAAAAACCGTGAACGGTCGCATATCCTTCCCTAACTAACAGAAAGGTTTGTTTTACCTGGCCCACTCTCATTTTTGTTTCAAAATAATTTTTTCATTTTATATACGTTTACTAAAATGCTTTATCATTTTGCAGGTTTCACCTGCCAGCTGTGTTGTGGTGGCCAATCTATGGGGACCCTTGTGAGGGATTTTTGCGAGTAAAGACGGGACTCCCCATTCCTATGGACAATCAATGGCTAAACTGGGGTTTTTAAACAAGTTTTCTCCCATGTAAAAAATACAATATACACATTGTTTTCATATTTCAACAAAGTGGTATTTACGCTGGTTATACTTACGTATGATAATGCTGATTTGCCTAGAAAAATGCTCTGTCACAATCATCCTTATTTTCTCTTTCAGAACATATTATACCATCTAACATATATGCCTCTGAAGAAGGGAATTTTTTTCCTGAAACATGTCAGGCTAGTTGGAGAAAAATCACGTTTATCTTTGGAATGTGCAAATATATGATGAAAATGTATTTCTTGCTATGCACTAAAAGTGCCATACTATTTGTTGTTATGTTTTTATACATGCTGTCTTTTTAAAGAAAATATTTCTAATAAATGATATTTTATGATATACTTTGTCTGCCCTTAAAGTCCCGCTGTACCGGGGGGTACCTGTGTCCCTTATGTTAGGGTCCTTATACAATATTCATTGGGATGGTGGCAACATTTTTTTTTTTAGAATAAAATTTCTCTCCTTGTGGTTCACCACATATAATAAAAGAAAAAAAGGCGCCTCTAAGTGCAGAATTAAACCTATTAATATCCCCAAACAAGATTAAAAACACTTACAGACTCAAGGATAAGAAGAGGCATAACATGGATGTATGCCTATCTCCTTTGGTCCAAACTCTCTTTTTGTCACAGGAACTGCGACGGCCCAGTTCTCCGACTCCACTGCGGTCTCTCTTTTAGTACTAGACTTCCCCCAGACCAAACCTCTAAAAAAAAAACACGAAGTAGAGGCTGCCCGGGCAGAGGAGGTAGATCCAAGTCCAGACCCCAGAAAAAAGAGAGCATTATAAAAATCTTTAATCTCTTAACCCACTCTCTGACTAGTGATGAAATCTCACTACTCAGTCGGGGTCTTAATTTTGCTCCTTCCGCTCAGCCTAATCCCTTCCTTTTATTCAAGGATTTGAATAAAAGTTTATACGTCGCCTTACCCTAAAAAGATTCTTCAATATACAGTCCATTAAACATAACAACAACCACTCTATGGACAATTCCATCCCTGCTGATTCGCCCTGTAATGACATCATGACTCATGATGACCATGTTTGCTTTGCTCTTCTAGAAGAACTTTATTCCCATAATACTGAATCTAGTAGTGAGTACCCAACCTCTGTTCCCCCCTTTGAGGACTCTGAAAATGATAAAATATTGTATACTCAGTACCTCATGACTAGGGATGAGCTTTGTGTTCGAGTCGAACCCATGTTCGACTCGAACATCGTCTGTTCGATCGTTCGCTGAATTGCGAACGATATGGGCCGTTCGCACCAAATTCGTGTGGCGCATTACGGCCCATAATTCACTGCAGCATCGCAGTGCATTGCTGGCTGATGATTTGCAAAGCATGCACTATGACCCGCATGCTTGGCCAATCACAGCGCCGTCTGAACAGAGAGCCATAATTGGCCAACGCCAAGGAGGCTTTGGCCAATTATGGCTCAGGGGATTTAGTACACGCCCCACACTATATAAGGCCGTCTGCACGGCGGCCCTGTGTAGTGTGTGTTCCGGCATTGAAAGAGATAGACAGAGAGACAGTGTCATTTGATTTAAGTTAGATTAGGCAGGACAGTCAGTGAGTTAGCTGCACTTACAGTGTATTGTGTATATATATGCATCCCAGGTGTTGTATATATATATATATATATATATATATATATATATATATATATACACTGTATTCAGTTTAGCTAGATTCGTTTCTGTTATCTTCCTACTGACAGGCAGGCTTGTCTTGTTACAGTATTTACAGCTACCTGAAGAAAATTGCTGGTGTTCTTTTGATCCTATTAGTACCACAGTCAGGCAGCTAGACTATTTACAGTTAGTGTAGTGTGTCCTCCTCACACTGTTCAGCTAAAGCTACAAGTTAGTTTAGTGTGACCTCTGCACAGTGTTCAGCTAAAGCTACAAGTTAGGGTAGTGCATCCTCCTCACAGTGTTCAGCTAAAGCTACAAGTTAGTGTAGTGTGTCCTCCTCACAGTGTTCAGCTAAAACTACAAGTTAGTGTAGTGCGACCTCTGCACAGTGTTCAGCTAAAGCTACAAATTAGTGTAGTGCGTCCTCCTCACAGTGTTCAACTAAAACGACAAATTAGTGTAGTGCGAGCTCTGCACAGTGTTCAGCTAAAGCTACCTGTAGAAGGTTGGTGGTGTTTTCCTAATCCTATCACTACCTCAGGCAACTAAATAAGCTACAAGTTAGTTTTTTGCGAGCTCTGCACAGTGTTCACCTAAAGCTACCTGTAGAAGGTTGGTGGTGTTTTTTTGATCCTATCACTACCGCAGGCAGGTAAATAAACTACAAGTTAGTTTTTTGCAAGCTCTGCACAGTGTTCACCTAAAGCTACCTGTAGAAGGTTGGTGGTGTTTTCCTGATCCTATCACTACCGCTAAATAAGCTACAAGTTAGTAGTGTGTCCTCCTCACAGTGTTCAGCTAAAACTACAAGTTAGTGTAGTGCACAGTGTTCAGTTAAAGCTACAAGTTAGGGTAGTGCGTCCTCCTCACAGTGTTCAGCTAAAGCTACAAGTTAGTGTAGTGCGTCCTCCTCACAGTGTTCAGCTAAAAGTACAAGTTAGTGTAGTGCGACCTCTGCACAGTGTTCAGCTAAAGCTATAAGTTAGTGTAGTGCGTCCTCCTCACAGTGTTCAGCTAAAACTAAAAATTAGTGTAGTGCGACCTCTGCACAGTGTTCAGCTAAAGCTACAAGTTAGTGTAGTGCGTCCTCCTCACAGTGTTCAGCTAAAACTACAAGTTAGTGTAGTGCGAGCTCTGCACAGTGTTCAGCTAAAGCTACCTGTAGAAGGTTGGTGGTGTTTTCCTGATCCTATCACTACCGCAGGCAGCTAAATAAGCTACAAGTTCATTTTTTGTGAGCTCAGCACAGTGTTCAGCTAAAGCTACCTGTAGAAGGTTGGTGGTGTTCTCATACTACAGGCAGGCAGTTGATTTTGCTAGCTGCAGCATCAGTGTATATATATATATATATATATATATATATATATATATATATATATATATATATATATATATATATATCCCAGCTTAGTGCAGCTACAGGTCATTAGTATGTCTGTGAAGGCCAACAAGGAGAGGCAGACAGTCACAAGCCAATAAAAGAGGGCAAGCAGGCTCTGTGTCTAGAGGCAACAGTGCTGGTCGTGGAGACGGTGCATCCTCATCAGCACGTGGCCGTGGGACACGCTTGGCCTTTTTTCCGGCAGCTGACCGTGTTGAGCCGCAACATGTGGAAGACTTGGTCGAGTAGATGACCAAGCCGTCCTCATTCTCCTCATCCTCTCTCACCCATGCTCAGGGTACTTTGTCTGGCAAAGCAGCTGCCAACATGGCCTCTTCCCTCGGCTCAATGGCATCAGTGACTCCTTCCCTGGCCCCACCATGTCCTCCTGAGGAGTCCCTCGAACTGTTTGACCACAGTGTTGGGTACATGCTCCAGGAGGATGCCCAGCATTTAGAAGGCTCTGATGATGATACTGAGCTAGATGAAGGCAGTAACGTGAGCCCGGAGAGAGGGGGTGCCCAAGAAGGACAGCAATCTTGCAGTCATGCTCCCCCTGCTGCAGCATACTTCCGGGTTTGCTCCAGTGATGAGGAGGGAGGGGATGATGAGGTCACTGACTCAACGTGGGTGCCTGATAGGAGAGAGGAGGAGGAGGAGGAGGCACATCTCCAACTTGGCAGGATGCCCTCCAGGGGCCAGCCTAAGAGCAGCATTGACACACCCCAAAGCTCCGCATGTGCAGGGCGCTGCTGTCTCTGCTCGTTATTCCAAAATTCTTTGGTGTGGGCCTTTTTTGAGATGAGTGCATTAGTTCGCACCGCTGCTATTTGCAATATATGTCTCAAGCGTATCTCGCGTGGCCAAAACATCTCCCGCTTGGGCACCACATGCTTGACCAGACATATGTTGACCTGCCATGCAGTTCGTTGGCTAGCGTATTTAAAAGACCCACACCAAAGAACAAAGAGGACATCTCCTTGCTCCTTATCAGCTGAGATCTCCAACCCCACTATACCTTCAGTCCTCTCTGAGACCTGCACTGAGAGGAATGAAGGTGTAGATCCACATGCCCAGCGGTTGAATGCTAGCTTGGCAAAATTGCTAGCACTTCAACTGCTGGCTTTTCAGTTGGTAGACTCTGCCCGCTTCCGTGAGTTTGTGGAATGTGCGGTTCCTCAGTGGCAGGTCCCCAAACGCCACTTTTTCTCACAGGAGGCGATTCCGGCTCTCTACCGGCATGTGGAAGGCAATGTCCATGCCTCGCTGGACAGGGCGGTCAGCGGTAAGGTGCATATTACCACTGACTCATGGTCCAGCAGGCATGGACAGGGACGTTACCTAAGTTTCACGGCGCATTGGGTGACTCTGCTGGCAGCTGGGAAGGATGCAGGACAAGGTGCAGTAGTGTTGGAGGTTGTTCTGCCACCACGCCTCCAAAATGCCACTACTAATGATTGTGACACACCTCTCTCCTCCACCCTTCCTCTTCTTCTTCCTCCATGGCCTCTTCCTGTGCTTTGTCCTCGGAACCAGCGGTGCTCCGTAGCCGTTCAAGGGGCTACGCAAGTATGCAGGCCAAAAGATGCCATGCGGTGCTTGAGCTGGTGTGCTTGGGGGACAGGAGCCAAACTGGGGCAGAGGTTCTGTCAGCTCTGCAGGGGCAGGTTCAGAGGTGGTTGATGCCACGCCAACTTAAGGCAGGAATGGTGGTTTGCGACAATGGCATCAACCTCCTCTCTGCCCTCCGACAGGGACAAATGACCCATGTGCCCTGTTTGGCTCACGTCCTTAACTTGGTGGTGCAGCGGTTCTTGGGCAGGTACCCAGGCTTACAGGATGTCCTGAGGCAGGCCAGGAAAGTCTGTGTGCATTTACGCCGTTCATATAATGCCAGTGCTCGGCTGGCAGACCTCCAAAAGGAGTTTAACCTGCCCAAGAACCGCCTAATCTGTGACATGCCCACCAGGTGGAACTCATCGTTGGCCATGCAGAACAGAGGCAGGAAGAGGAGGACTTCATTAGCTCTCAAGGCTCTCAAGGCCCCCTTTATCCATACAGTGTTCCTGCGTGCCCGCCGATCACACAGGAAGAGGAGGAGGAGGAGGAGCCTCAGCAAACCTACACTGCATGGCCTCCCTGATCCTTCGGTCAGTAAAAGAAGGAGCGGTGGAGAAGGTGGCCGTCCGACCGATACGTTCAGACAATTTTTTAGTCGGCAGCCCCAAGGTATGATCGGTTCCAGCAACCATCGCCCGCATCTGTTTTACATGGTGCAGGAATACCTAGGGGCAAGAACTGACTTGGACACCTTTCCTACCGAAAATCCTCTGGGTTACTGGGTCTTGAGGATGGATCACTGGCCAGAGCTTGCACAGTATGCAATTGAGGTACTGGCCTGTCCTGCATCCAGCGTTCTTTCGAAACGCACATTCAGTTCTGCTGGAGGCTTTGTAACTGATCACAGGGTGCGTCTGTCCACCGACTCAGTCGATCGACTGACCTTCATAAAAACGAATCAGTCTTGGATCACCACCAGCTACCAAGCACCTGATGCTGATGTAACCGAATATTTTTTTTTGAAATCTCAGATCCCTTCAAAGACTGCCTATGCTGATGCTGAGTAATTATCCTCTTCCTCCTCAATGATCACGCTGATAGCTTGTAAGAACATTTTTGGTTCTGGGCGTCGCCACCAGTGCCTAAGGCCCAATTTTTCAGCCCCTGTTTAACAGGGGCGTGTAATTACAATTTTTGATGCAATACTTTGCAGCAGGGCTCGTTCCTGCGTTCCAACTAGAGTATCTGCGAGGGGTTGCAGTGTTGTGGCACCAGCATCAGTGCCTAAGGTCCAATTTTTCAGCCCCTGTTCAACAGGGGCATGTAATTACAATTCTTGATCTAATATTTCACAGCAGGGCCCGTTTCTGCGCCCACCAAGAGCGAGTGAGGACTTACAGTGTTGTGGCACCAGCACCACCACCACCACCAAAGGCCCAATTTTTCTGCCCCTGTTCAACAGGGGCATGTAATTACAATTCTTGATCTAATATTTCACAGCAGGGCCCTGTGAGGGCTTACAGTGTTGTGGCCACAACAACACCTAAGGCCCAAATTTCTGCTGAGTATATAGGGCAGGCCCCTACTTTCAAACATCCAACTTACAAAGGACTCCTACTTGCAAACAGAAGGAAACAACAGCAAGTGAGATGAAATGATCCACGGGAATGCTGGGAATGAAGATGGCCAAAAAGTTAGAGGGGTTTTTAAAGTAGGCGATGGGGGGGAGGGTCCAGAGACAGTGATAGACAGCACGGAAGATATTCCAGAGGGTAGTATTGGGGGCATTAGTGATAGGTTAACCAAAGCACAAAAACACAAGGTGAGTATAGTAGCAAGTCCTAGTTGCAATCTTGAAACACCCAATACGAGGACAATATGCGACCGGTCTAAACTATGTGGCATGTTCACCAATGCCAGGAGCATGGCGGACAAGATGGGTGAACTAGAGATACTGTTGTACAAGGAGGATTTGGATTTTGTGGGAATTTCAGAGACCTGGTTCAACAGCTCTCATGATTGGCTGGCAAACATTCAAGGGTGTACCCTATACCGCAAGGATAGAGAGGGTAAAAAAGGGGGAGGGGTATGCCTATATATCAAGAATAATGTACAAGTGAATGTGAGAGATGACATCACTGAGGGAGCTAGTGAGGAGGTGGAATCCTTATGGGTAGAGATCCAAAGGGATGAAGCTAAGGGGAAAATAATACTGGGAGTATGCTATAGGCCCCCTAACCTGAGGGAGGAAGTGGAGACGGATCTCCTATCACAAATTGGATTAGCAGCAAGGATGGGAAGTGTTATCATAATGGGGGATTTTAATTATCCAGACATAGACTGGGCGGAGGGAACTGTGCATTCATTTAAGGCTCGCCAGTTCCTTAATGTCTTGCAGGACAATTTTATGGGTCAGATGGTAGACGCACCAACTAGAAATAAAACATTACTGGATCTACTGATTATCAACAATACAGACCTGATCACAGATGTGGAAATACGGGGCAATTTAGGTAACAGCGATCACAGGTCAATTAGTTTCAGTATAAATCACACAAATAGGAAACATGAAGGGAACACAAAGACACTGAATTTCAAAAGAGCCAACTTCCCTAAACTACAAACCTTGCTAAAAGGCATAAATTGGGATAAAATATTACTAACAAAGAATACGGAGGAGAGATGGGTTTGCTTTAAGAGCATATTAAATAAGGGCATTAGCCAATGTATCCCATTGGGTAATAAATTTAAAAGAGCGAACAAAAATCCTGGATGGCTTAACTTCAATGTAAAACTGCATATAAAAGCAAAGGAGAAGGCCTTCAAAAAATACAAGGTTGAGGGATCATCCTCAGCATTCAGACTTTGCAAAGAATGCAATAAGAAATGTAAGGGTGCAATTAGGACGGCTAAGATAGAACATGAAAGACACATAGCGGAGGAGAGCAAAAAAAATCCCAAGAAATTCTTTAAGTATGTAAACAGTAAAAAAGGGAGGGCAGACCATATTGGCCCCATAAAGAATGAGGAAGGACATCTGGGTACAAAGGATTGGGAGATGGCAAAGGTATTGAATTTATTCTTCTCCTCAGTATTCACGAGTAAATCGGGGGGCTTCAGTAACCAAAACTGCAGTGTTTATCCTCATGACACAACACAGGAAGCACCTACATGGTAACAGAGGAAGGAATTAAAATTAGACTTGAGAAACTTAACATTAATAAATCACCGGGACCAGATGGCTTGCATCCGAGGGTACTTAGGGAACTCAGTCAGGTGATTGCCAGACCATTGTTCCTAATTTTTACAGACAGTCTATTGACTGGAATGGTACCAGCTGATTGGAGAAAAGCCAATGTAGCACCAATATTTAAAAAGGGCCCAAAAAACATCCCTGGGAATTACAGACCAGTTAGCCTAACATCAATAATATGTAAACTCTTGGAGGGGATGATAAGGGACTATATACAAGATTTTAGTAAAAAGAATGATATCATTAGCAGTAATCAGCATGGATTCATGAAGAATCGTTCTTGCCAAACCAATCTATTAACCTTCTATGAGGAGGTGAGTTGCCATCTAGATAAAGGAAGGCCCGTAGACGTGGTGTATCTGGATTTTGCAAAAGCATTTGACACAGTTCCCCATAAACGTTTACTGTACAAAATAAGGTCCATTGGCATGGACCATAGGGTGAGTACATGGATTGAAAACTGGCTACAAGGGCGTGTTCAGAGGGTGGTGATAAATGGGGAGTACTCAGAATGGTCAGGGGTGGGTAGTGGGGTTCCTCAGGGTTCTGTGCTGGGACCAATCCTATTTAATTTGTTCATAAACGACCTGGAGGATGGGATAAACAGTTCAATCTCTGTATTTGCAGACGATACTAAGCTAAGCAGGGCAATATCTTCTCTGCAGGATGTGGAAATCTTGCAAAAAGACCTGAACAAATTAATGGGGTGGGCGACTACATGGCAAATGAGGTTCAATGTAGAAAAATGTAAAATAATGCATTTGGGTGGCAAAAATATGAACGCAATCTACACACTGGGGGGAGAACCTCTGGGGGAATCTATGATGGAAAAGGACCTGGGGGTCCTAGTAGATGATAGGCTCAGCAATGGCATGCAATGCCAAGCTGCTGCTAATAAAGCAAACAGAATATTGGCATGCATTAAAAGGGGGATCAACTTCAGAGATAAAACAATAATTCTCCCGCTCTACAAGACTCTGGTCCAGCCGCACCTGGAGTATGCTGTCCAGTTCTGGGCACCAGTCCTCAGGAGGGATGTACTGGAAATGAAGCGAGTACAAAGAAGGGCAACAAAGCTAATAAAGGGTCTGGAGGATCTTAGTTATGAGGAAAGGTTGCGAGCACTGAACTTATTCTCTCTGGAGAAGAGACGCTTGAGAGGGGATATGATTTCAATTTACAAATACTGTACTGGTGACCCCACAATAGGGATAAAACTTTTTCGCAGAAGAGAGTTTAATAAGACTCGTGGCCACTCATTACAATTAGAAGAAAAGAGGTTTAACCTTAAACTACATAGAGGGTTCTTTACTGTAAGAGCGGCAAGGATGTGGAATTCCCTTCCACAGGCGGTGGTCTCAGCGGGGAGCATTGATAGCTTCAAGAAACTATTAGATAATCACCTGAATGACCGCAACATACAGGGATATGTAATGAAATACTGACACATAATCACACACATAGGTTGGACTTGATGGACTTGTGTCTTTTTTCAACCTCACCTACTATGTAACTATATGTAACTATCTACCCAAAGGAAGGGAAATTCTCTCCTGTAAGAGTTAATATGGGAAAAACATTTCTCCTTTCCACTGATGCTTTATCACCAATCCTTGTTTCACAAAAAACCCCAAATTTTCAAAAAACATTTGTCATTGGGACAAAAAGTGAGGTGAAATCTTCTGAAGAGGAGCACAGACAGCAAAACAAATGTCACAGGGGTGATAACCCTTCCCTATGTTTTCCAAAAAGCTTTTAATAGATTTTTTTGCTGGAACTAAACACGTTAAAAATGTACCAGTTCAAAATTACAAACAGATTCTACTTAACAACAAACCTACAGTCCCTGTTTTGTTTGCACCGCCTGTATACTGCTGTTCAGAGTACAGAGCCTGTATACTGCTGTTTCCTTTTTTATTTGGGTGCGGGGTTCCTCTTAATATCCATACAAGACCCAAAGGGCCTGGTAATGGACTGGGGGGTACCCATGCCGTTTCTCTCACTGATTTTCATCCATATTGCCAGGACCCGACATTACATTAAAGCCGCAAGCAGTTTTAAATGACTTTTTTTCCTTTAAAAATGACATTTTGTGCAGGGACTGTTCTAAGCACGGGAAACACGTGCCACTTTACAGGGATACCATAGACACCCCCCAGGTACGATATTTAAAGGAATATTTCACTTTTTTTTTTTTTACTTTAAGCATCATTAAAATCACTACTCCCGAAAAAACGTCCGTTTTTAAAAGTTTTTTTTGCATTGATACATGTCCCCTGGGGCAGGACCCGGGTCCCCAAACCCTTTTTAGGACAATACCATGCAAATTAACCTTTAAAATGAGCACTTTTGATTTTGAACGTTCGTGTCTCATTGACGTCAATGGGGTTCTAACGTTCGTGCAAATTTTTGGTCCGTTCGCAGGTTCTGGTGCGAACCGAACCGGGGGGTGTTCGGCTCATCCCTACTCATGACCTCCTCAGTCTAAGGGCTCCTGCATTGATGCCTTTTATTGTATCGTATATGCAGAGATTTAGGATATGTGCAACTCAGCCAAAAGTAAAAACAAGATGGTTCATAATCTTACATATTCTGAAAAGAAAGCTCTCGATGCCCTTGCCAACAATTTTGATTTAGTTATTAAATCTGCGGAAAATGGTGGGGGAATACTTGTACAAAATAGAGCCGATTATGTCGCAGAGGCCACTTCACTGGTTAAGGATGCACTTAGCGACCATATTATCACTCAGCAGGAAGCTTCTTTTTTGGTTAAGGCTGTTCATTACACCCCGTACTTTTACCACCTGCCTAAGGTGCGTAAAAAGTTAGTCAATCCTCCTGGACAACCGATTGTTGCAGCCATGGGAAGCATAACAAGTGGTTTTTCACAATATGTAGACCAGTTCCTTCAGCCACTTGCCCAATCCTTATTGTCATATATTAGAGATGGCACCCACCCATTAGAACTTCTCTCCCCTTATTCTTGGGAACCCACCTATTTGTGGGTTTCCCTTGATGTTCATTCACTGTATACCTCTATACCTTACGACGTGGGACTATGTGCGATACAATCCTTTTTGTGTAAGGACCCCATGCTGAATCCCAGGCAAGCCTCCTTTATTGCAAAGGCTACTGCCTTCTGTCTCACCCACAACTATTTCAATTTTGACAATGAGTTCTTCCTACAGGTTAATGGGACAACTATGGGGGCAAACTTCGCACCTTCATATGTGAACCTTACCATGGGGTATTGGGAATTGTCTTAGATTTGGCATAACAACCCCTTCCCTTCCCACATCGTTTTTCATGGCAGGTATATAGATGATGTGATCATCATTTGGGATGGTAATGCATCTACAGTTTCTGATTTTGTTGCACATTGCAACAATAATAATATGGGTTTGCACTTTACCTCTGTCATGGATGAGGAAAAGTTGGGCTTCCTTGACTTGGAACTATTCTTCGCTGGAAAGGTAATCCGTGCTAGGAATTTTACAAAGCCAACAGCGGGAAACTCTTTTTTTCATTATAAAAGCTGCCACCATCCCCTATGGCTTAATAACATACTTAAAAGCCAATACTGTAGACTTAAAAAGAACTGTACTAGAAGCAGTGACTATGACATCCAGAGTAAGATCTTGGAAGATACATTTCTTGACAAAGAATTTCCAGCTGATATTGTGCAAACAGCTTACTCTCACTACACAGATGCACCTATCCAACCACATCCTCTCACCCATGCTAACAACAATAAGGATGATTTGCAATTTATTACCCAATTTCACTCTTGTTACAGACAGATGGAGGGTATCATGCGGAAGCATTGGCCTTTGCTGCTTCAGGACGAGTACCTTCTTCCTGTCCTAGCTAATAATCCCAATTTTGCCTATAAAAAGGCCCCTACTATTAAAAGTAAGGTGGCACCTAGTAAACTTAAGGGTAAGCCATAACCCCCAGGTTATTCCCTTCCAACCTTTCTAGCCATCTCGGGCATGTATCAATGCCGCAAGCCACTATGTAAGACCTGTTGGTTTGTTAAACATGGCTAGAAGGATTTTTGTGTAAAAGGTAAAACATACCCTATCAAGGGCTTTCACACCTGCTCTTCTGACCATGTAGTCTATTGTTTGACATGCCCATGCGGCCTTTTTTATGTTGGGCGTACTATCAGACCATTACGTAAGGGATTTGGCGAACATCGCCGTTTCATTACTAATGGATTAGACACTCATAGTGTCTCTAGGCACTATCTTGAATACCATAACAAATCCACTGATGGTCTAACGGTTTGGGTTATTGAGGCGATGTCTAGAGACCTCCCCCCAGCTGAGCGTTTCCGAAAGCTTTGCCACAGAGAGATGTATTGGATTTTCTCTTTGAATGTTTTGGCCCCTGGAGGGTTAAATGAGGATTTTGAAATCAGTGCCATGCTTTAGAACTTCATTCACCATTACATCCTCATTTTCATATGTATGCTCAATTATACAGTGCCCATATTCCCCTTAGGTATGTCCTCCATTGGCCAATTGTATTCTGTTTTTCCTATAGGATGTGTGCATGTGTGTGTGTGTGTGTATGCGTGTGCGCATAATGATTCATCCAATGGACGTTTTTTTTTTTTTCCTTGCATCTATGCGTTTTTTGGCATCTATGCGTTTTTTTTTTGTTTTTGCATCTATGAATTTTTTTTCCTTGCATCTATGCGTTTTTTGGCATCTATGCGTTTTTTTGTTTTGTTTTTGCATTTATGCATTTTTTTTTCCTTTCATCTCTGCGTTTTTTTGCATCTATGCATTTTTTTGCGTCTGTGGTTGTTTCTTGTGCGCGCATGCACACACATGTATACCTATGTACATTATTCTGTTTGTTATCCCCATATATTTATCCAGTGATCATCTTTTAAACGATTAATTTTTAGTGGCATCTGCTACTGAGGAGCAATGTACGGTTTGACCATTTTGTTCCATTTTATATATATATATTTTTTTTCATTGATTTTAAGTCCCTTTCCTTATATATACTTGCTGTATTTGTCTTGCCATTTTTCGTGTGTGGGCTGCATCCCGCCCTGTCTTCATGTTTACTGTGCAGCTCTATTCCCATGGATCACACTACTCCCTGGGATGCTGCAGCATTGTTTTTCTTCCCTTATCACTGCCCATAGCCCCACCCACAGCTCTGCCCATAGACTATAGGAAGCTCAGCTTCTACAAACCTGTTGTCATTGGCTTGAAGAAGGAACCATCAGTAGTTCCAAAACGCGTCCCATTTTGATGACATATTTCCTGTTTGCGGTCCATGCTGGTTGTTGTCCCCTCCCGCTGACGTCATTTCTGGGATTCATGCTCCATGCTGACTCAGACGATGCAATTGCTTCACCAGTGTTCCCAGAGCCTGGGGTGTTCACCTGCTGGTTATCCTGGGACCTTCTGCTGCTGCATATAGTTATCCCTGGAAAGCTGTGATACACTGGGACCTCCTGATGCCAGATCACCTGCTTCATACATCTATGTTATGCCTCTTCTTATCCTTGATTCTGTAAGTGTTTTTAATCTTGTTTGGGGAAAATAAAAAGTTTTAATTCTGCACTAAGAGGCGCCTTTTTTTCTTTTATTTGTTTTCTATTAGAGATTGCTTCCCTCTTTGAGTGCAGCCCTAAGAGTTTGAAGACCACTTCATCCATCCAATAAAGACACTAACTGCCTGGTCCTGACATTCTGAGCGCCCTTGACATATGTTTTATCTAGATTTTTAACTGTAAATACTGCAGCTGCCTGCCTGTGGTACTAATAGGATCAGAAGAACACCACCAATTTTCTTCAGGTAGCTTTAGGTGCACACTGTGCAGAGGACACAGTACACTAACTGTAAATACTGTAGCTGCCTTCCTGTAGTATTATTAGGAGCAGAACAACATCAATTGTCTTCAGGTAGCTTTAGGTGCACATTATGCAGAGGACGCACTACACTAACTTGTAAATACTATAGCTGCCTGCGGTACTAAGAGGATCAGAACCCCCCGGGGAGGAGTCTAGCAATGGCGCCGAGTAGGAGCACGCCGTAGGAGCACCGGGTCTCCAACCCCATGAAACCTCGCTTAATGAACAGCTAATGGCTCCCCCTGTACCTTATATCCCGTCAGACTGACAAACCCCCTGTACCGGAACATTAGTGAGCAGGTCAGAGTTTGTGTCCCTCATACGTGGAAGACGTTGGATGGGAGAAGCCGTTTCTTCCTCCCCCCTCCCCCATCCGGAGATACCTGACACTAGCCACTAGGCGCCACGCCGGGTGAATGGGAGAGGGAAAGGGAATAAAGGCGGAACCAGTGCACAGAGAGACTGTCGGGGGAAGTCTCTCCCTCCCCCCAACTGAGCCAGAGTGTCGGCGGGACTGGAGCTGAGACTCCCAGCGGCGAGAGCACACAGGTTAGAGGAAAGAGGCTCCCTGGTGTCTGGATGCTGGCAGAATGAACACAAAGGGAAAAAGCCTGATCTGGACGTCGAACCACCAAAGCAGAGATCACCGAGGAGGTGGAGGCTAATGCAGCAGACTGAAGAACAGATCAAAACTCCCCCCCAGATAAGTAAAAGAGAAGGGAAAAGAGAGAAAAAAAAAAGAGGTATTTAATTTTTTACAGATAAATAAATGTAAAGACATATACACAGGAGATGTGATGACTGGAACTGGTAAGCAGAGACAGGGGACACTGCTATTTACTGCTATTTACTGTTTCTTACTGTTAAACATGGTTATACATGGTTATACTAAAGCACAGACTACCAACAACGGTTAAACACAGATTGCTTACAGGCGTAAAAAACACAGATGATGTACAGAGTCATTCAAACTGAATATTAGATAACTCATCTGGTCGAATTAACTGCGGTTGGTTTAATAGGACACTGTTGTGATCCGAGTAGCAGGTCATACGGTCTATAAGGGTATTGCGGCTCACTTTTCCCTCCTGACTTTTCCCCCTCTGCCCCCTCTTGTTTGTTTGTTTTTTGTTTTTTTTTACCGTAAGCTAGGAAATGAGGGGTAAGTCTGGAAGGGGAGGTGTAGTGGTGGCTAAATTTCCACGTCCGAGCCTAAGCCCCACATATGGCCCGATGAATACATACGTGACTCAGGGAGGAGATGGTGAAGGGGCAGCATTATCAACAGAAAAACAACAAAACACAAAAGGGTGACAATTAGAGAATAAAGAAAAAAAGGAAAAAAAGGGACATACTAAAACACTGATGGACAGTAGCACTATATCAGAAATCAGAATGGATCAGGAACTTGAATCAGAATCATCTAGTAGAGTTGAGCAACAGAATATGGTCCAATTTCCAACAAGGACAGATATGGAAAGAATGTTTGCGGCCCTGGAAAATTCATTAAAAAACAGAAATGGCAGTAATCCATAAAGATATGGGACACATGCTTGCTAGAGTAGAAGAAGTGGAAAAAAAGACATATTTCCACGCAAAAATGATTAAAGAACTGAAAGGAGAAATTAAAATTCTGAAATTAGAACATCAGGAGCAGGCGTATAGATCAGATCGGGAGAACAGGGATCGGAGGAAGAATTTAAGAATCCGAGGACTTCCAGAACCTTCCCAGACAGAAAATTTGAAGGAAGTAATGGGACGGGTCTTCAACCCAATCATCTCAAAGGAAGAAACTAATGAAATTAAGATCGAAAGAGTGCACAGAACAAGAAGACCGCAGGGAATGCAGAGCGAAACCCCAAGAGATATAATAGTCAGATTTGAAAGCTGGGAAGAAAAAAGCCAAGTCTAGAGAAACTTGAAGGGAAAATCACCAATCAACTTTGAGGGAAAGGAAATCCAAATCTTCCAAGATCTCTAGCAGGAAACTCTTAGATGGAGAAGGACATTAAAACCCTTATTAAAATTACCGCAGGACCGAGAAATCCAATACAACTGGGGCTTTCCATCATGTTGGATTGTAAAAAGAAACGGAAGAACTACCAAATTGAGATTCATAGAATAAATTCCTTATTTTTGTAATGCTCTGGAAATCCCACTACCAGAAAATATAGAAGAGGCAATCAGAAGACCAGATAGACTGACAGTTGAAGAAGCACAATGGCAGTTGAAGCCCAGGAAATAGTCCAGCGGGGGGAGGGGAAGATGGTAGGGGAAGAAGCAGGCGGGTAAGCAATTAGATTGGAATGATAAAAAATGGAAATATAAGGGAAAGAAAAGGGAAAAGGAAGAATAAAGAAGAAAGGGAAAGGAGGAAGAGGTTGTAGAGAGTGAGGGGGGGACCTGGATGCGAGGCATGCCCAGAAGCTATTACCCCAACGGTAAGGGAAAAGTAGGTTTGAAGCGCCAAGAAAAACTCCACATCAAACACAGGAGTAGGGAGTGAGAACACCTAAAGATAAAGGAAGAAAAGGGAGAAGGAAAAAAGGAAATAAGGTCCCCGCTCATGACCAAGAGGTCAAAAGTCCTAGGGTTTGGGTGTGGGGCGGGGGGAGGGAGGTAGGAGGGAGGGTTTGGGAGGGATAAGGTTTGTTTCACCAGGAAGACCTACGGACTCCTGTGCCTTTTTTAAAAGAGAAAGGAAGATAGAAGAAGGGAAAGGAAAGAAAAAGGAAAAAAAGAAAGAAAAAGGAAAAATAAAGAGGAAATCAAAGTGTCCCCGCATGTCGCCCCACGTGTGGGCCCACCCCGAGGTCCTACGGAAAACAGAGTGAAATGGAGGACATAAATAATATCAAAATCCTGACCTATAATGTTCGAGATTTAAACTCACCTAAAAAGAGACGGGTAACACTACGAGAATTAGAAAGAAGTATGGCCGGAATTATTTTTCTACAGGAGACACATATTACTCAGGACTCAAATGTCAAATTATATTTAAGAAATATCCCAGCATGGTACTATGGAGATTCACCAACCAGAAGGGCTAAGGGAGTCGCAATTGGAAAAAATATCTGTTTTTTAATAGAAAAGAGAAAAGTCGACCCAGAAGGACGTTTCCTCTTCCTTATAGGGACAATATTGGGTACGAAATACACGCTAGCTAACATTTACTGCCCCAACAAAAACCCCAAAAACTATCTGGTGGAAGTGTTGAAAGATCTGATAGAGTTTAAACAAGGTAAACTAATACTGGCTGAAGATTTCAACTTCTCTATGGACCATAAACTAGACAGCACGTCAGTTGCGCCGGACAGAGAAACATCACAACTAAGGAAGATCAAAAAGAAACTATTCAAATATCAATTAGTAGACGCATGGCGTGTGCAACAACCGAGCACAAAAGATTACACATATTATTCTACAGTACATGGAACGTACTCTAGATTGGACTATATTGTGGAGGAACATAGAAGTCTGGAGGAAGTAATAGAAACAACAATAGGAGTAACAACAGTATCTGACCACTCCCCAGTAATGTTGAAGATGAAAATACAGGGGGAATTTATGGGGCGAGGTACATGGAAAATTAACGAAGATTTATTAGATGACAGCAAAATCGAAAAAACTATAATAGAAGAGATCGGAAATAACTTCCTGGAGAACGACACCTCAGATCTGTCAAAAGCAACTCTATGGGAGGCACACAAATCCATCATTAGGGGTAAATTAATATCGATTGGGGCAGGAAAAAAGAAGGAAAGAAAGGAAAACATAATGGGAATCATAAAAGAAATCCATAATCTGGAACAAAGACATAAAAAGATAGCTGAAAAAGAAACCTACCGGACCCTAACCCTAAAGAGAGATCAATTAAAAGAACTACTGGAACATGAAGAGAGAAAGGAGTACAACAGGGTATTGCAAGAGAGATTTAAGAGTGGAAACAAACCAGGCAAATATCCTGCAAATATGTTAAGAAAAAAGAAGACCTTAAACTATATAGAGAAGATAAAAAATTATAAGGGAGAAATAAAACATAAGACAACAGACATTGCACAAGCTTTTCTGCAATACAACAGTTCATTATATGCAATAAAAAAGCAAGAGCCACAATTAGAAAAAGAAGCAAGAAGGAAGAAGATACAAACCTATTTAAAAAAGGCTAACCTACCAAAAATCAAACCTGAACAACTGAGAGAGTTAGAAAAAAAGATTACGCAAGACGAAATCAGAATGGCCCTGAAAGACATACCTTCAGGAAAAGCCCTGGGCCAGACGGGTTTACGACCAAATATTACAAAAAATTCAAGGAACAGCTGACCCCAAGGTTCTGTGAATATCTGAATAAAATTGGAGAAGACGAAGAAGTAAGCAGAGAATCACTGTTGGCATATATAACAATAATTCCTAAGGAAGGAAAAGACAAAACCAACTGCTCTAGCTATAGGCCTATTGCCTTAATAAACGCGGATACATAAATATAAGCAAAAATCCTAGCCAGTAGATTAAAAAAATTATTGACACTCTGGATAGATTAGGTTCAAACCAGATTCATCCCGGGCAGAGAAGGAAGAGACAACAGTAAAAAAACATTATTAATGTTGCGAAAGAAGAAAACCCGTGGATCCCCAGTACTGTTTCTGTCAATTGATGCAGAAAAAGCATTTGACAGGGTAGACTGGGGATTCATGATGGATACGCTGCAGCATCTGGGATTGGGTCCAAAAATCATGAAGTGGATCACAAATCTATACAATGGCCCTACAGCGATGGTAAGGGTTAACGGGAGACTGTCACCAGTGTTTGCGATGTTTAATGGAACGCGTCAAGGCTGCCCGCTCTCGCCACTCCTATATGTCCTCTCATTGGAACCCTTCCTGGCGACCCTGCAAAATAATCAGGGGATAGGGGGGGCGAGAGTGGGGGAAAAAGAATATAAAGTTGCGGCGTATGCCGATGACATTTTAATGTACGTATCTAACCCTGGGGTGACTCTGCCAAATATAATCAAAGAAGTAAAAGATTACGGAGAACTCTCAAATTTTAAAATAAATCCTATAAAAACATAAATATTAAATATCGGACTGGGAAAAAATGAAGTCGTTGCTCTTCAAAGAGAATTCCCATTCACGTGGGTAAAAGGTGAACTATCATACTTGGGAATCAAAATAACATCAACGTATGAGAAAATATATTCGGCAAATTATATCCCATTAATAAATGAGATCAAGGCAGAAATAAAGAAGATAAGTATACAACCAACATCTTGGATTGGAAGAATAAATATGATTAAAATGGTGATATTACCGAAAATAATGTATAATTTCCAGATGTTACCTATTGCGATTCCTCAGAGTTTTTTCAAAATAATAAAAAAAATGCAGATAAAGTATATCTGACAAAACAAAAAGCAGAGAGTAAAATTTGAATTAATGACCAGGAAAAGAAACCATGGCAGTTTGGCAACTCCGGATATAACAAGGTACCATAAAGCAGTAATAATAGAACGTATGGTAGAGTGGACAAAGGAAAACAGGGGAAAAAAGTGGGGTGAGATAGAAAACACTTTAAGTAGAACTATATTGCACAAAAATATTTGGACACCAAGTAAGCTTAGAACACTGGACTCAGAATCTCACGAACTGACCAAAAATGTATTTAAAATTTGGGATGCACTTCACAGGAAGGAAAACTGGGTATACAACTTAACTTTGATGTCTCTCACTTGAACAAATTTTTTTATACCTGGAAAAGAAATATTTTTTAAAGTTGAAACAAAGAATCCACAAATAAAAGATATCATCACAAAGGGGAAGATGAAAACTGCACTAGAATTAGAGGTATCGAATGGGTGGAAGTTGAGAGAATGGGAATTATTTCAGTTAAATCACTTAGTAAATTCATTACCGCACCCAATCAGAGACGGAGGAGAATTAAACCCATTGGAAAAACTTTGTGTAATACAAACGCCACTGAAAAATCTATGGAATATTGACAGATTTAGAAGGACTAGGAAGACCCTCCTTCATAGAAAAGTGGGAAAAAGAACTGGATATTAAATTTGAAGAACAACAAGTTGAGAGGATGATAGGAGCAGGATACAACCACGCTTGGGATATGAATACTATTGAGATGAATTATACATTTTTGGCAAGGTAGTACCTAACCCCAGAGAGAATCCAGAAATATCAACCGGACGGATCCCCATGGTGTTGGAGAAATTGCAAACAAAGATCCACGATGGCACATATAAGGTGGGAATGTCCGAAAATAAAAGAATACTGGCTGGAAATAGTAGGCCATATAAAGGAGATAGACAACAACATGCTGACATGTTTATTCCACAACTCCTGCAATCCAAGGAAACAATATATGAAAACGGTAATCCCAAAACTTTTGAATGCTGCAAAGGGTTTGATCCCAAAAAAATGGTCAAACAGTGAAAAACCAGATATAAAAGACTGATTTAAACAAATAGATTATTACAGTAAAATGGAATTCCTAAGCAGCAGGGACAAAGATCAAATAGAAGAATATAATAGTATTTGGGGTGTGTGGAAAAAATGTAAAACCTTGGACAAATATTGGCGGAAGATGTTGGAAGGCACAGGGCCCTGAGGTAGAAAGACTGGGGCAAGATTGAAACAAACCAGATGGGGGTGTAGGAGGTGGGGGTTAGAGGAAAGAGGGAGGGGGAAGTTAGGTAGGGGAAAGGGGGTTAAATTGCAGTTTTTGTATAAAGTAAATACATTTTCTAAGTAAATTCTTAAAATAACGGAAAAATGCCACAATGATGTGAAAATGGGAAGGGACAAAAATTGAACTGCAAAGTTGAAATAACCCTCTCAAAAGAGCTCACTGAAGTGGTAAAAAAAAGAACACCACCAATTTTCTTCAGGTAGCTTTAGGTGCACACTATGCAGAGGACACAGTACACTAACTGTAAATACTGTAGCTGCCTGTCTGTGGTATTAATAGGAGCAGAACAACAGCAATTTTCTTCAGGTAGCTTTAGGTGCACACTGTGCAGAGGACGCACTACTGTAAATACTGTAGCTAATAGGACTAATAGGATCAGAAGAACACCAACAATTTTCTTCAGGTAGCTGTAAATACTGTAAAAACACCTGCCTGCCTGTCAGTAGGAAGAGAATAGGTATAAGCTTTGAGTTCGAGTCGAACTCATGTTCGACTCGAACATCGGCTGTTCGCAATTTCGCCGAACAGCGAACAATTTGGGGTGTTCGCTGCAAATTCAAATGCCGCGGAACACCCTTTAAAAGTGTATGGGAGAAATCAAAAGTGGTAATTTTAAAGTCTTATATTCATGATATTGCCATAAAAAGTGTTTGAGGACCTGGGTCCTACCCTAGGGGACATGGATCAATGCAAAAAAAAGTTTTAAAAACGGCAGTTTTTTCGGGAGCAGTGATTTTAATAATGCTTAAAGTAAAACAATAAAAGTGTAATATCCCTTTAAATTTCGTACCTGGGGGGTGTCTATAGTATGCCTGTAAACGGTCGCATATTTCCCGTGTTTAGAACAGTCTGACAGCAAAATGACATTTCAAAGGAAAAAAGGGGAACCCCGCGCCAAAATTAAAAAAAACAAAAATGGCATGGGGTCCCCCCAAAGATCCATACCAGACCCTTATCCGAGCATGCAACTTGGCAGGCTGCAGGAAAAGAGGGGGGACAAGAGAGCACCCCCCTCCTGAACCGTACCAGGCCACATGCCCTTAACATTGGGAGGGTGCTTTGGGGTAGCCCCCCAAAACACCTTGTCCCCATGTTGATGAGGACAAGGGCCTCATCCCCACAACCCTGGCCGGTGGTTGTGGGGGTCTGTGGGCGGGGGGCTTATCGGAATCTGGAAGCCCCCTTTAACAAGGGGACCCCCAGATCCCGGCCCTCCCCCCTGTGTGAAATGGTAAGGGGGAACAAAAGTACCCCTACCATTTAACTAAAAAACTGTCAAAAATGTTAAAAATGACAAGAGACAGTTTTTGACAATTCCTTTATTTAAATGCTTCTTCTTTCTTCTATCTTCTATCTTCCTTCGGTTTCTTCCTCCATCTTCTTCTTCTTCTGGTTCTTCTGGATCTTCTGGTTCTTCCTCCGGTGTTCTAGTCCGGCATCTCCTCTGCGGCATCGGCGTCTTATTCCCTTCTTCTCCTCGGGCCGCTCCGCATCCATGATGGCATGGAGGGAGGCTCCCGCTCTTCTCTTCATCTTCTTCTCTGGGCCGCTCTGCATCCATGGTGGCATGGAGGGAGGCTCCCGCTGTGTGACGCTTCTCTTCTTCTGACGGTTCTTAAATAACGGGGGGCGGGGCCACCCGGTGACGCACGGTGACTTGACGAGACTTCCCTGTGGCATTCCACGTGACGCCACAGGGAAGTTTCGTCAAGTCACCATGCGTCAGAGGGGGGCAGGGTCACCGGGTGGCCCTGCCCCCCATTATTTAAGAACCGTCAGAAGAGGAGAAGCGTCACACAGCGGGAGCCTCCCTCCATGCCACCATGGAAGCGGAGCTGGCCGGAGAAGAAAATGAAGAGAAGAAGATGAAGAGAAGAAGATGAAGAGAAGAGCGGGAGCCTCCCTCCATGCCATCATGGATGCGGAGCGGCCCGAGGAGAAGAAGGGAAGAAGACGCCGACACCGTGGAGGAGATGCCGGACGAGAACACCGGAGGAAGAACCAGAAGAACCAGAAGAAGAAGAAGATGGAGGAAGAAACCGAAGGAAGATAGAAGATAGAAAAAAGAAGAAGCATTTAAATAAAGGAATTGTCAAAAACTGTCTCTTGTCATTTTTAACATTTTTGACAGTTTTTTAGTTAAATGGTAGGGGTACTTTTGTACCCCCTTACCATTTCACACAGGGGGGAGGGCCGGGATCTGGGGGTCCCCTTGTTAAAGGGGGCTTCCAGATTCCGATAAGCCCCCCGCCCGCAGACCCCCACAACCACCGGCCAGGGTTGTGGGGATGAGGCCCTTGTCCTCATCAACATGGGGACAAGGTGTTTTGGGGGGCTACCCCAAAGCACCCTCCCAATGTTAAGGGCATGTGGCCTGGTACGGTTCAGGAGGGGGGGCGCTCTCTTGTCCCCCCTCTTTTCCTGCAGCCTGCCAAGTTGCGTGCTCGGATAAGGGTCTGGTATGGATTTTTGGGGGGACCCCATGCCGTTTTTGTTTTTTTAATTTTGGCGTGGGGTTCCCCTTAAAATCCATACCAGACCTGAAGGGCCTGGTATGGAATTTAGGGGGACCCCCCCACGTCATTTTTTTTTTCAGTTTGGCCGGGGTTCCCCTTAATATCCATACCAGACCTGAAGGGCCTTGTATGGAATTAAGGGGGACCCCCCACAACATTTTTTTTTTTACATTTTGGTTCGGGGTTCCCCTGTGGGGAATTCCCATGCCGTTTTTATCAATGAACTTCTATGTGTATTGTCAGACCGGCAATGAATTAATAGCCGCGAGTAGTTTTAAATGACTTTTTTTCCTTTGAAATATCATTTTGCTGTCAGACTGTTCTAAACTCGGGAAACATGCGCCCCTTTACCGGCATACTATAGACACCCCCCAGATACGAAATTTAAAGGGATATTACACTTTTATTGTTTCACTTTAAGCATTATTAAAATCACTGCTCCCGAAAAAACGGACGTTTTTAAAACTTTTTTTGCATTGATCCATGTCCCCTGGGGCAGGACCCAGGTCCCCAAACACTTTTTATGACAATAACTTGCATATAAGCCTTTAAAATTAGCACTTTTGATTTTTCATGTTCGTGTCCCATAGACTTTAATGGTGTTCGCGTGTTTGAACACATTTTTTTGCCTGTTCGCATGTTCTGATGCGAACCGAACAGGGGGTTGTTCGGCTCATCCCTAGAAGAGAATAACAGGAATGGATCTAGCTAAACTGAATATATATTTACAACACCTAGGATGCATTTATATACACAATACACTGTAAGTGCAGCTAACTGACTCGCCTGCCTACTCTATCTAACTTAAATCAAATGACACTGTCTCTCTCTCTCTCAGCGCCGGAACACACTACACAGGGCCGACCTGCAGGCGGCCTTATATAGTGTGTGGTGTGTACTAAACCCCCTGAGCCATAATTGGCCAAATCCACCCAGGCTTTGGCCAATTACGGCTCTCTGTACAGACGGCGCTGTGATTGGCCAAGCATGCGGGTCATAGTGTATGCTTGGCCAATCATCAGCCAGCAATACACTGCGATGCCGCAGTGAATTATGGGCCGTGACGCACCACTCTAATTTGGTGCAAATGACCCATAACGTTCGCAATTCGACGAACGGTCGAACATGGGTTTGACTCGAAGTCGAAGCTCTTTCCTAGTTGTTAAGTAGAATCTGTTTGTAATTTTGAACTGGTACATTTTTAAAGTGTAGCGCCAGCCAAAAAATCTATTTTTAAGCTTTTTGGAAAACATAGGGAAGGATTATCACCCCTGTAACATTTGTTTTGCTGTCTGTGCACCTCTTCAGAAGATTTCACCTCACTTTCTGTCCCAATGACAAATGTTTTTTGAAAATTTGGGTTTTTTAGTGAAACAAGCATTGTAGATAAAGCATCCGTGGAGAGGAGACACGTTTTTCCCATATTAACTCTTACAGGAGAGAATTTCCCTTCCTAGGGGTAGATTTCATCTCACTTCCTGTTGTCTCCTTCAGTTTGCAAGTAGGAGTCATTTGTAAGTTGGATGTTTAAAAGTAGGGGCCTGCCCTATATACTCTGCAGAAATTGGGGCCTTAGGTGTTGTTGTTGCCACAACACTGTAAGCCCTCACAGTTACTCTTGGTGGGCGCAGGAACGGGCTCTGCTGTGAAATATTAGATCAAGAATTGTAATTACATGCCATTGTTGAACAGTGGTAGAAAAATTGGGCCTTTGGTGGTAGTGGTGGTGCTGGTGCCACAACACTGTAAGCCCTCACAGTTACTCTTGGTGGGCGCTAGAATGGGCCCTGCTGTGAAATATAATATCAAGAATTGTAATTACATGCAACTGTTGAACAGGGGCAGAAAAATTGGGCCTTTGGTGGTGGTGGTGTTGCCACAACACTGTAAGCCCTCACAGTTACTGTTGGTGGGCACAGAAATGTGCCCTGCAGTAAGATATTAGATCAAGAATTGTAATTACATGTCCCTGTTGAACAGGGGCAGAAAAATTGGGCCTTAGGCACTGGGGCCACAACACTGCAACCCCTCACAGATGCTATAGTTGGAGCGCAGGAATGAGCCCTGGTGCAAAGTATTGCATCAAAAATTGTAATTATATGCCCCTGTTAAGCAGGGGCTGAAAAATTGGGCCTTGGGCACTGGTGCTGGTGCCACAACACTGCAACCCCTCACAGATACTCTAGTTGGAGCGCAGGAATGAGCCCTGCTGCAAAGTATTGCATCAAAAATTGTAATTACACGCCCCTTGGCCACTGGTGGCGATGCCCAGAACCAAAAATTTTCTTACAAGCTATCAGCATGAAAATTGAGGAGGAAGAGGATTGTGACTCAGCATAACAGGATAGTCACTCAGCATCAGCATAGGCAGTCTTGAAGGGATCTCACATTAAAATAAAATCAATTGGTTACATCAGCATCAGGTGCTTGGTAGCTGGTGATCCACGACTGATTCATTTTTTTGAAGGTCAGCCGATCGACCAATTCGGTGGACAGGCGCACCCTGTGATCGATTACAAAGCCTCCAGCAGCACTGAATGTGCGTTCCGAAAGAACACTGGATGCAAGACAAGCCAGTAGCTCAATTGCATACTGTGCAAGCTCTGGCCAGTGCTCCATCCTCAAGACCCAGTAACCCAGAGGATTTTCGGTGGGAAAGGTGTCCAAGTCTGATCTTGCCCCTAGGTAATCCTGCACCATGTGAATCAGATGCTGGCGATGGTTGCTGGAACTGATCAGACCTTGGGGCTGCGGATTAAAAAATTGTTTGAACACATTGGTCAGACGGCCACCTTCTCCACCGCTCCTTCTGTGACTGACCGAAGCCTCGGCAACACGTTGTCCAGGAGGACCAGGAAATTGTAACCTCCCAGTCTCTGGAAAAGCATTGCACAAACCTTTCTGCAAGGCCTCCCGAAGATGTTTCATCCTCTGCTCCCTCTGCGACGGCAAGAAAAGGTCCTCAACCTTACCCTTGTAACGTGGATCAAGGAGGGTTGCCAGCCAGTAATCATCCCTCCCCTTGATACCACGAATACGCGGATCCTTCCGCAGGCTTTGCAGGATCAGGGAGGCCATGCAGCAGAGGTTTGCTGAGGCATTCAGTCCGGAGTCCTCTGGGTCACTAAGGATGACATGATCCGCAGCCACCTCCTCCAAGTCCATGTCTTTCTTGGGACTGTAAATGATCCCTTGAAGACTGCTGCTGATGCTAAGTGCCAGGCTCCACCTCAATGCTCACAAAATCCTCCTCCTCCTCGTCCTCTTCTTGTGTGATGTGCGGGCACGCAGGAACACTGTCTGGATAAAGGGGGCCTTGAGAGGTAAGGAAGCGCTCCTCTTCCTCCCTCTGTTCTGCCTCAAGTGCCCTGTCCATTATTCCACGCAGCGTGTGCTCCAACGGGTGGACAAGAGGGACAGTGTCACTGATGCATGCACTGTCACTGCTCACCATCCTCGTGGCCTACTCAAATGGTGACAGGACAGTGCATGCATCCCTGATCATAGCCCACTGGCTTGGGAAAAAGAAAACAAGGTCCCCTGACCCTGTCCTGGTGCCATAGTTGCATAGGTACTCATTGATGGCCCTCTGCTGTGTGTGCAGCTGCTGCAGCATGGCCAACGTTGAGTTCCGCCTGGTGGGCATGTCACAGATTAGGCGGTTCTTGGGCAGGTTAAATTCCTTTTGGAGGTCAGCCAGCCGAGCACTGGCATTATATGACCTGCCGAAATGCACACAGACTTTCCTGGCCTGCCTCAGAACATCCTGTAAGCCCGGGTACCTGCCCAAGAACCGCTGCACCACTAAGTTAAGGACATAAGCCAAATAGGGCACATGGGTCAGTTGTCCCTGTCGGAGGGCGGAGAGGAGGTTGGTGCCATTGTCGCAAACCACCATACTTGGCTTAAGCTGGCGTGGCATCAACCACCTCTGAACCTGCCCCAGCAGAGCTGACAGAATCTCTGCCCCAGCATGGCTCCCCCTCCCCCAAGCACACCAGCTCAAGCACCGCATGGCATCATTTTTCCCGCGTGCTTGTGTAGCCCCTTGAACGGCTACAGAGCACGGCCGGTTCAGAGGAGAAATCAGCACAGGAAGAGGCCATGGAGGAAGAAGAATAGAAGGGGGTGAAGGAGAGAGGTGTGGCAGAATCACCACTAGTAGAATTTTGGAGGCATGGTGGTGGAAAACCTCCAACACTACTGCACCCTGTCCTGCATCCTTCCCAGCTGCCAGAAGAGTCACCCAGTGCGCGGTGAAAGATAGGTAACATACCTGTCCATGCCTGCTGTACCATGAGTCAGCGGTAATAGCACCTTACCGCTGACAGCCCTGTCCAGCGAGGCCAAGACATTGCATTCCACATGCCGGTAGAGCCAGAATCACCTTCCGTGAGAAAAAGTGGCGTTTGGGAACCTGCCACTGAGGAACCGCACATTCCACAAACTCATGGAAGGGGGCAGAGTCTACCAACTGAAAAGGCAGCAGTTGAAGTGCTATCAATTTAGCAAAGCTGGCATTCAACCGCTGGGCATGTTGATGGCTGGGAGCGAACTTCTTTCGGCGGTGCAGCAGCTGGGGCAGGGAAATTTGCCTGGTACAATCTGACGTCGGTGTACCGATAGCAGATTGCCCGCAAGTACTTGGCTGTGACACACCTAATTCTACACCTTCATTCCTCTCAGTGCAGGTTTCAGAGAGGACTGAAGGTATAGTGGGGTTGGAAATCTCAGCTGATGAGGAGCAAGGAGAGGTACGCTTTGTTCTTTGGTGTGGGTACTTTAGGTACACTTGCCAACGAACTGCATGGCAGGTCGACATATGTCTGGTCAAGCATGTGGTGCCCAAGTGGGTGATGTTTTGGCCACGCGAGATGTGCTTGAGACATTTGTTTAAAATAGCAGCGGTGGGATCTGATGCACTCATCTCAAAAAAGGCCCACACAAAAGAACTTTTGGAATAAACGTGCAGAGACAGCAGCGCCCTGCACATGCGAAACTCTGCGGTGTGATGCAGTCGGCGTGCTGCCCTTAAGCTGGCCCCTGGAGGGCATCCTGCCTCATTGGAGATGTGCCCCCTCCTTCTCCTCTCTCCTATCAGGCACCCACGTGGAGTCAGTGACCTCATCATCCCCTCCCTCCTCATCACTGGAGCAAAGCTGGCAGTATGCTGCAGCTGGGGGAACATGACTGCCATATTGCTGTCCTTCTTGGGCAACCCCTCTCGCTGGGCTCACGTTACTGCCTTGCTCTAGCTGGATACCATCAGCGGAGCCTTCAAAACGCTGGGCATCCTCCTGGAGCATGTACCCAACACTGTAGTCAAACAGTTCGGGGGACTCCTCAGGAGGACATGGTGGGGCTAGGGAATGAGTGACTGATGCCATTGAGCCGAGGGAGGAGGCTACGTTGGCAGCTGCTTTGCCAGACAAAGTACCCTGAGGCTGGGTGAGAGAGGATGAAGAGGATAAGGATGGCTTGGTCATCCACTCGACCAAGTCTTCCACATGTTGCGGCTCAACATGGCCAGCTGCCGAAAAAAAAGGACAAGCGTGTACCACGGCCACATGCTTATGAGGATGCACCGTCTCCACGACCAGCACTATTGCCTCTAGACACAGAGTCTGCTTTCCCTCTTTTATTGGCCTGTGACTGTCTGCCTCTCCTTGTTGGCCTTCCAGACCTACTAATGGCCTGCAGTGAGATGTACCTGCAAAAAGCTGGGATGTATAAATATATATACTGATACTGCAGCTAGCATAATCAACTGCCTGCCTGTAGTATTATTAGTATGAGAACACCAGCAATTGTCTTCAGGTAGCTTTTCGGTGCACACTGTGCAGAGGACACAGTACACTAACTGTAAATACTGTAGCTGCCTGCCTGTGGTATTAATAGGAGCAGAACAACAGCAATTGTCTTTAGGTAACAGAATAAAATCAGGAAAATCTGCTGCGCCAACCAGACAAAATCAAGCAGCCAACACTAACAATTAGACTAATTGTGTTAATGATAAAAGTAAGAAAAAGTGTAGCGCTATATTGTGCATAAAAAGTGTATCATATATAACACCTATGTGCATATCAAACGCTAGGTTTTGTTAAACCCAGCAAGTAAGCTCCTTAGTAGTGGCCTATATAAAAATGGAGTGATATAAATAGTGATATTAACATGTAGTATGGACGTTAGGTTCTGTTAAACCCAACAAGTGAACCCATTAGTAGTGACCTGTATAAAAATAAAGTGATATAAATAGCTGCTGATATCAACATATAATATAGTGAAAACCTGTGAATCGTGTATACACAATCAAGATAATCATGAACTATCAAATCCAAACCCAAACATGCATATTACAACATAAGGTGGGGATAAATGGCGAGTCCCTGGGGTATTGAACAGTTCATTCAATTTTGTAAAAGAATCCTGGGTAGATGCAGATATCGCAATAACATCTATTCCTATCTTCATTAGGCTTTTCCAATGCTTGACCAGGCAAAGAAAGTGATATAAAATGCCCTTACCGGACGTGGTGGACTCACAGGCCGTTGGCGGTGAGTCGTATGAGCTTGCACCGTTTAAGTACGGTAGGGTAACAGCTGTCCTTGATCCATGGCAGGAGGGTCCTGGAAGGGTTCCCAATCCAAAACGATATCCCGGATTCCTCCTCCAGCGAGCGTTTGTATCTCATACAGTCAGGAAAAATGGATAAGGAGAAAAAAGGCTCCGCATAGTGTAAATTCCGGATTACCAGGAAATTTTATTGTATCAAAAAGAAATTTCCAGTAAAAATTTAGGTAAAAACAAAGTTCATAAAAGTAACAGTGGTACATTTAGCGCAGTGTACAGATGATTAAAGTGGCGTCATACACCCGACGCGTTTTGTCTTCAAAAGACATCAACCGGGGAAAAGCTGCCCTTTCATCTGCTGCGCTATTTATGTGGAAATGTTAAAATTTACACCGGGGACACCTGTGCGGCGTAACTTCCGGGATTCACGTCATGTGAGAGTTTCCCTTAGTCAGCTGACTATCAGCTGACTATCCTCCCAACCTATCACGAGATAGGGAATATCCTTCCGACCTATCAAGAGGTAGGGAATAGTTGTGAAACCAAGCCTCAGCCTGATCTTTGTAATCAGCCAATTGTGGTTAAGCGGTGAGGACATGTGATAAGTACGTCAGGGCGTCTCTGCGCGATGACGCAGATCGCACATCACTCCTCTATGGTGATTGTTTATCTACTGGTTAGAGCGTCATCACGTATTAGCGCGATGACGTAGAAGGGACGCACCTTCTCATTATCTGAGGAGTGTGTCCCATAGAACAGACGTCCCATGGGACACGATTACACAGGTTTTCACTATATTATATGTTGATATCAGCAGCTATTTATATCACTTTATTTTTATACAGGTCACTACTAATGGGTTCACTTGTTGGGTTTAACAGAACCTAACGTCCATACTACATGTTGATATCACTATTTATATCACTCCATTTTTATATAGGCCACTACTAAGGAGCTTACTTGCTGGGTTTAACAAAACCTAGCGTTTGATATGCACATAGGTGTTATATATGATACACTTTTTTATGCACAATATAGCGCTACACTTTTTCTTACAATTGTCTTTAGGTAGCTTTAGGTGCACACTGTGCACAGGACACAGTACACTAACTGTAAATTCTGTAGCTGCCTGCCTGTGGTGTTAATAGGATCAGAAGAACACCACCAATTTTCTTCAGGTAGCTTTAGGTGCACACTGTGCAGATGACACAGTACACTAACTGTAAATACTGTAGCTGCCTGCCTGTGGTATCAATAGGATCAGAACAACAGCAATTGTCTTCAGGTAGCTTTAGGTGCACACTGTGCAGAGGACGCAATACACTAACTGTAAATAATGCAGCTGCCTGCGGTACTAACAGGATCAGAAGAACACTACCAGATTTCTTCAGGTAGCTTTAGGTGCACACTGTGCAGAGGACTCATTACACTACCTGTAAATACTGCAGCTGCCTGCGGTACTAATAGGATCAGAAGAACACCACCAATTTTCTTCCGGTAGCTTTAGGTGCACACTGTGCAGAGGACAGAGTACACTGACTGTAAATACTGTAGCTGCCTGCCTGTGGTATTAATTGGAGCAGAACAACAGCAATTGTCTTCAGGTAGCTTTAGGCGCAGAGGACGCAGTACACTAACTGTAAATAATGCAGCTGCCTGCGGTACTAATAGGATCAGAAGAACACCACCAATTTTCTTCAGGTAGCTTTAGGTGCACACTGTGCAGAGGACGCACTACACTACCTGTAAATACTGCAGCTGCCTGCCTGTGGTATTAATAGGAGCAGAACACCACCAATTTTCTTCAAGTAGCTTTAGGTGCACACTTGGCAGAGGACACAGTACACTAACTGTAAATACTGTAGCTACCTGCCTGTGGTATTAATAGGAGCAGAACAACAGCAATTGGCTTCAGGTAGCTTTAGGTGCACACTGGGCATAGGACGCACTACACTAACTGTAAATACTGCAGCTGCCTGCGGTACTAATAGGATCAGAAGAACACCACCAATTTTCTTCAGGTAGCTTTAGGTGTACACTGTGCAGAGGACTCACTACACTAACTTGCAAATACTGCAGCTGCCTGCGGTACTAATAGGATCAGAAGAACACCACCAATTCTCTTCAGGTAGCTTTAGGTGCACACTGTGCAGAGGACGCACTACACTAACTGTTAATACTGTAGCTAATAGGACTAATAAGATCAGAAGAACACCAGCAATTTTCTTCAGGTAGCTGTAAATACTGTAAAAACACCTGCCTGCCTGTCAGTAGGAAGAGAATAACAGGAACGGATCTAGCTAAACTGAATACAGTGTGTATATATATACACCTAACTGACTCGCCTGCCTACTCTATCTAACCTAAATCAAATGACACTGTCTCTCTCTATCTCTCTCTCAACGCAGGAACACACTACAGAGGGACGACGTGCAGGCGGCCTTTTATAGTGTGGGGCGTGTACTAAACCCCCTGAGCCATAATTGGCCAAAGGCACCCTCTCTGTACAGACGGCGCTGTGATTGGCCAAGCATGCGGGTCATAGTGCATGCTTGGCCAATCATCAGCCAGCAATGCACTGCGATGCCGCAGTGAATTATGGGCCGTGACGCGCCATTTGAATTTGCCGTGAACGGCCCAATGCGGTCGAAATTCGACGAATGGTCGAACATGCGATGTTCGAGTCGAACTCGAAGCTCATCCCTACTGGTGACCCCACAATAGGAATAAATCTTTTTCGCATAAGAGAGTTTAACAAGACTCGTGGCCACTCATTAAAATTAGAAGAAAAGAGGTTTAACCCTAAACTATGTAGAGGGTTCTTTACTGTAAGAGCGGCAAGGACGTGGAATTCCCTTTCACAGGCGGTGGTCTCAGCGGGGGGCATCGATAGTGTCAAAAAACTATTAGATAAGCACCTGAATGACATACAGGTCTGTACAATGTAATACTGACATATAATCACACACATAGGATGGACTTGATGGACTTGTGTCTTTTTGTAACCTCACCTGCTCTGTAACAAGAGATTGGCGAGAGTATCTGAACGGAGAAAACAGACATCTTTCTTGCACCAGACAGAAACAATCTTTCTGTGAATGAAAGAAGGAAAATAGAAAATTGGGAATTTAAAGGTGCAACATTCCACACACAAGACATATCAAAAAGGATTACCGTATATACTCGAGTATAAGTCGTTCCGAGTATAAGTCGAGGCCCTAATTTACCACAAAAAAATGGGAAAAACTTAGTGACCCGAGTATAAGACGAGGGTGAGAAATGCACAGCTACTGTAAGTGGAAAAGAGGGTCAACAATGCCCATTTGCAGCATCACTGTTCCCATTTGCAGCCATAGGTCCCCTGAACTTCAAACTCAGTAGTTAAGGGTTCCTAGATGCCCCCTAGCTGCAGCCAAAATTTGGGGTCTCTGAACCCAAAGGGTCCCGAAATGACATTGCTGCAGATGCACACAGTTGACCGAATTTGGGGCCCTGTATCTTGGGGCCACTTAGTGCTAAGAACCCCAAATTTGGTATGCAAACCCGGTTGAACTAGCACCATAATATTTCCAAAGCTGGGGTTACTAGCACCAAGTGGCCCTGAGATACAGGGCCCCAAAAATCAGTTCAGAAAATGTCAAGCACTTTTCTGCAGCAGAAAATGACATTTTCCGAACCAGTTCTGGGGCCCCGTATCTCAGGGCCACTTGGTGCTAGGAACCCCAGCTTTGGATATGTTGTAGTGCTACTTCCACTGGGTTGGCACACCAAATTTGGGGTTCCCAGTACCAAGTGGCCTAAAGTCGGTTCGGAAAATGTCAAGCACTTTTCTGCAGCAGAGAATGTCATTTTCTGAACCGATTTTGGGGCCCCGTATCTCGGGGCCACTTAGTGCTAGGAACACCAGCTTTGGATATGTTGTAGTGCTAGTTCCACTGGGTTTGCATACCAAATTTGGGGTTCCTAGTACCAAGTGGCCCTGAGATACGGGTCCCCAAAGTCGGTTCGGAAAATGACATTTTTTGCTGCAGAAAAGTGCTTGACTCGAGTATAAGTCGAGGGGGGCACTTTCAGCACAAAAAAATGTGCTGAAAAATTCGACTTATACTCGAGTATATACGGTATTTATTTAGAAAAGATTTTTTGGTAAAAGACATAATAGATTAACAATTCCATCCAAAGTTACAATACAATTTCAGAGTGTGCAGCTGAAAAATTTCCTCAACATCTTTCACCACGCCCAGTAGCTTCCTCAGGAGAATTATATTTATCAGGCACTATCTAAGAATAACAATACACAAAAATTACAATATGAACAATACAATAATACACAATAAGTCAAAAATTCAAAGACACAATGTATAATTAATACCACAAGTCCAGACTGATATCACAATGACAGAACCCTTGGAGGCAGATTTACCTGTGTATAGATGGATCATAAATAAAGATGGTGTAGGACTAATGAAAAGGCCCAGACAGTCAAAAAAAGGGGAGCCCCACAGGTGGATCATCTTGTGACCATAGAGGGTAGTATAATATAAAGAAGCATATATGTTTAAAACTGGTGGATAAAGGGCCTAGGTAGAGATGGAAATATAAACAAATCAAAAAGATTTAAGATAAAGAAAAAAATATATATAATATATAAGGTCGATATGAATTTTTTTTTTTATAAAATATACCTGTACTATATTAAATAACCAGGAATGATGTTCAACAAAATAAACTTTCAGATGTCCAAGTTAGCTTGATATAGCTCAGGATCCCCCAAAAAGGGCATAGAAACCTACAGGAAAAGGTATTTGATCAATGATCCATATAGAAAAGTGAAGAAGAAATAAGGAATCTCCCAAAGATTAAACACAATAAAAAATACCTGAGAAAATGATTCCGCAACAAAACCTTCCTCCTCTCATGGTGGCCTTAGCTTCTAGTGATCTACCAGTGATCTTATACACCCTCCACCTCCCCCAATTCACGCCAAAAAAAAAAAAAAACACGCCGCCAAAAGATAGGGGAGGAGCGGACGCTGCAGGGGTGTCTACCTCATGGATGGTCGCACTGGAAGTGACACAAGACAAAGAAAAAAACTTAAGTAAACAAAGATGGCGCCGGGCGGCGCACTGGAAATGACAGACAGCGCACCGGAAGTGACGCCAAAGGCATCAAATCCTAGGAACTGGATCGACCAGTCAGTGTAAAAAAACATAGTATAGGTGAACAGATGAATGTTAAATATGTGTAAAAATGCCGATTTGAGCTGGATTTGAGTCAAGATGTGGAAAATTAAACCGGGCTAGATGGATTTTGGCTTAGCAAACAAAAAGACACCAATTGGACTAGGCCAAAGTAGTGATTTATGAGGAAGACGCAATGGCGCCACCCAGTGGAGTCAAAAGAAAATGACACAACTGAGAATGACGCCCTGGGCGTCCGTAGGGTCAACTGATCCTAGCGGGGGCCTCTTTGGGAGACAAAATGGGTAGGGAATAGAAAATCCCCACAATACAGGTATACAAATGAAAAATATAAATTAAACCCAAGGCCTTATTGAAATTATATATACCTGTGCATGTATGTACGCATAAGCACACACACACAAGAAAAATACCAATATTGTAGATAATAATAAATACATTTTCCTGTAGGTTTCTATGCTCTTTTTGGGGGATCCCGAGCTGTATCAAGCTAACTTGGACATGTGAAAGTTCATTTTGTTGAACGTCAGTCCTGGTTATTTAACATAGTACAGGTATATTTTATAAAATTTTTTCATATGGACCTTTGAATATATTTTTTTCTTTATCTTAAACCTTTTTGATTTGTTTATATTTCAATCTCTACCCAGTTTCTTTTTGTTTTTTCCCCCTCCCCCCTTTTTTATTTTGTGCATATTATCCGTTAAACCTCCAAACACAACCTAGGAGAAGGAAATGCATTTGTCTATACAAGTAAGAAGAGTATGAATACATGGTTAACGCTCCATAGGCCGACTATAGAGCGGTTGATTCATATGTACTGTCTAGCTTACTTGTTGTAATTTTCGTCTATTCAGGTCAATACCTAGCCCAGCTTTTCAACCCATTAATTGGGCTCTCGCGCATGCCCCCCGCCTCCTCGAGGCGTCAGGGGCCCCGCGATGTCATACTTTCTAGTAAAAGAAATGAAAGAGAGGTAAGAGAAAGGGAAAGAAAATGCAGTAGTCAGAGAACTGCCAATGAAAGAGAGAGAGAAAAAAAAAAAAGGGGGGGGGGGATGAGGTGAGTAAAAGTAGGTAGATAGTGGGGAGGTGGGGTGGATGCACTTCTACAAGGTGTAAAATGTTTCACTTACTAGGCATCTTATGAAGTTGTAAGATACCTAATCCAGGGTTCCCATATTTTCTTGAACCCAGTGATCTTATCCTTTAAAATTGCTGAAAGGCGTTCATTTATCATTATCCACGAGAGTTTTGCTTTTAATAAGTAAAAGGGAACCGAGCAGGACTTCCAAGACTTCGCTATCGAAATTCTGGCCGCCACAAATATAAATGCTATGAGTCTATGCATTGGTTTTGATGCCCCCTCCACTCCCAACAGTGCGTGCAGAGGTGATTTAAGTAGGTTCACTTGCGTGAGGGAGTAAATGAGGTTGTATGTACGTATCCAAAATCTCCGCACTTTAGGACATGTCCACCAAGTGTGGAACATGGTGCCATCTGTATTACATCCTCTAAAGCACCGGGGGGATGCCCCTGGGACAAAAGTCGCTATCCTTTCCGGGACCATGTACCATCACATCAATACTTTATAGTTCGCCTCTTTCAAAAAGGTATTAATAATCGATTTAGATGCATTTTGTATTATTTTTATCCACCAGTTTCAAATATATATGCTTCTTTATATTATACTACCCTCTTTTCTGTTTCAAGGAGCAGATAGCTAAACCTTCTTATCCCAATAACTGTAGATACCATATTTATTTGATCTAAGTTTTATTAAAACAAGCCAGGTGAAACTACAAAATAACAGAAATAGACTTCAATAAGTACAATATTGCGTACAATACAGCGTACATTGCATAAACAACCATATACAGTACAAGGTGGGATAGTAAAAACTTACTTTTTAAGTTCTCTAAGGGAGGCCCAGGATAACCCGTCCAAATTCCACAACACGTGGGCATGCTGGCTCCACTACAAACAATCCACGATTCAGAATACACCTCCCATCACCTCATCACCTCAACCATAAGAACTGGACACCCAAAAACACAACTCTCTAAACTGCCATCTACCGGAACCCCCAGGCTAATCGCACCCAGCGTGAAACTTACTGGCCCCAGGCAGGCCACCAAACACACTCCCTACAACCGCTGCAGTTTAACACTCTATGTGCCACTGCACCCTCCGGTTGCACAGTAGAGACACGCTTTGATTACGTCACTGTACCCCCCCCCCTCTCCTCACCCCCCCCCAACCTCCCTCCGTCGTTTAAACATTCCCTTATTGATACTCCCTAACGAAACTGAATACTCAACCTCAACGCACCGCTCCATGCTTGACCTAGATTTAAATGCACCTAGTCGCCCTCCCATCCACAGAAAGTACCCTCACAAGGGGTGGATGGTTCTCGGGCAAACCACTGCAGTGTACACCTTGCATGACGTAGACGACTATCTAACTACACTACTCCCACTTACACCTATGCGTATTTGCTCTTCCCATGAGGAGACACATACAGCCCCTAATTTTGCTGTTAGGCAACTTTGCCTTTTAAATGTCTATCTTTTTCATTTCCGTGCAATGCAATGCAATATGTATTTTTGACTATACCCTGTATTCATGAAAAATTTCAATAAACTTTTTTGAAAAAAAAAAAAAAAAAAAGTTCTCTAAGGGGTGATGACGATAGATTGCGAAAAACATGTGTTGCTCCCTGCAATGTGTTGAAAAGAATGGTGACTGGTTCACTTCCTGCCAAGATTCTACCCATAATTCCCTACTTGCTGACAACTTCCTATTTACATCATCAAAAGAAATAAACAGAACTGCAGCAATACCAAAAAGGAACGCTAGATGGAGCCTGCACACCACATACGATTGTCTTAAGTAAATTACACATTTTGCATGTAAATTTAACAACACAGTTACAAATAAGGTACAAATAATCAGCAAGACATCTGGTGGACAGAACACTCCCCGCCTGACATCAAGTGATGTCACTTACAGAGTTCTCCATAGAAAGCAACAGAATAAGTTTGGTCACTGGTCTCAAGAATACTTTAACCTCATTCTGTTGAAAGATCTTGACCTCGACCTTACGGACATGATTATCCTTGCTTGGCAGTACTTTGGTGATCAAACCTAAAGGCCACATATTCCTTAGTGTCTGGCAATCTTTCATGAGGACAACATTACCAGGTTTAAGATTAGGCTTTTTAGTGTGCCACTTTCTCCTTACTTGTAGAGTAGATATATATTGTTCCCTCCACCGGTTCCAGAAGGTATTGGCAAGGGTTTGTACTTGTCTTCATTGACGTTTGTAAAGGTCCTTCTCACAAAACTGTCCAGCTGGAGCACCGGCAAGACTAGTCTTTTGTGTGAGTAACATGGCAGGTGTAAGGACCACTGGATCTTCAGAGTCACTTGAAATTAATTTCAAAGGTCTGGTGTTAATGATAGCTGAAACCTCTCCCATAAATGTCACTAAACATTTGTGAGTAAGCCTTGCAGATCTTACTTGTAGGAAGATAGAATCAAGAATTCTGCGGGCTATGCCTATCATCCTCTCCCAAACACCTCCTATGTTAGAAGAGTGAGGTGGGTTGAAGATCCATGTGCAGTTTTGCTTTTCCAGCTTGGGTATGGTGTGTTCGAGAAGTGGTGCAAGTTTTGCTTTCCCCATTACAAACCCTATGTGACGTCCTTTAGTGTCTATGGTTTTCAGGTAAGCTACAGCAGCAATTGCTTTAACAGAAGCATCCGAAAACACACAAAGACTTTGCATCTGAACGTCAGCAGATGACAGAGGAGCATATGGTTGTGGAATTTTAAGGTTGGATAGAGCTGTTAGTGAGTCCTTCCACTCTAGCCATAGGTTCTTCTTGTCGGTGGGGAGAGGGTGGTCCCAATCTAACGACTCACAGGTTAAGTCTCTAAGTAGTGCCTTACCCTGGATGGTGACAGGTGCTGCAAAGCCTAAGGGATCATACAGGCTGTTTATGGTAGACAGGACACCTCTACGGGTAAAAAGTTTTTCTTCTGTGTTTACTTGGAAAGTAAATGTGTCAGATCTTAAGTCCCAAATCAAACCAAGACTGCGTTGCATGGGAAGTGAGTCTGTGCCTGGATCTAAGTCCTTTAACTCGTTAGAACGATCTTGGACAGGAAAGGTTTCTAAAACATCTCTACTGTTGGAAGCAATCTTGTGGAGTCTTAAGTTGGAACACGCAAGCATTGCCTGAGTTCTTTTGAGGAGACTGATTGCGGCTTCATTTGTGGGTAGTGATTTCAAGCAATCATCTACATAGAAATCCTTGTTCACAAACTGTCTGACATCTGACCCATACTCTGACTCTCCCACTCTAGCAGAATGTCTGAGAATATAGCAACTGCAGAGGAAGGACTGTTGCCAAATATGTGCACCCTCATGCGGTATTCTGTGATGTCTCCAGAGGGGTTGTTGTCCCTGAACCAGAGAAACCTCAGAAAGTTACGGTGTTCTTCTTTAACAAGAAAGCAATAGAACATTTGTTGTATGTATGCCATAAATGCAACTGAATCCTTGCGAAAGCAAAGAAGTACTCCTAATAGTCTGTTGTTAAGGTCAGAGTCAGAGAGAAGGACATCATGTTTGGCGCTGGAATCGAACACCACTCTAATCTGTCCTGGCTTCTTAGGGTGATAGACCCCAAATATAGGTAAGTACCAGCATTCCTCTGAGTCTTTGAGGTTTGGGGCTATCTCAGCATGACCATTCTGGAATATTTTCTCCATGAAGGAAAAGAAATGTTCTTTCATCTCTGGTTTCCTTTGAAGATTGTGTCTTAGGGAAGTGAGACGTTTATATACCAGTTCTCTATTGTTAGGCAAACGTCGTCTTTGTGGTCTAAAGGGAAGAGGTGCAACCCAGCTATTAGTCCCGTCTTTCTCCATACTCCTTTCCTAACCTTTAAGAAGAGCCTATCCTCAATGGACATTGTTACCTGGTTGTCTTCCTTTGTTCTCTGGAACACTGTACTTCCTAAGTCGCTTTGGCCATTGTCATAGGTATTGCTGTCACAGAGGGGACTTAGGAAGGGAAGAGGTACAAGGTTGTTGTGTGGTAGCTCCTTTGTGAGGATGTGATTTTGACAGGGTTGGAAAAGAGAAGGACGACCATTCTCTAGGGTACTAGTGAGCAGGTTTAGGTTATTAACAGATGCAGGTTTGTGTGCACCTCCCAGGCAAACATCACCTATAATGACCCACCCGAGATCCAGTCTTTGGGCATATGGGGCATTTTTAGGACCGTTGATCAGTTTTCTTACTTTGTGAACTTGCAAGATACCTCTCCCTAGGAGTAAGATTATCTGAGCCTGATCATCTAGTTTTGGTATGAGATGTGATATGTGGTTCAAGTGAGTCTGTTGAGCTACTGCGTCTGGTGTGGGAATCTCTGATCTGTTGTCTGGCATCTGGTTGCACTCTATTATGGTCGGTAAGGGTAGGCATGTCTTACCATCCATAGATTCAATCTGTAGGCCGTCAGCTCTTCTCCCCGCCGTTTCCACGGTACATGCACAAGTCCTAAGGGAGTAAGGGCTGCTGGGGCCTTTAAGATTTAGAATGCCAAAAAACATAGATCTAGCTAGTGACTTGTTACTCTGATCATACAAGATGACGTAGAGCTTGACTGCTTTGTCTCTGCGTCCTTTTGGGTAAACTCTCACAAGACAGATTTTAGAGCAGGACCTGCCACCTGCACTTCCTTTGCAGACTTTAGTACACTGTGAAGTGATTACTATGATGTCTGTACTAGAGTCTTTAGTCTTCCCGCCTTGCTCCTTGTGCCTATGAACAGGTGGAAAAGTTCTTGGAGTAAGCCTTGGGTGTAGAGCTGTGTTGTGCACTGTGCTGTCACATTCTGTACATTTGACACTGACCTTACAGTCCTTGGTGAAATGTGTGGACGAAGAGCAGCACTTGTAACAGATGTTGTTCTCTTTGAGGAAAGCTTTGCGATCCTGGATGGTCTTTGTCCTGAAGGCTCTGCATTCCAGAAGAGGATGTGGCATCTTATGTAGAGGGCAGAACTTAGTAGGGTTGCTGTCTTGATCCTCTGGCTGAGACTCTGCAAATCTGTGGGAAAAAATGTTAGTTTTGTGCACTGCTACTGGGGCTCTGAGTTGTTTAGGGCCAGAAGAAGTGGTATAAGACGCTGGAAAAATGAAGCTGGGGTCATCTTTCATTCCTGCTTGTCTGTCTACAAAGTCCACAAACTCACTAAAGGGTGGAAAAAGCACATTGTGTTTTCGTTTGTAGTTACAGCCATGAGTAATCCATCTTTCGTGTAACTCATAAGGAAGTTCTTGTGCTAATTTTGTGCTAAGGAGTTAATACCTCTAGCAGTTGAATTACTGGAAGTATCAGCGCATAGTGGTCATGCGGATACGATATATGTTGTGGGTGCCACGTCCTATCATACTTGTTTAAAAAAAAATAAAAAGTTGGGCTTTGGACTTTTTAGGCACAATAATTACTATGTGGATATACTTAAAAATCTAGTTTATTAGAAATTGTTTAAAATATAGAGGTAAAAAGGAAGAACAGATAGAATTCAGCTCATAATCACACGTTTACAAGTTATACACTCCATACATAGCTTAATGATGTAGAAAATGATTTGAACAATAATTGGAATTACCAATCCTGTTTACATACGATTGTATTGTATTGGACCAAAAGCTATGCAGTGGTAACAATCAAATTCTATATTGGCTCGACATGTTGCATGCCACAAGCGCTTCTTCAAGAGCACAGAACTGAATACTGTAATGAACAAGATATTTACAATAAATAATTCACAATGGTATGTTACAATTAATTATAATTGAATAGTAATATAGTGATATCATAGATTCCAAGAAATGTACAAGAGACGCCCCCAGCGTCTCCCCCTGTATGGAGTGTATAACTTGTAAACGTGTAATTATGAGCTGAATTCTATCTGTTCTTCCTTTTTACCTCTATATTTTAAACAATTTCTAATAAACTAGATTTTTAAGTATATCCACATAGTAATTATTGTGCCTAAAAAGTCCAAAGCCCAACTTTTTATTTTTCTTTAAACAAATACCTCTAGCAGAGTCAAGATAAGAAAGGCCAGGTAAGTCTCCTTCTGCTTTAGCAACTTGTAACTCCATATACAAGTCACTGAATTCTCTGAGTCTTTGGTAACCTCTGCTAGGTATTTTTGGGAAGTCTTCTATCCTTTTAAACAGTGTACTCTCTATAGCCTCTGGTGAGCCATAACATCTATTCAGTCTGTTCCAAATGTTTGTAAGGCCTATCTCAGGGTGGTTTATATTAATTTCTCTGATCCTTTTGGCATGTTCAGCAGAATCATTGCCAAGCCACTTTACGAGGAGTTCTATCTGTTCCCTGCAGGATAGATCTAGACCTTGAATGACACTCTGGAAAGCGGATCGCCACGCCCTGTAGTGTTGAGGGCGATCACTAAATTTGACAAGTCCTTGGGTAACTAACTCTCTTTTGGCCGGAACTTGGCAAAGTCTACAGTAGCCTGATTGGCACTGGGGTAGGCTGCTGGTGTACTGTATCGCGGTGTAAAGGCATACCTGGTAAAAGTCTCTTCTTTAGGAGCGCTGGGTTCAAACTTGCTTAAGGTTGGCAGTTCATACCGGCACGTTGCAAACACCTTTGGAGTGAAGACTGGTGTTTGATGCTTGTATGAAGGCTGGGTACCTTGTGGAGTAGAAGGTTTGGTTTGAACTGGAAAGTCTGGAACTCTGTCAGATTTTTCTTGCTTGCAGTGGTGGGTTCCCAGGTCATCTTGTTGCTGCTTTATGTGATGTGAATCACTGACGTTATGTTTGATTTCTTGTTGTGGGATGCTGCTTGGGTCCCAGTGCTGGTAGACATAATCTGATGTGCGTTGTGAAGAATCTTGTTGGTCCTCTTCTAGACCCGGTATGCTGCTGCCTAGTCTTGGCTCATCGTAGACGGCTGCTTCTAAAGCTTCTGCTTATGCAATGGCGGTGGCAGCGTCTCTTTCTACTGCCAGCTTCTCCATGTTAGCTTCTAAGAAAGCTTGCTGCAATTTCAGAGATGCTTCCTGCTGGGTAGGGATGAGCCGAACACCCCCATGTTCGGTTCGCACCAGAACTTGCGAACAGGCAAAAAATTTGTTTGAACACGCGAACACCGTTAAAGTCTATGGGACACGAACACGAATAATCAAAAGTGCTAATTTTTAAGGCTTATATGCAAGATATTGTCATAAAAAGTGTTTGGGGACCTGGGTCCTGCCCCAGGGGACATGGATCAATGCAAAAAAAAAGTTTTAAAAATGGCAGTTTTTTCGGGAGCAGTGATTTTAATAATGCTTAAAGTGAAACAATAAAAGTGTAATATTCCTTTAAATTTCGTACCTGGGGGGTGTCTATAGTATGCCTGTAAAGGGGCGCATGTTTCCTGTGTTTAGAACAGTCTGACAGCAAAATGACATTTCAAAGGAAAAAAAGTCATTTAAAACTACTCGCAGCTATTAATGAATTGCCGGTCCGACAATACACATAAAAGTTAATTGATAAAAACGGCATGGGAATTCCCAACAGGGGAACCCCGAACCAAAATTTAAAAAAAAAATGATGTGGGGGTCCCCCTAAATTCCATACCAGGCTCTTCAGGTTTGGTATGGATATTAAGGGGAACCCCGGCCAAAAAAAAATGGCGTGGTGTCCCCCTCAAAATCTATACCAGACCCTTCAGGTCTGGTATGGATTAATTAATTTCAAATATTTTTATTGTTTTTATATAAAGAGCAGTATAAAAGCATGTAGAAATAGACAAAGCAATTTTATGTATCATATATAACGTACAAAACCATAAGAGAAGTAGTGAAGGTGAATTGAAGTACAATTTCAAGCTATATCTCAATTTAAAACTTAATTTAAAGGTTTCATTATAACCAAATAAAGGAAGAAAAGTATAACAAAACATAGAGTACCTATGCGGGACTTTCCCCGCATCCTTAAATCCCGGGGGGGACTAACCAGAGTGTCCCGCACACCCCTCCCCAATGGGAACTTTCTGTAGGTGTGTGCGGATAACCCCCTGTGTCCGAAACCCAGACCTTAGTAACTGTCGCTTGAGATAATACAGGTGGTGCCCTCCTAAATGCAGTTCCATCCTAAGGGTGGGAGATAACTTTTATCCGCAGGAGGTATAATGAACCTCCGGCGGATAGGTAAGTTTTACCAGTAAGTTCCTTTAAGTGAGAATTTTAAAACCCTGTATATTACCAGAGAGCTAGGGACAAGAGAGTCCCAAAAGAAGGAGGAAAGTAAACGTAGGAAAGGAAGAAAGGATGGGGGGAAGGAGGGAGAGGAATTAGAGTAAGTTGGGTCAGGTGGTGAGGGTGTAACTATTTCCTCCTGCTGTCATTCCCGGCAAGAGGTTAATGTTCTGAAACATAGCCCACGGTTCCCAGGTGGACATAAATCTCCCCACTTTGTCATTGAGTTTAGACACTAGATGCTCCTGAGACATATTCCACGATATTTTCCTAATACAACTCTTGAGGGGTACCGTGGGTCTTTTCCAAAATTTAGCAATGGTGATCTTAGCTCCTAGCAAAAAAAAAAATGAGAGACCTTGAGCCTGTTTAGGTAAACCCGGTATATTTTGATTGAGGAGAGCAATATGTATGTTGGGGTGCACAGGCATTTTAAATAAGGTACTGATAATACGGGAAATTTTCCGCCAAAAGGTTCTAATACGAGGGCATGTCCACCAAATGTGTATCATTGAACCCTCAAGCTCACAATCCCTGAAGCATAGAGGGGAGGCTCCAGGGAACATCACCGCCAATCTGGCTGGATGTAATACCACCTTGTTATAACCTTTATGCTGGCTTCTATAAGGGATATATTGCAGATACCTTTAAATGAGCGTAACCAATATCTGTACCATTCTGTCGAGGTCCACGTCCGGCCTGTATCCTCCTCCCAGGACTTAGTGTAAACTGGTTTGTCCGATTTTGTCATAAGCGCCGAATAGATCAGGGAAATGCCCCCTTTTTGGTCCTCGATATTCGAGCACCAGTGTGTGTGGAGTTTACTCCCGGGGGAAACTCGGAATTATGGAAAATATATGAGAGGGGCTTCATAGGGGAGGTCAGGGTAGTTTGCCTGAACAATTTAGTACTGAGTGAAATGGAATGCGAAAGAGTGGGGGCCATGATGGCTGGTCTGATTTTGGGGTCACACCACAAGAGGTAGTCCAGGGTGTGATGTGGCGTAGCTCTTCTCTTAATAGAGAGCCAGTCCGGTTTTGAACGCTGATAAAATATCATGGACAGTTGTGCCAGTTGCGCTGCTTGATAATAGCCCCAAAGATCAGGTAATCCCAGTCCGCCCTTGGATTTTAGTAATAGGATGTTGGACGGGCATCTATATCCCCTCCTACCCCAAACAAAGCGTATAATGTCCGACTGCAGTTTGCGCAGGTAACTTTTCTTGATCGGGATGGGAAGAGAGCGGAACAAATACAGGAGGCATGGGAGCAGTGTCATTTTATCCGCGTGAACCCTTCCCAGCCAGGATAGACCACACTTAGCCCATTTATCCAGTTCCCCCCTGCATTTACATAACATGGGGGTATAATTCGCTTTGAAGAGATTACAGATGTCCGAAGTGAGATTAACTCCAAGATATTGAATGGACTTCTGGGCCCAAGGGAAGTCAAAATTGCTTGCGAGTTGGGAGAGAAGGCCGGCAGGTACTGAGATGTTTAGCGCGGTAGATTTGCCCATATTGACATTCAAACCTGAAACTGCACTAAATGCGGTGAGGACTTTGTATATTCCTGGGACGGAGATAAGTGGGGAAGTGATATACAGCATAAGGTCATCTGCATAAAGAGCACATTTGTGTTCCTTATCTCCGCACTGCACCCCCTTAATGTCTGGGTTTGATCTAATAGCTATGGCTAAGGTTTCTATAGTTATTGCAAATAGGAGAGGGGATAATGGACACCCTTGTCTAGTGCCCCTGCCTATAGGGAATGAGGTGGAGTACCTACCCATCAGGCGTACCTGTGCCGTCGGATTAGAGTACAGGGAATGAATCAGATTTAGACAATAAGGCCCAAACCCCCATTTTTGTAGGATATCAAACAAGTATGTCCAATCTATAGAATCAAAAGCCTTATGCAGGTCATTTGATAAGAGAAATCCGTATTGGGAGGGACCTCCATCCCAGTGAGACTGTAAAAGGGAGATAATGTCAATGGTCCTTCTAATCTGGTCAGTACCTTGCCATCCAGGAATAAACCCCACCTGATCTCTATGAATATATGAGGTGATAAAGCTTGATACCCTGTTCGCCAGGATTTTTGTTAAGATCTTAATATCATTATTGATTAAAGATATTGGGCGATAATTACCCACCTCACTGGGGTCTTTCTCTGGTTTAGGGATCATGGACATATAGGCTGTATTCAGGTCTGAACCCAATGGAGAACCTTCTCTAAGGGCATTAAAAAATTTAGAAAGGTGCGGGGCTAGAGTTGGGGCAAATCCATCCAGGCCTGGAGCTGAGCCTAATTTTAAAGAGTTGATTGTATTTAAGACTTCTGTCTGGGAGAAAGAGCTCTCCATCAGATCGCTATGCTCCTTAGAGATGGAGGGTAATACTATGGAATTCAGGAATTCCTGTTGCGGTTTCGCTAAATGTGGTGGTCGTGGTTTATATAGTTCCGCATAATATTGGAGGAAAGCTTCCATTATTTTAACGGGGTTCTGAGACAGTTCCCCGGATTGTATCTTCACTTTTGGAAAGGCTAGAGATCTGGGTTTAGGGCTAAGCTTAACCACAAGTTTTGAACCAACTTTGTCCTTTTGGGAGTAAAATTTGGCCCCCGACCATCTAAGTTGTTTCTCTGCTGTTGTAGTAAGATTCAGGTTCAGCTGAGCCCGTGCCTTATCCAGTTTATCTAGTAATTCAGATGAAGGGTTTAGTTTGTGGGCTCTTGAGAGGAATTGAAAGTCTGCTGTAAGTTTCAACCTGTCCGCTTTATGTTCTAACCAGTAATTTGGATTATTTTACCCCTTATTACTGTTTTGTGAGCAGCCCAAACCGTCTCGGGGGAAACCTCGTTCGTGGCATTTATGTCAAAGTATTCTTTAATGGCTCCTTCTATGATGGAGTATTGGTCAAAAGTATTGACCAATATGGTCAAAAGTATTGGGGCAAAAACAATGGTTGCTGTTGCTGGATTGAGATAGATATGGTATAAATGTCCACAGGAGGTTAGTCATATAGTGGGAAATCACGGTGTCATAAGAATAAAAAGCAAGTGGGCAAAAAAACTTGTATATACTGGCTAACAGTCCGTACTCCAGGGCAAGCCTTCAGGGAAGCATGCAGCAGGCTCCAAGTACATGCAAAAGAACAAACAGAAAAAAGCGCCTCCGGATCAGGATGAGTTAAATTTATTGAATATACAGATATAAATGTCCACTTACATGTGGTAAAGAAGAGTTGAACTTTCTTGCTTACGGAAGGCGCGCGCCTGTTTAACACAGTGCGCATGCGCTGAAACGTTGTCGCACCACTAGTGACGTCACCGCGCTGGATGCCTGTACTCCACAGCTAACCAGAGCCAAGCCTAGGTTTCAACCCCTGAGACTGAATAAAGATATCCTGCTGGACGGGACCCTATTCTTTCCTATGGACGGATTTTTCGCACAGGCTTACAACGCTGGGCGGACGACACTATTTAAGAATTATTTGTGCTCAACTCTTCTTTACCACATGTAAGTGGACATTTATATCTGTATATTCAATAAATTTAACTCATCCTGATCCGGAGGTGCTTTTTTCTGTTTGTTCTTTTAAAAGTATTGGGGCGCCTGCCTTTACTCCCTAAAATTCATACCAGACCCTTATCCGGGCATAGCAGGTCAGGAAAGGGGGAACAAGTGAGCTCCCTCCACCCTAAAGCACCTTGTCCCTATGTTGATGGGGTCAAGGGCCTCATCCCCATGTTGATGGGGACAAGGGTCTCATCCCCATGTTGATGGGGACAAGGGCCTCATCCCCATGTTGATGGGGACAAGGGCCTCATCCCCATAACCATGGCCGACGGTTGTGGAGGTCTGCAGGTGGGGGGCTTATTGGAATCTGGAAGCCCCTTTTAATAAGGGAGCCCCAAGACCCCGCCCCCTCATGTGAATGAGTATAGGGTACATAGTACCCCTACCTATTCACCAAAAATAGTCAAAAAGTAATAAAAACACACACAGTTTTTGACAATTCCTTTATTAAAATTTTTCTAGAAAGTGTCCCCTGATGTAAATCTATTGTCAATCATACCGCACCGTAAAAATAAAAAACATTTATGAAGGCTGGCCGCCTACTGCAGGCTAAGCCGTTTAACATTTTATATAGGTAAGGGGCAGAGCCACCTGGCGACATTACCTGGTGGCACCGCCCCCTTGTGATGTTGCCGACCCAGCATGCGCCAGTCCATGAAGGCAGAAGGGGACGGTGCCACCAGGTGACGTCGCCAGGTGGTTCTGCTCCTTACTTATACAAGAAATGTCAAACAACTTAGCCAGCAGTAGGCAGCCAGCAGGGAGAAAGAGTTTTTTTTTTATTTATTTTTCGGGTGCGGGGTGATTTATGATGGATTTACATCGGGGGACTCTATTTTTTTATTTTTTAATAAAGGAATTGTCAAAAACCGTGTGTTTTTATTACTTTGATACTTTTTGGTGAATGGGTGGGGGGCAGGATCTCGGGGCCCCTTGCCCGCAGACCCCCATAACCACCGCCAATGGTTGTGGGGATAATGCCCTTGTCCCCATCAACATAGGGGCAAGGTGCTTTGGGGTGGATTTATATAAGGTTTATGCTAAGTGTGGCTCTTAATCTTTTAATACTTTGTTGAATACATGTACAGGGATACATGTGGTGAACCGCTGTACATTTTTTATATTCCCACATTTGATAATTGGATATTTGGATTAAGGGGTATATAGTATTGAAGCAGACCCATAAGTGCGGGTGCTGTGGATATTATAGTGGGGAGTTGGGCATCTTAATGTAGAGAATGCGTTAAGGTAAAACATACTTAGATTTTAGAACCACTTGAAGATTTAAAAGTCTATACTTTTATTTTAAAAAGTCTTAACATACTTACGATTTCTCACAATCACAAAGAGATAAATTGATGGTCCCAAGGAAGAAAAGGAGTAACAGGGATTTCTTCAAGGTGAACATCTTTGGGCTCTGTGGATTATTTGGATTAATTGAAAGAAAAAGAAGACAACATTGAAAATATGGCTAAAAAAAGCATATCAATGTAAGGCACACATAAAATGGTTTTTCCAATACGGTAAAAGGGCCAATGCTCATTTGTTCTAAGGGATCACGCATGACTGGCACCCATTACTGGCAGGTTGAGTGTTGTTAATGACATGGATTTGCTTGAGACTTTCCAGACCTTATATGATCTGGCTACCCATGGATAAAACAATGATTAAGGGAATTTGATCTTATTCCTCAATAATACAAAAGGAAGAGCACAGCAGGTTCTCAGATACTATTGGAGCTGGTTCACAAAATCCCAAGTTCCAATCTCCAGTATCTATAGTTTCCAGGGCTTTCTATCCTAAACAGGGATGCCTCTTGCCTCACCTTGTCTACCTCACTCTGGTCCTCACTCAAACAATGCTAAAGGATGTTAGATTGAAAATCATTTTACTGTACATTTTACATTCTACTGTACTGTTTCCTAATAAGGGCATAAATGATGAAAGAACAATATTTTTCATATAACTATTTTAAAATATGTAATAACATTTGAGTCAAATGATTGATGTTGGAATTAAGTGACACTGGTAACAAACATTTATATACATCACGTGGTACAAATATCTGCTCTGTACCAGTATTGTTCTCTAACATCTGGACACACATTTCCACAAATCTGCACAAGATTTTTTGTTTCTACTATACCTTTATGTTAATTACGGTTTATATTTTGTTTTATTTGCTTACTCAGGAAAATGTTAAACCCATTTTTTATTTTTTATTCAAGTAAAGCAGACAGTACCTTTTGTCTTTATACACTTCTCATTCTTAAAGTGTATTTCTTCAAAGTTTAAGAAGTACCAAAAATAAAGTTCAAGGACCTCTGATCAACCTACCAACAGGTACTTATTACAGCACTACAGATACCCACAAAAAATAGATCTCTGGGAGTGTAAATGGCTATGGTGCCTAAACCCAAAAATGTAGGGGAGGTGCATCCAAAAATTCAACACTTAAGAAACCACAAGAGGATACAGCACCTACTAAGGCTACATTAGTCTTTAATGATCATGGGACATACTGTATATCCATATAAAAATAACCAGTGACAAACCCCCCTTAAAAATGAGTGCATTCCTTCCCCCCCAGACCCTTCCTACCCCCTAAGGCCCCACCCACCCAAACCCAGTTAGTCCACCCCTAACTTCACCACTACCAAAACTAATTTTTTCCCTCTCTCTAATGATGTGAATACTGGAGTCCTAACAAAAGTCCCACCAGGTTGGTAACCTCTGCAGACTAGAACAACCCCCCCCACCACCACCCTCTCATTGTTGGGAGACCTCGTGTCACATTGAAGTGCATGCTGGTGTGAATGTTCAGCCAGGATAACTCGCTACACTGCATGGAAGTCCCACTGGTTGTGGGTAACAGCTAGAGAATCAACACACACTGTTACGTTGATTGTACCACCCTCATGTCTGCAGGAAGCAGAACACGAGGACTATTGTATCATGAGCCAAATATTGGTGTTTTATATGAACATTTCTTATGTCCAGCATCTGCATGCTTCCCATGAGCTACATATGTAGCTGCAGGCTGTTACACCCTGGCCATATCTGGTGCAGCACAGTTCATATATATGTTGAAGATGAGAAGCTACAGGCTTTATGGACATGTTGGGTGGTTGTTGCTTTCTCTTGCATTAGGTTAGGACTCTGTCAGTGGAAGGTCTTTGTGATGGCTGTATAGAGTACTGCACTACTAATGCAATGATAGGCTGTGTGGGAATTCTCCAGTAGTTTACCTGAAGATCAATCAGCTGCTTAAACCAAAAAGGGTCAGCTGATTCAATCACTAGCAGGCTGGACTCAACTTACTATTTATAAGACACCTTCATAAACCTGTGACAACCATAATGGAATCATAACAGTTTCCTGGTATATGAAATTGCACACAATACCTCTGCAGCTTATGCTTATCACCACAGTATCTCAGCTATACCCCATAACTGCCGAAGGTTGATTAGCCTTCACTATATTCTATCAGTAATTTACACCTAGGAATGGGCTCGGATCGAACCCGCCAGTAAGACGGAACTGCACACCGCCAATCATAGCCAGCATGTGTATGTGCAGCTGCTGGTCGGGAAATGCCTCACTGCCTATGATTGGCAGTGTGCAGTGACAGCCACCTGGGGGGGGGGGGTTCAAATTGAACACGCCCGAGCCTATCACTATTTACAACAGATTGGACCCGGCGCATGTGAGAGGAGTATTACACTGAGAGTAGTGGACTATCTGGTATAGAGCAACTAGTTCTCAACAATCCTCTGCAGAGGTTACCAACCTGGTGGGACTTTTGTTAGGACACCAGCATTCACATCATTACAGAGAGGGGGAATAGGGTTTCAGTAGAGGAGAGGGTAGGGGTGGGCTATCTGGGTTTGAGTGGGGCGGAGGCTTGGGTTGGGGGTTAGGAAGGGTCTGGGGGGAAGGATGCACTAATTTTTAGGGGGATTGTCACTTGTTATTTGCATATAGATATACAGTATGAGCAAGAACATTAGATGGGGATCAAACTAATAAGATCTAACAAGTAAATGGTATTATTCTATTGAAAAGCTATATGATTTAGAGCTGTCTGAACTCTAATGCCCCGTACACACGGTTGGATTTTCCGATGGAAAATGTCCGATCGGAGCGTGTTGTCGGAAATTCCGACCGTGTGTGGGCTCCATCGGACATTTTCCATCGGATTTTCCGACACACAAAGTTGGAGAGCAGGAGATAGAATTTTCCGACAAAATCCGTAAATCCGTTGTCAGAAATTCCAATCGTGTGTACACAAATCTGACGGACAAAGTGCCACGCATGCTCAGAATAAACAAAGAGATGAAAGCTATTGGCCACTGCCCCGTTTATAGTCCCGACGTACGTGTTTTACGTCACCGCATTTAGAACGATCGGATTTTCCGACAACTTTGTGTGACTGTGTGTATGCAAGACAAGTTTGAGCCAACATCCGTCAGACAAAACCCATGGATTTTGTTGTCGGAATGTCCGATCAATATCCGACCGTGTGTACAGGGCATAACAGTTAAGCTAAATACAGTCCAGAGAGCCTACAAGAGTCCACATGTGTAGATCTACATCATAAATTGATATAAAAAAAGTCATGCAGACATGAGCGGGCAGGTTATCATTCTTTCCAAACAGGCATTTTATACTTTCGGTTGACCATAGCTCTATACATGGCCGGATCTAGGGGGGGGTGCTGGGGTGGGCTGTGCCCAGGGCTGGGACAAGGGCTGGGTGCAATGGTTTACTGCAGGAATGGGGGTGCCTACCTTCTGTTACAAGGCCTACAGTAGTAATGACAGCTGCAGTGATTTGGACAAGCAAGTAACTGCTGGGTGTAGGATCTCCTAAGCTTGCACTTCATGAACGAGGAGGAGGGGGTGCAGTTTGGCATCTTTGCCCTGGGTGCTGAATGACATTATCCTGGCACTGGCTGCACCCCCCTAGATTTCAGTTGCTCCCCCAAAACCTTTCTTCTCACAACCTCCCTCCACACCTGATGCTGTGCCCGGCTGTCTCCCATCTCTGCACTGTAGATACACAGCCTGAGCACAGGCAGCAAGATCTCCTGCTTGACTCTTCTCCACACAGCACATAGCTGAAATCCAACTCTCTCTCTCACACAGCTTTGTGCACTGCACTGTGATCAGCTGGTGACTACAGGCACACCGCTGTTCTGACCTGGGAGTTTCACAGGTCAGAAGTACAATATAGTCACCGGCTACACACTGTGCAGATCATAGCTGTGTGAGGGGGGATTGGATTACAGCTCTGTGCTGTGTGGAGAAGAGCCGAAGAGGAGATTTTGCTGCCTGTGCTCAAGTGGTGTATGTACAGTGCAGGGATGGGCGCTATGCTGAGTGTCCTGTCAGCGGTGACCCCTGTCCTCTCTCCTGCCAGAAGTGACCCCTGTCCTCTCTCCTGCCAGCAGTGACCCCTGTCCTCTCTCCTTCCAGCGGTGACCCCTGTCCTCTCTTCTGCCAGTGGTGACCCCTGTCCTCTCTACTGCCAGCGGTGACCCCTGTCCTCTCTCCAGCCAGTGGTGACCCCTGTCCTCTCTCCTGCCAACGGTGACCCCTGTCCTCTCTCCTGTCAACAGTGACCCCTGTCCTCTCTCCTGCCAGCGGTGACCCCTGTCTTCTCTCCTTCCAGTAGTGACCCCTGTCCTCTCTCCTGCCAGCGGTGACCCCTCTCCTCTCTTCTGCCAGTAGTGACCCCTGTCCTCTCTACTGCCAGCGGTGACCCCTGTCCTCTCTCCTGCCAGTGGTGACCCCTGTCCTCTCTCCTGCAAACGGTGACCCCTGTCCTCTCTCCTGCCAGCAGTGACCCCTGTCCTCTCTCCTGCCAGCGGTGACCCCTGTCTTCTCTCCTTCCAGTAGTGACCCCTGTCCTCTCTCCTGAGGGGGGATTGGATTACAGCTCTGTGCTGTGTGGAGAAGAGCCGAAGAGGAGATTTTGCTGCCTGTGCTCAAGTGGTGTATGTACAGTGCAGGGATGGGCGCTATGCTGAGTGTCCTGTCAGCGGTGACCCCTGTCCTCTCTCCTGCCAGAAGTGACCCCTGTCCTCTCTCCTGCCAGCAGTGACCCCTGTCCTCTCTTCTTCCAGCGGTGACCCCTGTCCTCTCTTCTGCCAGTGGTGACCCCTGTCCTCTCTACTGCCAGCGGTGACCCCTGTCCTCTCTCCTGCCAGTGGTGACCCCTGTCCTCTCTCCTGCCAACGGTGACCCCTGTCCTCTCTCCTGCCAACAGTGACCCCTGTCCTCTCTCCTGCCAGCGGTGACCCCTGTCTTCTCTCCTTCCAGTAGTGACCCCTGTCCTCTCTCCTGCCAGCGGTGATCCCTGTCCTCTCTTCTGCCAGTGGTGACCCCTGTCCTCTCTACTGCCAGCGGTGACCCCTGTCCTCTCTCCTGCCAGTGGTGACCCCTGTCCTCTCTCCTGCCGACGGTGACCCCTGTCCTCTCTCCTGCCAGCAGTGACCCCTGTCCTCTCTCCTGCCAGCGGTGACCCCTGTCTTCTCTCCTTCCAGTAGTGACCCCTGTCCTCTCTCCTGCCAGCGGTGACCCCTGTCCTCTCTCCTGCCAGCGGTGACCCCTGTCCTCTCTTCTGCAGCAGTGACCCCTGTCCTCTCTCCTGCCAGCAGTGACCCCTGTCTTCTCTCCTTGCAGTAGTGACCCCTGTCCTCTCTCTTGCCAGTAGTGACCCCTGTCCTCTGCCCTACTGATTCCCAGTACACTGCCTTACTAATTCCTGTGCACTCCATTACTGACTCACTGTACACTGTCCAGCTGACCCCTATATGCTGTCCTAAAAACGAATAGCCCCAGTACACTGGCCTACAAACTGCTGATCCTATCCTTTGCGCTGCTGACCCCTGTACTTTTCCCTGCTGACCTCCCATCCTCTGTCCCCTTACATTTTTTTATTGCACCCCCACATCAGACAGGCTAGATCTGGCCCTGCCCCTATAGCAACCATTATACCTAAAAAAAAGATTCCTCTTTTACATATCAAATGCAGTAAAAGCTTGAAGAAACTTGGGAAAAGAAATGATCGAAAACATTCATTGTGAAAAAGAATCCATTATGGTAAAAGTGATATGAGGAACCTTTCTATCATTTAAAATACAAATAAAACAGAGGAGTCATTTAAACTTTATCTGAATACCAAGGTATCTTTCCTTATCAATAATTATATTAAGAATAATATTATGATAACGATATTTCAAGATTATCCTTACCGGGTAATTCAGTTGGTGCTGAGAATGAAGAAGGCTGGAAGTGGAGTAGACTGGACTTCAATGGAGGTCTACCCTACAAAGAACGGAGTTGGCTTATATAATAAAAGACAAAGAAGTTGAGTACACAGAAATTTGAATTAAAGTTTAATTTAGAAGTCACATCTTTCTTTTCTCACATACGTTTTACCACATGGATTGATTCAAATATTTACCTTCTAGCCTCCAGGTGGGACAAATATCAGCACCCAGTCAGCAGTTATCTCCTGATTAGGGAAGAGCCAAACACCCCCCTGTTCGGTTCGCATCAGAACATGCGAACAGGAAAAAAGTTCGTTCTAACGCGCGAACACCGTTAAAGTCTATGGGACACGAACTAATCAAAAGTGCTTATTTTAAAGGCTAATATGCAAGTTATTGTCATAAAAAGTGTTTGGGGACCTGGGTCCTGCCCCAGGGGACATGGATCAATGCAAAAAAAAGTTTTAAAAACGGCCGTTTTTTCAGGAGCAGTGATTTTAATAATGCTTAAAGTCAAACATTAAAAGTGTAATATCCCTTTAAATTTCGTAACTGGGGGGTGTCTATAGTATGCCTGTAAAGGGGCGCATGTTTTCTGTGTTTAGAACAGTCTGACAGCAAAATGACATTTTGAACTCATTTAAAACTACCCGCGGCTATTGCATTGCCGACAATACACATAGAAGTTCATTGATAAAAACGGCATGGGAATTCCCCAAAGGGGAACCCCGAACCAAAATTAAAAAAAAAAAATGACGTGGGAGTCCTCCTAAATTCCATACCAGGCCCTTCAGGTCTGGTATGGATATTAAGGGGAACCCCGGCCAAAATTTAAAAAAAAAAAAAATGACGTGGGCTTCCCCCTAAATTCCATACCAGACCCTTCAAGTCTGGTATGGATTTTAAGGGGAACCCCGCGCCAAAAAAAAAAAAAAAACGGCGTGGGGTCCCCCCAACAATCCATACCAGACCCTTATCCGAGCACGCAACCTGGCAGGCCGCAGGAAAAGAGGGGGGGATGAGAGTGCGGCCCCCCCCCGAACCGTACCAGGCCATATGCCCTCAACATTGGGAGGGTGCTTTGGGGTAGCCCCCCAAAACACCTTGTCCCCATGTTGATGAGGACAAGGGCCTCATCCCCACAACCCTGGCCGGGCTTATTGGAATCTGGAAGCCCCCTTTAACAAGGGAACCCCCAGATCCCGGCCCCCCCTGTGTGAAATGGTGAGGGGGTACTTACCCCTACCATTTCACTAAAAAACTGTCAAAAATGTTAAAAATGACAAGAGACAGTTTTTGACAATTCCTTTATTTAAATGCTTCTTCTTTCTTCTATCTTCCTTCATCTTCTGGTTCTTCTGGTTCTTCTGGTTCTTCTGGCTCTTCTGGTTCTTCCTCCGGTGTTCTCGTCCAGCATCTCCTCCGGCGTCTTCTATCTTCTTCTCCTCGGGCCGCTCCGCACCCATGGCATGGGGGGGAGGCTCCCGCTCTTCTCTTCTTCTTTTCTTCTCTTCTTCTCTTCTTCATTTTCTTCTCCGGGCCGCTCCGCAATCCATGCTGGCATGGGGGGAGGCTCCCGCTGTGTGACGGCGCTCCTCGTCAGACAGTTCTTAAATAACTGGGGGCGGGGCCACCCGGTGACCCCGCCACCCTCTGACGCACGGTGACTTGACGGGACTTCCCTGTGACGTCACGGGGAATGCCACAGGGAAGTCCCGTCATGTCCCGTGCGTCAGAGGGGGCGGGGTCACCGGGTGGCCCCACCCCCCCTGTTATTTAAGAACTGTCAGACAAGGAGCGCCGTCACACAGCGGGAGCCTCCCTCCATGCCAGCATGGGTTGCGGAGCGGCCCGGAGAAGAAAATGAAGAAGAGAAGAAGAGAAGAAAAGAAGAAGAGAAGAGCGGGAGCCTCCCCCCATGCCATGGGTGCGGAGCGGCCCAAGGAGAAGAAGATAGAAGATGCCGCGGAGGAGATGCTGGACGAGAACGTCGGAGGAAGAACCAGAAGAACCAGAAGAACCAGAAGATGAAGGAAGATAGAAGAAAGAAGAAGAATTTAAATAAAGGAATTGTCAAAAACTGTCTCTTGTCATTTTTAACATTTTTGACAGTTTTTTAGTGAAATGGTAGGGGTAAGTACCCCCTTACCATTTCACACAGGGGGGGGCCGGGATCTGGGGGTCCCCTTGTTAAAGGGGGCTTCCAGATTCCGATAAGCCCCCCGCCCGCAGACCCCCGCAACCACCGGCCAGGGTTGTGGGGATGAGGCCCTTGTCCTCATCAACATGGGGACAAGGTGTTTTGGAGGGCTACCCCAAAGCACCCTCCCAAATGTTGAGGGAATGTGGCCTGGTACGGTTCAGGAGGGGGGGGCCACACTCTCGTCCCCCCTCTTTTCCTGCGGCCTGCCAGGTTGCGTGCTCGGATAAGGGTCTGGTATGGATTTTTGGGGGGACCCCACGCCATTTTTTTTTTTTTTGGCGCGGGGTTCCCCTTAAAATCCATACCAGACCTGAAGGGTCTGGTATGGAACTTAGGGGAACCCCACGTCATTTTTTTTTTTTTTTGGCCGGGGTTCCCCTTAATATCCATATCAGACCTGAAGGGCCTGGTATGGAATTTAGGGGGACTCCCACGTCATTTTTTTTTTTAAATTTTGGTTCGGGGTTCCCCTTTGGGGAATTCCCATGCCGTTTTTATCAATGAACTTCTATGTGTATTGTCGGCAATGCAATAGCCGCGGGTAGTTTTAAATGAGTTTTTTCCTTCAAAATGTCATTTTGCTGTCAGGCTGTTCTAAACACAGGAAACATGCGCCCCTTTAGAGGCATACTATAGACACCCCCCAGGTACGAAATTTAAAGGGATATTACACTTTTATTGTTTGACTTTAAGCATTATTAAAATCACTGCTCCTGAAAAAACGTCCGTTTTTAAAACTTTTTTTGCATTGATCCATGTCCCCTGGGGCAGGACCCAGGTCCCCAATCACTTTTTATGACAATAACTTGCATATTAGCCTTTCAAATTAACACTTTTGATTTCTCCCATAGACTTTTAAAGGGTGTTCCGCGGCATTCGAATTTGCCGCGAACACCTCAAATTGTTCGCTGTTCGGCAAACTTGCGAACAGCCAATGTTCGACTCGAACTCGAAGCTCATCCCTACTCCTGATCTACTATTTAGAAAGTTTTAATGTAAAAGCAATTTAAGAGGAACTCCAGCCCATATTTTTGCTTTGCTTTATACACTCGCCGGCCACTTTATTAGGTATGCCTATTCAATTGCTTGATAACACAAATTGCTAATCAGCCAATCAAACTCAATACATTTAGGCATCTAAGCGTAGTGAAGACAACTTGCTAAAAAATTCAAACCGAGCATCAGAATGGGGATTTAAGTGACTTTGATCCTCTGGATAAACTGTGGTATAGGATTGTGTATATAGGACTGTAATGTTTTGCCCCTTCTATTGTTTGAACTTGATGGACTTGTATCTTTTTTCAACCAGACTAACTATGTAACTATGTCAATAAGGGTCAACAATAAAGATGGGTAGACCATTCAAGCAAAAGTTAGTGTAGAGTGTAAATGTACTATTAGTATAGTGTGTGAGAATAGTGTGTCAGTGTAGTGTGTTAGTGTACAGTAGTGCAGTGTTTAACACAGCTTTACTGTACCTAACATTTGACTCTAAGTGTAGAGTGTTAGTGTCAAATTAGTATAGTGTGTGAGAATAATGTGTGAGTGTAGTGTGTTAATGCATTGTAGTGTTTACCCGCATCAGCCCCGGAAGATTTTACCCCCTTCCTGACCAGAGCACTTTTTATAATTTGGCACTGCGTCACTTTAACTGACAATTGCGTGGTCGTACGCCAGTGTACCCAAATGAAATTTGCGTCCTTTTTTTTCCCCACAAATATAGCTTTCTTTTGGTGGTATTTGATCACCTCTGTGGTTTTTAATTTTTGCGCTATAAACAAAAAAACAACACACACACACACACAAGTCCACACAAGTCCACACACACAAGTCTCCGTGCTGGCGCTCATGCACATGATCACGCATGGCTGGCGGTGATCACGTGCATCGAGTTCCCCACCGTGTAGCCGGCACGCGCACCCTCTGGTGGCCGAAAACGGGTAGGATGTACCCATACAGGATTTCGCCCAGGAGAGCCATTGTGCCACAGTATATCTGCGTGACACGGTCGCAAGTGGTTAACATAGTTTTACATAACATTTAGTGCTGTATACAGTGCTGTATATCTTTTTTTGGGGGGGTTGCTGCGTGTTTTTTTTTTGTCCCCTGCCTGTCCCACCTTTTTTTTTTGTAATTGTCAGCTGCAGTTTTTCTGACTGCGACGCTGGTGTCCCCCTTTTTTATTTTTTTATAGTATATACAATTCTGTCAGCATCAGTCCTCAATTTAAAGTGCACCAAAAATCACTGTTCATTGAATAAAGTGCATCCAATTACACATTTCCCAGTATCTATAAAATTTGAATAATAAGCCTCCCCCATCATGTATGGGAGGCCAACAAGGAGAGGCAGATGTTCCCATGCGACTACGAGGGGACCAGCAGCATCTGTGTCCACAGGCAAAGGTGGATATGCTCCGTCCTGGAGCAGGGCACCTTTGTCTCTGTTTAGTGATGTTGCCTGTGCCATCCAGCCACAGCATACAGAGGAGGTGGTGGACTGGCATACTAAACCATCCTCATCCTGCTGATCCTCTATGACCCAAGCTGGCACTAGTGTGCAGTCCACCGCAGCTGCCAGAGCGGCTTATTCTGTCCCCTTGTCCACAGTTACTCCTGCCATAGCCGCAACATCATGCATGGAGGAGTCAGCTGAATTATTTGAACACAGCGTCAGTTGGCTTCAGTGATGATGAGGTGGGGTGAATGATGATGTCACTGACATGACTTGGGTGCCAGACAGAGCAAAGGAGGATAGTGAGGGGGAGGCACAACCCCAACTAGGCAGGATGTCCTCCAGAGGCAGGCATCCTATTCCCTACCCACTTCCAACAGCTCAGCTCGGCTGGTGGAAACACCAGCCATTTGGGTACCACATGCTTGACAAGGCATTTAACCTCCTGCCACTCAGCCCATTGACAAAATCACTTGAAAGGGACGCACAAGGGGCACAATTTTTCTCCTCCTCAATCCTCACTTCTCATGTCTTACCCTGCTATATCTCATGACCTCTCAGCAGCCTCCACTGACAGGGATGATAGTATAGCAAATGGTGTCTCGGGTCGTTGCAACAGCAGCACACCACTAGCTGTAGAGTATAGCAAGCAAATTTCTCTTCCCCAGCTGATGTAGCACAAAAAAAATACACTCCCTGCCACCCACATGCCCAGCATCTAAATTCTAGCTTGTCCAAATTGCTGGCTTTACAACTTCTGCCTTTCCATCTGGTGGATTCTGCTGGTTTCATGAATTTGCAGAATGTGCTGTACCACAATGCAGGTTCCCAATCATTATTTATTTTCATGTAAAGCCATTTCAGCTCTGTGCCATCACGTGAAAGGCAATGTTTTGACCTCCTTGGGCAAGGCAGTCAGCTGCAAAGTCCACCTTATTGCAGACTCGTGGTCAAGCAAGCATGGTCAAGGATGATATATTTTGTTCAGAGCACACTGGGTAACTCTGCTTGCAACTAGTAAGGATACAGGACAGGTCCCAGTGCTGGAACTTGTTTTGCGGCCACTTCTCCATACAGCTGGTGGTGATGATTCGAGATCTGTCAGCTCCAACATCCTCCTCCTCCTTCATGCCCTCCACTACTGGACTGTCCTATGAACCTCAAGTACCCCCTAAGCATTCAAGGGGCCAATCAAGGAGTCAGTCTTAAAGATGTCATGCAGTATCTTGTCTGTCTAGGGGACAAGAGCCACACTGGAGCAGAGATTCTTTCAGCTCTGCAGGGGCAAGCCCAGAGGTGGTTCACGCCATGGAAGCTTGAGCCAGGAATGGTGGTGTGCGATAATGGCACTAACCTTCTGTCTGCCTATCGACAGGGAAAGTTGACACACGTGCCAGGCCTGGCACATGTCCTCAATTTGGTGCTGCAGCATTTCTTAAACAGGTACCCAGATTTGCAAGATCTTCTAAAGCAGGCCAGAAGAGTCTGTAGCCATTTTAGGCGGTCATACACAGCCAGTGTTAAGTTGGCTGAAATTCTGCGGGAATTCCACCTGCCCGTAAACTGCCTGATTTGTGACATGCCCACCAGGTGGAACTCAACTTTGGCAATGCTGCAGCTGCTGCACATGCAGCAGAGGGCCATAAGCGAGTACTTGTGTGAGTATGGTACAAGGACAGGCTTAGGGCAGCTCAGCTTTTTTTCCCCACGCCAACGGCTGCTGATACAGGATGCATGCTCTGTACTGTCACCATTTAAGGTGGCGACAAGGATGGGAAGCTGTGACAATGCATGCATCAGTGACACAATTCCCCTCATGTTCCTGCTGAAGCATATTCTGCATGCCATTATGGACAGGGCACTCGAGGCAGAGCAGCGGGAGGAAGAGGAGGACTTCCTTTCCTCTCAAGGCCCACTTTATGCAGACACTATTCTTGCGACGCCACAGAACACACAAAAAATAGAGGGAGGATGAGGACTCTGGCAGTTTTGGAGGCATTGAAGCAGAGGAAGGCATACGTCAAACCTTAAGAGATGGCTTTCTGTCCCCAGAACCCTTGGGAGTAGTACGTGGCTGGGAGGAGGCAGTTCCAGACACTGTAAACCTCAGTGACCCCGAAGACTCTGCTTCTCATGCCTCTGCAAACTTGTGATGCATGGGCTTCCTTATTCCTCAAAGCCTGCAAAAGGACCTGAGAATTTGTGACATCAAGGCTAAGAATCATTCCTGAAGACGCCATATATGGTGAAACATACATCGGCGCAATGGATTCATCACTTCCGGTTCCTGATTTGTCACCCCACACCAGGCTTTACCCCTACGAGTGGGACGCAGAATGCACGCTATTACGTTAGAAACCAGCCAAATCCGCACACGCTGTTTTCTCTAGTGCCAGGCAGGCACTTTTACATGTGAGTGCAACCTACTACTTTGTCATTGCTTTTACATTTTATTAAATATACTACACTATGAAACTTTCTCTCTCGTCTCCTGTGGAGTCAATTTTTATGCCCTAGCTTCATCCAGACTCCGGAGGGTCCACGGAGCGGTGTTGGCAGTGGGAATCAATTTGTTATTCTAAATGAGCAATTTGACCTATGTTAAAAAGTGGTCTAACCCCTGTGGTGAGTTGCCACCTTTCTATTGAGCACCTGTGGTAGAAGGACTAGAAGCTTCTTTTAAAAGCATTTTTTGGTGTTGGGAACACTATCACTAATGGACTTTTTAGCTTGCTATATGTTCAACAATATGTGTTTTTTTGCAGTGATATATTTTCATGATTTTGGTTCATGATATATACTGTATATTCACTTGTATATGTTTAGAGCCACCAACTTTTCCAACTTTTTTGTGACTTGTTCACCTTCAAGGGGCAGCTTCATTTGCATATTCCTCATTCATAGGGCACCAATTCTAGGTATCCAATCACTTTATAAGATTCATTATTGGTTGGCAACCCTCCTTGACCACCATTACAAGGGCAAAGTATCTGAACTCATCCTGCCCTTGCAGAGGGAGCAGAGGACAAAATATCCTGAGGACACCTTAAAGAAGAGTTTATGTAACGCCTTTCCAGACTCTGGTAGGTTGCAGTCTCATGGAAAAGCTAGTTTTGAGGCATCTGTTTGTCAAAGGAGGAGCGGTGGAGAAGGGGGCCATCTCAGTGATGCATTTCAAAGTTTTTTAGTCCTTGGTGTCCAGGGATGTCAGCTTCAACATCCCATCAGCAGCAGTGGCATCTAGTGCTCAAAAATTTTTGGGGGGCACAAACAAACTAAAAAATACTGAAATCCCCCCCCCATCAATTGCAGCCTCAATGTGCCCATCAAATGCAGCCATTGTGCCCATTAAACGCAGCTACGTGTGCCCATCATATGCAGCCACTTGTGCCCATCATATGCAGCCACTTGTGCCCAAACACAGCCACTTGTGCCCATCAAACACAGCCATTTGTACCCATCAAATGCAGCCACCTGTGACCAAATGCAGCCACTTGTGCCCATCAAATGCAGCCACCTGTGCCCATCATATGCAGCCACCTGTGTGCATCCACTTGACTATCATATGCAGCCACTTTCCCATCATATGCAGCCACTTGCCCATCAAATGCAGCCACCTGTGCTAATCATATGCAGCCACATGTGCCCATCAAAGGCAGCCACTTGCCCATCAAAGGCAGCCACTTGCCCATCAAATGCAGCCACCTGTGCCCATCAAATGCAGCCACCTGTGTGCATCCACTTGCCTATCATATGCAGCCAATTGCCCATCATATGCAGCCACTTGCCCATCAAATGCAGCCACCTGTGCTAATAATATGCAGCCACCTGTGCCCATCAAAGGCAGCCACTTGCACATCAAAGGTAGCCACTTGACCATAAAATGCAGCCACCTGTGCCCATCAAATGCAGCCACCTGTGCCCATCATATGCAGCCAACTGTGCCCATCATATGCGGCCACCTGTGCCCATCATAAGCGGCCACTTGCCCATCATATGCAGCCACTGAGCCCATCAAATGCAACCACCTGTGCCCATCGACCCCCCCCCCCCAGCATGCACGGATTGTGGCTCCGGCACAACCACTACCACAGATCGCAGCTCCGGCACAGAACCCTCCTCGTCCTCCCCCCGCGCGGCACTGAGCCGAGGGGACTTACCACAGCACTGTGTGCAGCAGATCCTCTTACAGCGGTGGCTCCAGCTCGAGTCTCTTAGCTCCTCTTACTAAGCGCCAGGCATCCAATAGGGTTGTCTGGCACTTTGGCCAATCAGGAAGCAGGTCTGACGTCCTGCCTCCTGTTTGGCGGGGAGGAAGGTTAGTGTGAAAATAGAGAAAATGAATTCTCTATGGACACACAATTGGGTGGGAACAGGGCGCACTCTCTGCGCCCTGAGCCCACCCTATTTTGAAGCCTATTACAGCCTCAGGCTTTAATCAGGTACTTCAAAAAATACCACCTCCTCCTCCCACCCACACCATAAGAATCCATGCATCTGGCATCCTAAAAGGGGCCAGGCGCATGGATGGAGGGATGGCGCCCACAGTGCAAGGGCCGCCACTGATCAGCAGCATCTGCTTCACATGGTGGAAAATTATCTAGGGACAAAAACAGACATGGAGAGCTTTCCAGTAGACTATCCATTGGGTTTCTGGGTCACGAGAATAGACCACTGACCAGAACTTGCCCAGTATGCAATTGAGCTGCTGGGCTGCCCTGCATCCAGCGTGCTTTCCAAATAAGCATTCAGTGCTGCCGGAGGTTTTGTGACAGATAAAAGAGTGCGTCCCAGTGTTGCCAACCGCCCGTAGATTTAACCCCTTTTTTGGGGCGCACGTAAAAGTCCACTACGTAAGTGCCCGTAAAAATGATGGCAGCGAGCCGACCACGCAACTGCTCATGCGCCATTCTGAAGCCGGCCGGGCTCGGGAAAGCTTGTATGCGCTGGGCTGGGTGGCGCATGCGCAGTAACGTAATAGCGCCCCCGGCGCCATTTTCGAATCGATCGAGAGAGAGCACGCTGGCCAGCTGAGCCAGGCGACTCTGTCCTGTCATGCAGTGCACACACAGACCGCGGAGGTACGAAGAGTGAAGCTGTGGGGGGGGATAATATTCTTAGTAAAAGGAGGACATTACTGGGACTGGAGCCGGGAGAAGTAATATGATGGTGAATAGAGCACATCAGTCTCTGTCGCTGGGCCCTGGCTGCAAGGCATATGCAGGGGACAGAGACTGATGTGCTCTATTCACCATCATATTACTTCTCCAGTCTACATCATCAGTGTGCTGTGTGTCCTCCCCCTGTGTCCCCTTTCCCTTTCATCTCTCCACAGGACAGGTCAGTATGTCTGCAGCCTCTATCCACCTCCTGTAGTATGTCCGCAGCCTCTATCCACCTCCTGTAGTACGTCCACAGCCTCTATCCACCTCCTGTAGTATTTCCGCAGCCTCTGTCCACCTCCTGTAGTATGTCCACAGCCTCTATCCACCTCTTGTAGTATGTCCGCAGCCTCTGTCCACCTCCTGTAGTATGTCCGCAGCCTCTATCGACCTCCTGTAGTATGTCCGCAGCCTCTGTCCACCTCCTGTATCATGTCCGCAGCCTCTGTCCACCTACTGTAGTATGTCCGCAGTCTCTGACCATCTCTTGTCTTTTATCATGTCTGCAGTCTCTGAGGGGATCCTAGAAAGGAGTCAAGAGTGGGAGCGCCGCCGGGATGGGGGTTATGGGAAGAGACAATCATGTGTTGACTGTGGAGAGGAGTCTATAGAATAGCCGCCAAGCTGGAGCCGTCTAAATGAGCCCTGCAGGGTGCACCTGAGAGAAGGTCAGTGACAGCGCCGCCAGGCCAGTCTGAGGGGGGTCACTGATGTAAGGGGGGAGTGAATACAATAATGTAAGAGGGCACTGATATAAAGGTTCCCCTCTATATTAGTAATTCCCCCTTACCTTAGTGTATTTACTCTGCGGTAGGTGGTCTCTGGTTACCATCATGCAGACTCTGATGTAAGGGGGAACTCTCTGCTGGCCGAGTAATAGTAACCTGACCCTCATGTAAATAGAGAAATATGTTTTTTGACTTTTGTTTAACTTAAACACATTGCTAATAGCACTAGCTATGTGTTTTTCATTCAAATAGGGATAATTGCACTGTTTAGCACTAAAAAGAGTAATTTTAGTTACTTTTTTGCAGTGTCAGTAAAAAAATGTGGATCTGCCAATAAATGTCATGATTTGTTGTCAGTAAAAAATTGGTGCCGTTTGTAAATGTTTGCGTTCTGCCAGTAAATTTCACTTCGGGGGGTTGGCAACACTGGTCTGTCCACAGACTCCGTTGACCATCTGACATTTGTAAAAATGAATCAGTCCTGGATTAGCAGCAGCTATCAAGCCCCTGGTGCGGATGCTGCTGATTAAGTTTTATTGGGATCTCAAATTTCTGAAAGACTGTCTAGGTCAGTGGTTCTCAACCCCAGGCCTTGGGACCCACCAACAGGCCAGCTTTTAAGTATTACCTTGGGGAGTTGCAGACTAGAATACTGCAATCACTGAGCAGCAAGTGATATCACCTGTGATGTATTTCAGCTATCTTGCAAACCTGGCCTGTTGGTGGGTCCTGAGGACTGGAGTTGAGAACCACTGGTCTAGGTTGTCTAGCTTTGTTGGTGTTGATGTTATCTGGAAGTAATTTTTTTTACAGGTTTCATAGGCACAATATACACCCAGGGACCAAGTTTTCCGCACTTGTTTGACAGGTGCATCAAATTTACATTTTTTACAGCAAGACCAATTTTGCTCTCATCAAGAGTACCTCTAGAAGGTTACGGGGTGAAGGCACCAGCAACACCCAAAGAACAATTATCCCACAACTGTTTGACAAAGACATCAAGCTAAATTTTTTTACAGCAAGGCCAATTTTCAGGGATATCACACGCAGGCATCCAGCAAGGGTGATCAGATGAGTTGGCAGCACCTTAAGGAATCAGGACCAGATGAATAAGTAAACAATATGTTTATTAAGAAAATCACACATCCAATACCAACACCAGTAAATCATAAACAAGAAAGTGGAAAATAAACGGAACAATGAAAACCCTAAGTAAATAACCTAACTATACCTATCTAACTATATACAAGTTTGGGTGAACACACATGAGAAAGACAGGCAAAGACAAAAGACAAGGGGAGCAGGAAGCCATTAATGGCAGCAGAAAGCAGGTTCCATGGGACAGGTCTCCAGATTAGGGTACAAGGTACAGGAACAGATCAGGCTCAGGCATGGACACGGCTTGCAGAGAAAATACTAAAGCACTGGACCTCAGGCTTATATACCCCCAGCAGTCCTATCAGGTGCAGCCTAATTACCTGTATGATCCATCTGATGGGAGACATCTGCTGGTGGCCACCAGAACTACACCCTTTGGTTCTAAACACAACAGTGCCTCCAGCAGGTGACCCAAGCAATGACACAGGTCCTGACACCAATTCTTGCGTTCACCAATAGTACCTCTAGAATGTTATGGGGTGAAGGCACCAATGACATCCAAAGACCAATTTTTCCACAACCGTGTGACAGGGGCGTCAAATTAAATTTTTTTACAGCAAGCTCAATTCTTACTTTCATTAAGAGTACCTCGAGAAGGTTACAGGGTGAAGGCACCAACACCACCCAAAGACCATTTTTTCCCCAACTGTTTAACAGGGACGTCAAATTTCAATTTTTTACAGCAAGGCCACCAACAACACCCAAAGACCAATTTTTTTGCAGCTGTATGACAGGGGCATCAAATTTCATTTTTTTTAAAAGAAAAACAATTCTTGCTTTCATCAAGAGTTCCTCTATAGGGTTACAGTGTGAAGGCACCACCAACACCCAAAGCCCAATTTTTCCACACCTTTTCCTTCTATCCAAAGTCTGCAAAAGAGATACCAGGCTTTAGCTAAAAAAAAAATGTTAATCTTGGCCTGAGTGTACTATAATTTAGTTTCTTCACATAAGGCTTGCTCACTGTGGTGTGAAACTATTTCCATCCGAAATCTGCCAAAGAGACACCAAAATTTATCCCGAGTTCTGAGTGCGCTAAAATGTGGCCTCATCATACAGACTGCCCAAGCTGCAGAGCATCCCCTCCCCTTACATTAGATGTCAAGAGCCACCCCACCATCAGAAGTTGAGTCCCCCACTCTCCCTTACATCACAGTGTGACCCCCTTTCCTTATGCTGCTGCTGGGAAGAAGCTAGATGCATTACTTGAAAGCAGAAAGTAAGGGTCTGGAGGAGGACCAGAGGAGGGCTGGAGGTGTGAGGGCCACATGAAATGGCCTGGAGGGCCGGATTCAGCCCGTGGGCCTTGTGTTTGACACCTGTGTCCTAGGTAGTCCATCCCCCCCTACAGTTAGAACACACTGAGGGAACACAGTTAACCTCTTGATCGCTCCCTAGTGTTTAACCCCTTCCCTGCCAGTGACATTTATACAGTAATTAGTGGCTATTTTTAGCTCTGATCACTGTATAAATATCAGTGGTCCCAAAATAGTGTCAAAAGTATCCGATCTGTCTGCCTCAATGTCGCAGTTCCACTTAAAATCGCAGATCACTGCCATTCGTAGTAGTAAAAAAAAATAATAAAGAAAATGCAATAAATCTATCCCCTATTTTGTAGACGCTTTAACTTTTGCGCAAACCAATCAATATATGCTTATTGCGATTTTTTTTTTACCAAAACTATGTAGAAGAATATATATTGTCCTAAACTGAGGAAGAAATGTGTTTTTTTATGTATTTTTTGGGATATTTATTATAACAAAATATAAAAAATATAGCTTTTTCCACAATTGTCGGTCTTTTTTTGTTTATAGCACAAAAAATAAAAATCGCAGAGGTGATCAAATACCACCAAAAGAAAGCTCTATTTGTGGGGAAAAAAGGATGTCAATTTTGTTTGGGTACAACGTTGTACGACCACGCAATTGTCAGTTAAAGCGACGTAGTGCCGTATTGCAACAAATGCTCTGGTCAGTAAGGGGGCAAATCCTTCAGGGGCTGAAGTGATTAAAATCACTGCTCCTTTAAAAACAAATATTTTTAAAACTTTTTTTTGCATTGGTACATGTCCCCCAGGGCAGTGCACGGCCCCTATACCCTTTTTATGGCTAATAACTTGCAAATAAACCTTCAAAATGGGGACTTTTGATTTTTCCTGTTTGGGTCCCATAGACTTCAATAGGGTTCTATGTTGGGTCTGAATTTTTGCAATGTTGGAGAGTCTGGCGCAAACCAAACTGAGGGGTGTCAGTCAACAATAGCCTGACCTTTTGACATATTTGACTTATGGCATATATAATACAACAATGCCTTCTAGAGTTTGAGCTGGGAAATGTTTCACTCATAAAACTGATATAGAAAACAATACGCCCTTGCAGGAATGACTACTTATTCTTTCCAAATAAAAGGTAAGCAATAGGGATGAGCTTCGTGTTCGAGTTGAACCCATGTTCGACTCAAACATCGGCTGTTCGGTCGTTCGCCGAATTGCGAACGATATGGGCCGTTCGCGCCAAATTCGTGTGGCGCGTTACGGCCCATAATTCACTGCGGCATCGCAGTGCATTGCTTGCTGATGATTGGCCAAGCATGCACTATGACCCGCATGCTTGGCCAATCACAGCGCCGCCTGAACAGAGAGCCGTAATTGGCCAAAGCCATTGGCTTTGGCCAATTATGGCTCAGGGGATTTAGTACACGCCCCATACTATATAAGGCCGCCTGCACGGCGGCCCTGTGCAGTGTGTTCCGGTGTGCTGAGAGATAGAGAGAGAGAGAGAGACAGTGTCATTTCATTTGAGTTAGCTAGATTAGGCAGGGCAGTCAGTCAGTTAGCTGCACTTAAAGTGTATTGTGTATATATATGCATCCCAGGTGTTGCATATATATATATACACTGTATTCAGTTTAGCTAGATCCGTTCTTGTTATCTTCCTACTGACAGGTAGGCTTGTCTTGTTACAGTATTTACAGCTACCTGAAGAAAATTACTGGTGTTCTGTTGATCCTATTAGTACCACAGTCAGGCAGCTAGACTATTTACATTTAGTGCAGTGCGTCCTGCTCACAGTGTTCAGCTAGATCCATTCCTGTTATCTTCTTACTGACAGGCAGGCTTGTCTTGTTACAGTATTTACAGCTACCTGAAGAAAATTACTGGTGTTCTTTTGATCCTATTAGTACCACAGTCAGGCAGCTAGACTATTTACAGTTAGTGCAGTGCGTCCTGCTCACAGTGTTCAGCTAGATCCGTTCCTGTTATCTTCCTACTGATAGGCAGGCTTGTCTTGTTACAGTATTTACAGCTACCTGAAGAAAATTACTGGTGTTCTTTTGATCCTATTAGTACCACAGTCAGGCAGCTAGACTATTTACATTTAGTGCAGTGCGTACTGCTCACAGTGTTCAGCTAGATCCGTTCCTGTTATCTTCTTACTGACAGGCAGGCTTGTCTTGTTACAGTATATAAAACTACCTGAAGAAAATTGCTGGTGTTCTTTTGATCCTATTAGTACCACAGTCAGGCAGCTAGACTATTTACAGTTAGTGCAGTGCGTCCTGCTCACAGTGTTCTGCTAAACCTACAAGTTAGTGGGGTGCGTCCTGCTCACAGTGTTCAGCTAAACCTACAAGTTAGTGGGGTGCGTCCACCTCACAGTGTTCAACTAAACCTACAAGCTAGTGGGGTGCGTCCTGCTCACAGTGTTCAGCTAGATCCGTTTCTGTTATCTTCTTACTGACAGGCAGGCTTGTCTTGTTACAGTAAATACAGCTACCTGAAGAAAAATGCTGGTGTTCTTTTGATCCTATTAGTACCACAGTCAGGCAGCTAGACTATTTACAGTTAGTGCAGTGCGTCCTGCTCACAGTGTTCAGCTAAACCTACAAGTTAGTGGGGTGCGTCCACCTCACAGTGTTCAGCTAAAGCTACCTGTAGAAGGTTGGTGGTGTTCTCATACTACAGGCAGGCAGTTGATTTTGCTAGCTGCAGTATCAGTACATATATATATATATATATATATATATATATATATATATATCCCAGCTTAGTCCAGCTACAGGCCATTAGTATGTCTGGAAGGCCAAGAAGGAGAGGCAGACAGTCACAAGCCAATAAGAGAGGGCAAGCAGGCTCTGTGTCTAGTGCTGGTCGTGAAGACAGTGCACCCTCATCAGCACGTGGCCATGGGACACGCTTTGCCTTTTTTTCGGCAGCTGGCCATGTTGAGCCGCAACATGCGGAAGACTTGGTCGAGTGGATGACCAAGCCGTCCTCATCCTCCTCATCCTCTCTCACCCATGCCCAGGGTACTTTGTCTGGCAAAGCAGCGGCCTCTTCCCAATGTCATCATTGACTCCTTCTCTAGCCCCACCATGTCCTCCTGAGGAGTCCCTCGAACTGTTTGACCACAGTGTTGGGTACTACTCCAGGAGGATGCCCAGCGTTTGGAAGGCTCTGATGATGATACTGAGCTCGATGAAGGCAGTAACATGAGCATGGACAGAGGGGGTGCCCAAGAAGGACAGCAATCTGGCAGTCATGCTCCCCCTGCTGCAGCATACTGCCAGGTTTACTCCAGTGATGAGGAGGGAGGGGATGATGAGGTCACTGACTCAATGTGGGTGCCTGATAGGAGAGAGGAGGAGGAGGAGGCGGCACATCACCAACGAGGCAGGATGCCCTCCAGGGGCCAGCCTAAGGGCAGCACATTGACTGCATCACACCCCAAAGCTCCACATGTGCAGGGCGCTGCAGTCTCTGCGCGTTATTCAAAAAGTTCTTTGGTGTGGGCCTTTTTTGAGACGAGTGCATCAGATCGCACCGCTGCTATTTGGAACATATGTCTCAAGTGTATCTCACGTGGCCAAAACATCTCCCGCTTGGGTACCACATGCTTGACCAGACATATGTTGACCTGCCATGCAGTTCGTTGGCAAGCGTATCTAAAAGGCCCACACCAAAGAACAAAGAGGACCTCTCCTTGCTCCTCATCAGCTGAGATTTCCAACCCCACTAGACCTTCAGTCCTCTCTGAGACCTGCACTGAGAGGAATGAAGGTGTAGAATTAGGTGTGTCACAGCCAAGTACTTGTGGGCAATCTGCTTTTGGTACACCGACGTCAGATTGTACCAGGCAAATTTCCCTGCCCCAGCTGCTGCACCGCCGAAAGAAGTTTGCTCCCAGCCATCCACATGCCCAGCGGTTGAATGCTAGCTTGGCAAAATTGCTAGCACTTCAACTGCTGCCTTTCCAGTTGGTAGACTCTGCCCCCTTCCGTGAGTTTGTGGAATGTGCGGTTCCTCAGTGGCAGGTACCCAAACGCCACTTTTTCTCATGGAAGGCGATTCCGGCTCTCTACCGGCATGTGGAAGGCAATGTCCATGCCTCGCTGGACAGGGCGGTCAGCGGTAAGGTGCATATTACCGCTGACTCATGGTCCAACAGGCATGGACAGGGACGTTACCTAAGTTTCACGGCGCATTGGGTGACTCTGCTGGCAGCTGGGAAGGATGCAGGACAAGGTGCAGTAGTGTTGGAGGTTGTTCCGCCACCACGCCTCCAAAATGCTAATGATTGTGACACACCTCTCTCCTCCACCCCTCCTCTTCTTCTTCCTCCATGGCCTCTTCCTGTGCTTTGTCCTCGGAACCAGCAGTGCTCTGTAGCCGTTCAAGGGGCTACGCAAGTACGCAGGCCAAAAGATGCCATGCGGTGCTTGAGCTGGTGTGCTTGGGGGACAGGAGCCACACTGGGGCAGAGGTTCTGTCAGCTCTGCAGGGGCAGGTTCAGAGGTGGTTGACGCCACGCCAACTTAAGGCAGGAATGGTGGTTTGCGACAATGGCACCAACCTCCTCTCTGCCCTCTGACAGGGACAAATGACCCATGTGCCCTGTTTGGCTCACGTCCTTAACTTGGTGGTGCAGCGGTTCTTGGGCAGGTACCCGGGCTTACAGGATGTCCTGAGGCAGGACAGGAAAGTCTGTGTGCATTTCCGCCGGTCATATAATGCCAGCGCTCGGCTGACGGACCTCCAAAAGGAGTTTAACCTGCCCAAGAACCACCTAATCTGTGACATGCCCACCAGGTGGAACTCAACGTTGGCCATGCTGCAGCAGCTGCACACGCAGCAGAGGGCCATCAATGAGTACCTGTGCGACTATGGCACCAGGACAGGGTCAGGGGAGCTTGGTTTCTTTTTCCCCACGCCAGTGGGCCATGATCAGGGATGCATGCACTGTCCTGTCACCATTTGAGGAGGCCACGAGGATGGTGAGCAGTGACAGTGCATGCATCAGTGACACTGTCCCCCTTGTCCACCTGTTGGAGCACACGCTGCATGGCATCATGGACAGGGCACTTGAGGCAGAACAGAGGCAGGAAGAGGAGGACTTCCTTAGCTCTCAAGGCCCCCTTTATCCAGACAGTGTTCCTGTGTTCCCGCTGATCACACAGGAAGAGGAGGAGGAGGAGGAGGAGGAGGAGGAAGATTGTGTCAGTATGGAGGTGGAGCCTGGCACTCAGCATCAGCAGCAGTCTTTAAGGGATCAATCCCAAGAAACACATGGACTTGTACGTGGCTGGGAGGAGGTGGCTGCGGACCATGTCGTCCTTAGTGACCCAGAGGACTCCGGACCGAATGCCTCAGCAAACCTACGCTGCATGGCCTCCCTGATCCTGCAAAGCCTGCGTAAGGATCCTCGTATTCGTGGTATCAAGAAGAAGGACCAATACTGGCTGGCAACCCTCCTTGATCCACGTTACAAGGGTAAGGTTGCGGACCTTATCTTGCCATCACAGAGGGAGCAGAGGATGAAACATCTTCAGGAGGCCTTGCAGAAAGGTCTGTGCAACGCGTTCCCAGAGACTGGGAGGTTACAAACTCCTGTTTCTGGACAACGTGTTGCTGAGGCTTTGGTCAGTCAAAGAAGGAGCGGTGGAGAAGGTGGCCATCTGACCGATGCGTTCAGACAATTTTTTGGTCCGCAGCCCCAAGGTATGATCGGTTCCAGCAACCATCGCCAGCGTCTGTTTTACATGGTGCAGGAATACCTAGGGCCAAGATCAGACTTGGACACCTTTCCCACCAAAAATCCTCTGGGTTACTGGGTCTTGAGGATGGATCACTGGCCAGAGCTTGCACAGTATGCAATTGAGCTACTGGCCTGTCCTGTATCCAGCGTTCTTTCGGAACGCAAATTCAGTGCTGCTGTAGGCGTGGTAACCGATCACAGGGTGCGTTTGTCCACTTACTCGGTCGATCGACTGACTTTCATAAAAATGAATCAGTCTTGGATCACCACCAGCTACCAAGCACCTGATGCTGATGTAACCGAATAATTTTTTTTGAAATCTCAGATCCCTTCAAAGACTGCCTATGCTGATGCTGAGTGACTATCCCTGAGTAATTATCCTCTTCCTCCTCAATCATCATGCTGATAGCTTGTAAGAACATTTTTGGTTCTGGGCGCCACCACCAGTGCCTAAGGCACAATTTTTCAGCCCCTGTTTAACAGGGGCGTGTAATTACAATTTTTGATGTAATACTTTTCAGCAGGGCTCGTTCCTGCATTCCAACTAGAGTGTCTGTGAGGGGTTGCAGTGTTGTGGCACCAGCACCAGTGCCCAAGACCCATTTTTTCTGCCCCTGTTTAACAGGGGCGTGTAATTACAATTTTTGATGCAATACTTTGCAGCAGGGCTCGTTCCTGCATTCCAACTAGAGTGTCTGTGAGGGGTTGCAGTGTTGTGGCACCAGCACCAGTGCCTAAGGCCCAATTTTTCTGCCCCTGTTTAACAGGGGCGTGTAATTACAATTTTTGATGCAATACTTTGCAGCAGGGCTCGTTCCTGCGTTCCAACTAGAGTGTCTGTGAGGGGTTGCAGTGTTGTGGCACCAGTGCCTAAGGCCCAATTTTTCAGCCCTTGTTTAACAGGGGCGTGTAATTACAATTTTTGATGCAATACATTGCAGCAGGGCTCGTTCCTGCGTTCCAACTAGAGTGTCTGTGAGGGGTTGCAGTGTTGTGGCAACAGCACCAGTGCCTAAGGCCTAATTTTTCAGCTCCTGTTCAACAGGGGCATGTAATTACAATTCTTGATCTAATATTTCACAGCAGGGCCCTGTGAGGGCTTACAGTGTTGTGGCCACAGCAACACCTAAGGCCCAAATTTCTGCTGAGTATATAGGGCAGGACCCTACTTTCAAACATCTAACTTACAAACGACTCCTACTTGCAAACGGAAGGAGACAACAGGAAGTGAGATGAAATCTACCCCTAGGAAGGGAAATTCTCTCCTGTAAGAGTTAATATGGGAAAAACATTTCTCCTTTCCACTGATGCTTTCCAATCCTTGTTCCACAAAAAAACCCAAATTTTCAAAAAACATTTTTCATTGGGACAAAAAGTAAGGTGAAATCTTCTGAAGAGGAGGAAAGACAGCAAAACAAATGTCACAGGGGTGATAACCCTTCCCTATGTTTTCCAAAAAGCTTAAAAAAGATTTTTTGGCTGGAGCTAAACACGTTAAAAATGTACCCGTTCAAAATTACAAAGAGATTCTACTTAACAACAAACCTACAGTCCCTGTCTTGTTTGCACCGCCTGTATACTGCTGTTCAGAGTATATAGGGCCTGGTGGCCCCACACCTTTCCTTATTTTAATTTGGGTGCGGGGTTCCCCTTAATATCCATACAAGACCCAAAGGGCCTGGTAATGGACTGGGGGGTACCCATGCCGTTTGTCTCACTGATTTTCATCCATATTGCCAGGACCCGACATTACATTAAACCCGCAAGCAGTTTTAAATGAGATTTTTTCCTTTAAAAATGACATTTGATGCAGGGACTGTTCTAAACACGGGAAACATGCATCACTTTACAGGCATACTATAGACACCCCCCAGGTACGATATTTAAAGGAATATTTCACTTTTTTTTTTTTACTTTAAGCATCATTAAAATCACTGCTCCCAAAAAAAAAGGTATGCGCCAGGCAGACTCTATAACCACAAGATGATCAAAGAAGAAACTGCACCTGGGAACGACACTAAAGCTACCCAATGAGAGAGAGATTCATTTCTGCAATTGCTCATATAACTGGAAACCCTTGTTGCCTATAAAGTTTGTGAAGCTGCTATAACCTGAGCTTAGTGACTTTTATTGTATTCATATTGTACATGCGCATTTACTACATGTCTTGTATTGTGTTCCTACTAATGTAAATGGTTTGTATGTACAAGATTTTTGTCCAGTAAAGCATGTTAACTGCTTGCCACCTGCACACAGTACATTTCCTGCAGACACAGCAGTACACATGCGCATCAGAACGATCCCTTGGATCCACTGGACACAGTAGTCATGGGACTGAGTGCTATTGCACATGTACAAACGGGTGAACACAGCGAATCACAGGGCTCAGTACCCAGCCAGGGTATCAAGTGATTACTATGACTAATCATAACGATTACATGATATTATAAAGCAAACTATCATGAATGGCTTTCATTCATGAACAGCTTGCGTACTGTTGTGATGCTGTGATTGGCCCACATCTATTACAGGATACATGGCACCCTGTACTGAGTGATTAGCTGTAGCTAATTACAGCATGTCAACAGTAAGCAAGCTGTCATAAATGGAAGATCATTTGTGACAGTTAACTATTGCTTTTAACAGTAGTTATCAATATTATAAGCAATAACATTGTACAAAAATCCCTGATCCCCCCCAGAGTAGTACTGAACTACACTAATGAAAATATGCAAAAAATGTAATAAAATATTCTTTTTTCTTTTCTTTACACCAGTCACCAATCAATGTCCCTGATCGCTGCCATACCAGTCATATGATGATGCAGTACTGCACTGGTGACAGTATGTAAGAAAAAATCCCAAATTTTATTTAACTTAAAAAAAAATTTAAAAATCTATTTAAAAAAAATTGCCATACCTCTTACTAAAGACTTTGGACTGTCTACTTTCCAAAAATCAGTCATTTGTGGGGTATTTGTATTGTCCTGGCATTTTAGGACCTCAAGAAATTAAATAGGTTGTCAGTACATTAGGACTGATCAATTTTCAAATATACGGTACCATATATACCATAGTTTGTAGACTCAAAGCAAAACATATGTCTATTTATGCATGAAGCATTAAAGCAGGCAAACTAAGCTATGGGCAAGAGGGGTTTGCCATCAAAGTTCATTAGCTAGTCTGTTTGCTAGTGAGTGACGTCCAGGTCATCGCGGAGCACTCACATTTTGTATCCATTGCCAATTTTGGAGTCTCTACACCCCTTGAGGTCTATTGCCTTTTTTTTATATTTGCATATTTTCACAAACTTTTGTAAACATAATGAACAATGCTTGGAACCCTTTTTATTGTTTTTTGTTATTAACATCCCCAGTCGGAAGTGTGCTGCATACTTTATCTGTTGTTGGAGTGGACTATTACCACACTTTGATCCTATAGAAATGCACTCTCACTACAGCAAGCAATGATGAGAATTTTTCTTAAATTTTCCATTGGGGTTTGATATGGCTTTAATCTCAGGGGAACAAATCATGAGCACAGTTTTCATGGTTAGGCTTTGGTATGTCTCCTCTTGGCCAGTAAAGCCAGCTTGTGCCCGATATAACAAATCAGAAAGCCAGAAGAAGTAGGCCAGAGTCATAAAAGCTGTGGTTCTTTTTGGAATGCCAGATGGCCCTGGGATTTTAGGATTTCTAAAGAGCAGCAGGGATAAGATCAAAGAGATTGCTGAGGGCCAATCTAAAAGGTGGAAATGGTAGGTCATCCAGGTAATGTGATTAGTAGCATTGATTATTGAAAATGTGGGATGAGATAATTGTGTAAGTTGAACTTTCCTAAGGAAAATACTAGTTATTTTGCTTGTTTCAGGCAGCCAGTCCACCAACACTTTCAGAAATAGGTCAGCAACAAAAGACCCCATATTTCGTAGCACAGGTCGTTTTCAAAATTACACCAAGTGGTTTATTATTCTCACCTATTATTTGTATCAGAAGTCATACCCTTTCTTAAGACCAAATATGATTTCAGTCTAACGCATAATAAGTTGCTTTTATTTGCCCAAATGTGTGCTTTAGGCAGTGTGTGTTGACAAGTAATCAAAGCCTCAAAACATTTTGATAAAATTAAATTCCTACCAAAACATCTTTATTTACCTTAACACACATGAAGAAATTAGTCTGGGTGATAATACTGTAGGGAATGACCAAGTTACAAAGTTACATAAATGATTAGTTAGTTAGGCTGATAAAAGAAGTCAAGTCCATCTAATTCAATCAATAATGTTGTTGCTTTGTTTTTACCGGTTGCCTTTTGTACGGAGGCTGAGAGTTCTGGATTTTGAAACAGGAGCTCAAAGTAAGTTTTGCAAACATTAGGGCTTGACCAAATTAACAGAATTGCCACAAATGGTCTTTACATCTTAGCCTTGACCTTTAAACAAAATTGATTGCATGCAGTTTGAGCTGGTTGTTGAGGAAGGCCTCCAGAGTGGAACTACAGATCACAAGGCTCTACAGACCAAATTTGATGGCACCCCACATAAAAACAAAGTGGCATCTGGCAGTAACACAGTCACTGATCCTCACAATGGGAAGTAGAAAGGTAACAGGAGAGCTGTCAGTATAGTCAGTGCACTAATAGGGAGGCGTTCTGTGGAAAGTGGTTGTCTGGTAGGGATGAGCTTCGTGTTCGAGTCGAAAATTTGAAAACCATTTATCATTTTCCTTCCACTTCACAATAAATTAAATTAAATATTATAATCATCCTATTATTTTGGTTACTGTAGTGCGGTACTATTTTAATTTGAATTGCAACACTATGAAGTTCCTCCTCTGTTTTTTATGTGCCGCATATTGAGTATTTACTACTAGAGAACTGGAGAGTAAAAGATCTATCCAGGTTGCCATTACTAGATTGGGATATAAAAAAAAACTCTGTTAGACCTCCTATAATCTCGGCTCTAAGCTTCTGGTAAGCAGTATAAGCGTGAGAAGGTGGTGGAGCATTGGGGGTTTTTTCACTGAAGATAACACAAGCTGCTCGGAATTTGATAACAGAATTTATGGACTTTTTTGCACTGTGGATCACTTGATTGTTGTTTTTTTATATCTATGTACCGTATATACTCGAGTATAAGTCATTCCGAGTATAAGTCGAGGCCCTAATTTACCACAAAAAAAATGGGAAAAACTTAGTGACCCGAGTATAAGACGAGGGTGAGAAATGCACAGCTACTGTAAGTGGAAAAGAGGATCAACAATACCCATTTGCAGCATCGCTGTGCCCATTTGCAGCCATACTGTGCCCATTTTCAGCCATAGGTCCCCTGAACTTCAAACTCGGTAGTTAAGGGTTCCTAGATGTCCCCTAGCTGCAGCCAAAATTTGTGGTCTCTGAACCCAAAGGGTCCCGAAATGACATTGCTGCAGATAGACACAGTTGACCGAATTTGGGGCCCCGTATCTCGGGGCCACTTAGTGCTAAGAACCCCAAATTTGGTGTGCAAACCCAGTGGAACGAGCACCATATAATTTCCAAAGCTGGGTTTTCTAGCACCAAGTGGCCCCGAAATACAGGGCCCCAAAAATCAGTTCAGAAAATGTCAAGCACTTTTCTGCTGCAGAGAATGACATTTTCCGAACCGATTTTGGGGCTCCGTATCTCGGGGCCACTTGGTGCTAGGAACCCCAGCTTTGGATATGGTACCAGGTCCACTGGGTTTGCATACCAAATTTGGGGTTTCTAGCACCACGTGGCCCTGAGATACGGGGCCCCAAAGTTGGTTCGGAAAATGAAATTTTTTTGTTGCAGAAAAGTGCTTGACTCAAGTATAAGTCGAGGGGGGCACTTTCAGCACAAAAAGATGTGCAGAAAAATTCGACTTATACTCGAGTATATACAGTATATATTATTAGAATCACTGATTTGGTCATTTTTGTGGACACCTAAATTTTTAATATGATCACATTTATTATGATTGCATTTAATCACTTAAGGATCGCCCACCGTTTGTATACTGCGGCAGGGCAGCCCTATTGTGCAAATTATGTACCTGTACACTAGACACAGTGGAGAGCCGATGTGCGGGTTCGGCGGCTTCGATGTCCATCGGTCACCCGCGATATGTCCATTGGGCACCTGCGATCGCTCCTCAGAGAGGCAGAATAGTACAGTGAGATTGTCTGTTCCTAGTGATTAGGAACAGCGATCTCTCTTTATTCCCAGTCAGTCTATTCCCCCCACGGTTAGAAACACCTCCCTAGGACACACTTCCCTGCCGGTATCATTTATACAGTGATCAGTGAATGTTTTTAGCTCTGATCACTGTAATAATGTCACTGGTCCCAAAAAAGTGTCAAAAGTGCTTATTGTTGTTTATTCTTCTCCCTTCCGAAGCCGGCGTCATTGTTACTGCTGTCTTCCACATCTTTGCAGTCTAACATTTCCGCTCTTACTTGCGATATTGGCTAGAATCCCACACATGAGCATTGAATGCTGGCCAAGCAAACAGCAAACTGCAGCCGGTGTTCTGCCCGATAACTCCAACTCGCCAAAATCTATAACCACGACACTTCCGGTGACTCTCCAGCATCAGTAAGTGGAGATTTAGACGACTTGGCTGTTTTTACAGAACACTGGTAGCATCTATATTATGGTACACAGTATATGAGTGGACATTGTTAGTCCGCCCGCTAATAACAACCAACATGTACAAAGTAGTATGATATGTGGCGCTTACTGAAAAATTGTATAAAAACACTAATAAAATCTATTTAAAATGTAAAACAACCAAATATAATGGAGATTCACTCGGAAAATCCAGATACTAATTGTGTCTTACAATTAATCTTCCATCGCATTGTGTAACCAAAGATTATAGCAAACCATTGTTACATCAAAGAATGAATCCAAAATGCCCCACTTCCAAACTGGCACTAATAGAGCCTCTCAATGAGTGATAGATAATATCCAAGAAACAAGAAATATCTTCTACTACAGTGAAAACAAATAATACTTTTCTAAAAGGTCAAGCAAAACACAGTAATAAGGTGCACATTAATGCATTCATAGAAAACTGTGCAAAAAATCAGTTAATAATAAATATAACTATGAATATATATATATATGTAGTGCTGGTAGATTTTTAAATCTACTCCTTCTAGGTAAATTTAGTGGGTCATCTGTTCTGTACATAGTTCAGATTTAGTTTATTGTCAGATTTAGCATCTGTTCCAGTTTGGCTGTGTTGCGTGTAGTTTCACACTGTGCCTGTGGGTGTCGTTGTCACCATGGGTCGGTGTTGGAAAAGCAGCAAGCTGAAGTGTATGAGTGCTCTTCTGTCCCGGAGATAACTCGGCGGAGGTGGTCCTCTGAGTTGCATTCTGGGAGAGGGTATTTATGGACAGACACCATGTTTTAGGGAGCTTTTACCTCGTGGCCCTCCTGGCCTAGGGGCATGTGTCAGTGAGTTCTATTTTGCGGCCCTCTGGCCTGGAGGGTTGCGTTGCGGCAGCCGAGCGGGTAGACCCAGAAGCCTGTCTGGGGCCTGCTATCGCTGGGATGGTCCTGTGCTGTCTGTCCTGCGGGAAGAAGCCGGACAATCGGGAAGATCCAGGGGAGGACCCATCTTGGAAGGGACCATGCAAGGCTGGTCTTAAGAAGGGCCTGGTGACTCGATTGGAGGACGTATCCTAAACTACCTTACCGCACAAGTACTGCCGGGTCGGCTTAAAGGTTCTGGTACTGTGTTTGCTGTTCATCAAAACGAATACATCCTGTGGCAGAGGATCGTACGGTTTTATTTCAATCAAGTCTGCGGCAGAGACTTTTTGTTCGTGCTGCGTAGCGGCTGCTAGGTTGGTGAGAGAGACCTATCCGGGCGGGCAAAGATTTAATCCTGAGCTGAAGATACATTCATCCCAAAGATTTCAAGTCCTTAGTGCTACACCAAGAAAAAGGTATTTGAACTTCCCTGCAACTCTCCTTCTACCTCTTTCCTGCTACTTCTTCTAGTTATCTCCCATTAGAGCATTGGAAAAATACTCAAGTGACTGATGCCTACATTGTTTGATAATAAGCTCAACGGAACCCTAGATCCAGTGCCGGTGAAATAACAGGTAAAAAGGTGATGGTAACAGCCCGCTAAAAATCAGCAGCTACGCTGTGAGTTAGTGCTACATGTGGGGGCTCATCTGGGATTGTTTGCCGTTACCCTGAGCAGCCCTGAGAAGTATTTCATCGGGAGTTTATGTTAAAAGAGGTTTCTTGACTTTGTCACTTTTCCAGGAAAAGAAGGGGTTAAATTGCAGAACTTTATTTCTGACTGCGTAGGCTGCGGGTGAGAATTAAAAGCCGGGGAGCTACATTATCAGAGGAACAAGTGGGAGGAGTCTAATCTACTTGTTACCGCATGGAACGTGGTAGTGTGTGTGGCGCCAAAGGAGAGAGAAGCCTCGTGATTGTGTTGAGAGTATCAGAGTGCAGCCATGTCTTCTTTCTCATTGGTACCGTCGACAATGGGGTCCAAGATGTTCCCTACAAGTACCGCTGTGGGTGCTATGCTGACCGGAACCCTGCTAACAGATACCGGCATTCGTTTGAAGCCGCAGGGGCGGTTCCTCCTATACACAGTTGGAGATATCGAAGGGCTGGGCATGCTTTGCCACAAGTGTGAAGGACTGGCCATACATCTCCGTCCATTTGTTTGCTGTTTGCAGTGCGGAGAATATTTGTTCACAGTGGAGCAACGTACAATGTCACCCCGTGCTTATCGTGTGGATTGGGCTACAGGTATTGCCACAGTGGAAACTACTGTCATTGCTGTTGGAGAGCAACGGCCGTGGTCTCGTCTGCTACCGAGAGTGCTTCCGAGGGAGATGTCGCTGTCACTGCTTCATCAGCGGACATCACCTTTATTTCTACTTCTACCACACCTATCCCTGTTGCACCTGTTCCAAGGAAGGTGGGATATGTGAAGGCTTCCCGCGGCCGTGGTCGAGGCCTACCCCAGAGACTACCCGAACCGGAGCCGGAGGAGTATGTGGATCCGGAGAAGTCCACGTCAGGAACGGGTGAGAGATCAAAGGGGAACATATCTGAGACTCTCTGTAAATATTTGCCAGCGGAAGAGTTGAAAGACTCGGAGATAGATTCTATGTCAAATCTCTCCGGTGATGATGATTTGTTTGAGACAATGTCACAGAAACTGCTGTGGGCCCAGGGTGAAGATGTTGCTTCTGCCCTTACTTTCTCAGAATGGATAGCCATGAATTCTGGTAAGACATCACCATGTGTGGAGCCGCACAGTACTACCAAAGAGACATTGTTTAAAGTTGCTAGTTTGCTTGAGAGTGAACCGACACCTATCGGATCTATGGTGCATAAATCGCCAAATTCTTGTGTGCCTCCTGGTTTGGGGAAAAATAGAACTTTGCCTAGACTTGCTCATTTACAGAGAGTGCTCACCAAACGTGTTGCCAGAGAATATGCTCTGGAAATGCCCTATGTGACTCAGGAAATTATGCAGAAAATTGAGGCCAACTGGGAACAGTGGTACCGTGAAGCTGTTTGGGACTATTTGTCTGTACCAAAACCTTTCTGGAAAGCTGGGTATTCTGCTGCTATGGATGAATGTTTCAATGGATGTTTGCTGCATTGGAACTATGGTCAGCACATCTATGCTGACAAGGTGGTCATTTGCAGACCCGGAAAAGATGACATTGTCTACTTTATCGCCACTGTGGATAAGCAAGGGAAGAAACTGACATTGCCAGATCCCCGGTTTTATTGGTGATTATGCAAAGAAGAGACTGTTGTCTTCTGCTCTTCTAAAAAGAATAAGAGAACTTTGGGGAGTATAGACAGCTAGTGTTAGTGTTTAGAGATCTCCGTGGTCAAGAGATTTTATTCATCTCAGCGCTTATATATCCAAAGTTTCTTTACTGAAAAAAAAAAATAATAATAATGCAATATGCCCCAAGATAGGGATGGACTTTTCAAGTTATTTCAGTTTATTTTCATTAGAAGAAAATATGTGGGAAGAGAGTGTCATTCTTTTGTGGAATAAGGCTTTGCTCCTAAATTGTTAGTGATGCTACTGTACATATTTCTTGGGTGTCTAATTTTTTTCTTTCAGGAACAATCAGATCTCCTATCAAGCTGTTAGACTTTTCAGGTAGGTAGATAGTGGGGTTTTCTGACATGTTTAATGTGATTTCTTTTGCTGATGTGAATATGTTGTTGTATAAATATTAAAACTGTAACATTTCTATACTATACTTTCTTCCTTCTCATCCAAGTTCTAAGTTCAAATACCTACTCTCAGGCTTGAGAGTCATATTTTGCCAGACGTTGAGGACAACGTCTATTGTGGTGGGGGATGTATGTAGCGCTGGTAGATTTTCAATCTACCGCTTCTAGGTAAATTTAGTGGGTCATCTGTTCTGTACATAGTTGAGATTTAGTTTATTGTCAGATTTAGCCTCTGTTCCAGTTTGGCTGTGTTGCGTGTAGTTTCACACTGTGCCTGTGGGTGTCGTTGTCACCATGGATCGGTGTTGAAAAAGCAACAAGCTGAAGTGTATGAGTGCTCTTCTGTCCCGGAGATAACTCGGCAGAGGTGGTCCTCCGAGTTGCATTCTGGGAGAGGGTAATCCTGAGCTGAGGATACATTCATCCCAAAGATTTCAAATCCTTAGTGCTACACCAAGAAAAAGGTATTTGAACTTCCCTGCAACTCTCCTTCTACCTCTGCTACTTCTTCCAGTTATCTCCCATTAAAGCATTGGAAAAATACTCAAGTGACTGGTGCCTACATTGTTTGATAATAAGCTCAACGGAACCCTAGACCCGGTGCTGGTGAAATTACAGGTAAAAAGGTGATGGTAACAACCCGCTAAAAATCAGCAGCTCCACCGTGAGTTAGTGCTACATAAAGATAAATAATTAATTATGATTTGTATTAAAAACGTAAATCCCAATTAGCAGTGTATATTGAAAGTGTAAATGTGCAATATGTGCAACATCAATACATGAGTAAAGAGTATTTGATAACATGCAAAACCCCGCAAAAGTGTAAAGAAATTAATATAATAAATGATAATAATTGAAATACAATGTGATTCAAGAAAATGTGCTAAATAGAATGAAAAAAGAGTGTCCTCGATAAAAAAGTCCCATAGTCGATGCAATCCAGATTGTGACAATCTCAATTCAAAAATTGTGAAGGATAGCTCATCAAGAATTTCCGGTGCCAGCAATCAATCTAAGATGTATAGAAGGATGTGGTCTCCCCAGCCTCTCACCTCAAGGTTGAACGATAACAGCCCTGTTTGCAGGAGAAAAACTATCCAAACCGCTCCGCAATCCCCTAGCTCCCCTAGGGATCTCCTGCCTTACACCACACTCCGTTCTCAGGGCGTCCCAGACAGTCAGCCAAGCAATATAAGTAAAGAGGGGAGGAAGCAATTTATGGTGTAGTATTTAAAATTCACACGTTTATTACAAGTAATTCACGTACATTAAAACAATGTCAAACGAGCAAGATAGTGCGACCTCTTGCCGATCCCGGCCGTGATCTGGAAGCCCAACGTGACCCGCCTCTCTTTTTCTGACGCGTTGCGTGACTGTCACGTCACTTTCTCAAAGGGTATGGAGACGGGTGTACAACTATGACTCATATAGCAGGGATGGTTACTATGGTAACTTCTGCTCAGCCTAAAACTGGACATAGTCTCCAAGTAATAGCTTTTCATTTACTAAAAACAAATCTAGATCAATATTATAATTAACGTTTGTAATTAATTATTGAATACAAAATATAAAATATAAAGTGCATTCAATAAATTAGCACCCTCTAGTGGGCAATAATAAGTTGAAAATAGCCACATGAATAAGGATTAAATCTTGGTATATAACTGCCATTTAGTGGACAAAATAAATACTTCTAAGCTAAAAAAGATAAAGATAAAAATACATCAATAAAAAAGATTTGTGATATTGCAGCCATTGGTTATTAGACAAGCTAAGGTTATAGGTCATTACAATATTCTCAAGGAACCATAATTAATAAAATAAAAGTGGATATGTTAAGAAATATATATCATATAAGCTCATAAGGACCATGTTCATATAACCTAAAATCAAGAAGTTGTATCATAAAGGCCAACAACCCCAGCTCATAATATATATCATCTACTAGGCGACTACTAATTAATGTATAGATTGATTAATAAGAAGGATAATGGTAATAAACAAGGGATCGTCAAGCAGTCACACTATCTTGCTCGTTTGACATTGTTTTAATGTAAGTGAATTACTTGTAACAAACGTGTAAATTTTAAATACTACACCATGGAGTGTTTCCTCCCCTCTTTTTTATGACTTATATTGCTTGGCTGACTGTCTGGGGCACCCTGAGAATGAAGTGTGGTGTAAGGCAGGAGATCCCTAGGGGAGCAAGGGGATTGCGGAGCAGATTAGATCTTTTTTTCCTGCAAACAGGGCTGTTATCGTTCAGCCATGAGGTGAGAGGCTGGGGAGACCACATCCTTCTATACACCTTAGATTGATTGCTGGCACCAGAAATTCTTGATGAAATATCCTTCACATTTTTTGAATTGAGATTGTCACTGTCTCTTATCCAATCTGGATTGCATCGACTATGGGACTTTTTTTATCGAGGACACTCTTTTTTCATTCTATTTAGCACATTTTCTTGAATCACATTGGATTTCAATTATTATTTTATTAATTTCTTTACACTTTTTGCGGGGTTTTGCATGTTATCAAATACTCTTTACTCATGTATTGATGTTGCACATATTGCACATTTGCACTTTCAATATACACTGCTAATTGGGATTTACGTTTTTAATGCAAATCATAATTAATTATTTATCTTTATATATATTTATAGTTATATTTATTTCTAACTGATTTTTTGCACAGTTTTCTATGAATGCATTAATGTGCACCTTATTACTGTGTTTTGCGAGACCTTTTAGAAAAGTATTATTTGTTTTCACTAATTAGTAGAAGATATTTCTTGTTTCTTGGATATTATCTATCACTCATTGGGAGGCTCTATTAGTGCCAGTTTGGAAGCGGGGCATTTTGAATTCATTCTTTGATGTAACAATGGTTTGCTATAATCTTTGGTTACACAATGCGATGGAAGATTAATTGTAAGACACAATTACTATCTGGATTTTCCGAGTGAATCTCCATTATATTTGGTTGTTTTACATTTTTAATTGATTTTATTAGTGTTTTTATATAATTTTTCAGTAAGCGCCACATATCATACTACTTTGTGTATCTTCTTTGATTGGTGTGTGAACACCCTTATGTTGGCAGCTGCATTGTTAAGTTCTCTCGGGGTTTGTTGATTTTGTTCCTTGTTTTGTGGTTTGCGCACTGGTATTTGTTATTATTTGTTAACCAACAACATAGCCGCCTCCAAGCCAGCGACAACCTTTTTCCTCCTTACCCGGTCTTCTGTCAAAATAGCCAACTCATTGCGTACCATAGTATATACGCTGCCGGTGTTCTGTAAAAGCAGCCAACTCGTCGAAACCTCCAATTATTGCTGCTGGAGAGCCACTGGAAGTGACGTGGTTGGAGATTTTGGTGAGTTGGAGTTTTCGGCAGAACACCAGCAAATACACTCTCTCCACTCCGCATATCCCTGGATCTGTCCTGCTGTTTACACTCCCATGTGACATGGCAAGTCACATGGGGTGTATCTGGAAGCTCTGCATGGGGCTGAACTCTCACGGTATTGCAATGCAATGCTGCAGAGAGTACATGATGGAGGCATCGGCTGGAACAGACTAACGGCAAGCAGTACATGCCCTAAATAGCCGCTGATACACTATTTTATCAAAAGTATTGGTACGCATGCCTTTACATGCACATGAACTTTAATAGCATCCCAGTCTTAGTCCATAGGCCTCAATATTGAGTTGGCCCACCCTTTGCAGCTATAACAGCTTCAACTCTTGTGGGAAGACATTTTCAACAATTTCATGCTCCCAACTTAGAGGGAACAGTTTAGGGGTGGCACTCACTACACCCATGACATCACTAGAGGAGGGACTTTCCTAAAAGGGAGCCAACCTCCAATTACAACTTTACGTTTACCATACTATAATGGGAACTGAGCCATCTAGTGGTGGGCAGGCTAACTGCACCTACCAACATGTTGGTAACTCTGAATGCAGACAAATAAAAATGGCAACATTTTGTCACATTTATACAGTCAAAGCTTTATACATAGTGTGCTGCTATGTTTAATGGACAGCGGATGATAGCACTCCTATTCAGCTAATCTTATATGGGAATAGCAATGTTGGTATTGCTGCAATGAAATCCAGTGAGAATTACTGATGGTGGTTTGTCGGATGGAAAATGGTTTATAACTATAAGTAGAAAGGAAGTGAAAGTATAAAGAGTAAGGTCTCATGTACACTGCTGCATTTTTTTTCTGCCCTTAAACTCCCCTCTATGTTATCTTATGTGTCCATGAACACACATATAGGCTGTTTTCTGTACACCCTAAAATTACATTCAAAAATGCTGGACGCTGTTAAACGCACATTTAGCACTTCAGCGTTTATTTATTTCAATGGCCAGAATAAATTAAACTTCTGGCCAATGAAATAAATAAACTCCCAAACTTTAAACTCTGCTAAATTCACCTAAACTGTTTTAAAAAAATGCAGCTTAGATGAATTTATAATTCAGATTTTCCCTGTCGGGATTAACAGAATTTAGAAGAAACCAGAGTACATGAGACCTAAGTGTGGACTGATCCATTCTGTATGTTTTATCGTGATTGGATAAGGTGGAGGATCTATCCGGATCAGGGGGGCGGCTGAATCCAACTGAAAGTCGATAAATGATTACATTCCCTGGGAAGTGCTCCAAGGACATTATTTCCCCAACTAAATTAGGTTCATCATATAAAAATAATAAAAAAGAAGAAAACACAGTATATGCAACATATTTATTTATTTTTATAAGACATCTGTTGTGCATTTAGCGAAATAATATTCCACATCAGATGATTTCCAATTCCATTTTCAAAGTTTCAACATTTCTAGTTATTATCCCAACAATTTACCGATAAGCGATGCAAAAAGTGGTAAAAATCGTTTTTCCACTTCAACATTCCTTTCACCTGGATCATCTCTTCTTTCTTCTTGATCGGAATCTCTCCTGGGAGAAGACACGATTATCGGCAAATAAACCAACATCGATTATTACACAATAACTGTATTTCGCTGGGACCACAAATGTGTATTTTTAGGCCACGTTGACTACTATTCTATGACCACAGTAACATGGTGAAGGAATACGGCACAGAGGGATGTCACAAACTTGAATCTCTTAGACCCTCTTCACATTGAGGCAGTTTTCAGGTGTTTTAGTGTTAGAAATAGTGCCTGTAAAGCGCCTGAAAACTGCCTCCGATGCCGCCTGAATGTTAAAGCCCAAGTGCTTTTACTTGCGGGACGTTTTACTTGCAGGAGAAAATCCTGCAAGCAGCATCTTTGGGGCGGTTTGGGAGAACTGAATACAGCGGTCCCAAACCGACCCTGCCTATTGCAATGAATGGGCAGCACAGCATTTTTAACCCCTTCTTCGACCAATAGCAGGGGTTAAAAGCACCCCGCTAGCAGCCGAAAAGCGCTGCTTAACCATTTGCCTACAGGGCACTTACACCCCATTCCTGCCCAGGCCATTTTTCAGCTTTCAGCGCTGTTGCACTTTGAATGACAATTGCGCGGTTATGCTACACTGTACCCAGATGACATTTTTATCATTTTCTTCACACAAATAGAGCTTTCTTTTGGTGGTATTTAATCAGTGCTGGGTTTTTTATTTTTTACTAAAAAAAATAAATAAATAAAAACACCAAAAATTTTGAAAAAAAACAAACTTTTTTTTACTTAGTTTCTGTCAGTAAATTTTGTATCTAAGTAATTTTTCTCCTTCACTGATGTGCGCTGATGATGCGGCACTGATGGGCACTGATAGGCTAAACTGGTGGGCACTGATGAGGCGGCACTTATGGGCACTGATTAGGTGGCACTAATATGCTGCACTTATGGGCACCAATAGGTGGCACTGATGGGCACTGCTAGGTGGCATGGATAGGCGGTACTGATGTGCATTGATGGACAGCAGTGATGGACAGCAGTCATGGGCATTAATGGGCAGCACAGATAGGCGGCACTGATAGCCAGCACTGACTGGCATCACTAATGGGCACTGATTGGTGGCACTTGTGGGCACTAATTGCTGGCACTGATTGCTGGCAAAGGTGGGCACTGATTATTGATATTGTTGGTGCTATATTGTAATGAGGGCACTGATGATAAGTGCCCTGATTACATGCGTAGATGTCCCCCTGCGAGGAGATGCCACTGACTGGCTCTCCTCGCCACACACTCTGTCAGTGTGAGGCGAGGAGCGCCGATTACCGGCATCTCCATTTTTACATGTGATCGGCTGTGATTGGACACAGCCGATCACATGGTTAAAGAGCCACGAACGCGGCTCTTTACAGACATTGGGGTTGCGCCGTGTCCTAGCAACACGGCACGCCCACGCTGCGCACCCCCACGGGCGCACAGGGGCAACTGTTCTGGGACGCCATCATATGACAGCGTCCCAGAACGAGAGCCACACCGCCCTGCGCCCCGGCATGAGTTCGGGCCAAACATTGGCTGTTCGGCCCGTTCGTCCTACACCCGAATTTGCAGGCCCTTCAGGTCTGATATGAATTTTAATGGGAACCCCACGCCTAAATAACAAAAAACAAAACAAAAAAAAAAGGCGTGTGGTCCTCCCCAAAATCTATAACAGACCCTTATCCAGACATAGCAGGTCAGGAAAGGGGGACGAGTGAGCTCCCTCCACCCCAAAGCACCTTGCCCCCATGTTGACTTACCTATATAAGAAATGTTAATCGGCTTAGCCTGCAGTAGGCGGCCGGCCTTCATAAACGGCAGGAGCAACTTTGTCTTTTATTTATCCGGTGCGGCATGATTGACGATAGATTTACATCAGGGGACACTTTTTTATATTTTAATAAAAGAATTGTCAAAAACTGTTTTAATTTTTGACTATTTTTGGTGAATAGGTAGGGGTACTATGTACCCCATACTCATTCACATGAGGGGGCAGGGTCTTGGGGCCCCCTTGTTAAAGGGGGCTTACAGATTCCAATAAGCCCCCTGCCTGGAGACCCCCACAACCATCGGCCATGGTTGTGGGGGTCTCCAGGCAGGGGGCTTATTGGAATCTGTAAGCCCCCTTTAACAAGGGGGCCCCAAGACCCCGCCCCCTCATGTGAATGAGTATGGGGTACATAGTACCCCTACCTATTCACCAAAAATAGTCAAAAATTAAAACAGTTTTTGACAATTCTTTTATTAAAATTTTAAAAAAAAGTGTCCCCTGAAAAAATCTATCGTCAATCATGCTTTACTGGTAAAAAAAAAAACAAAATTACTCCTGCCGTTTATGAAGGCTGGCCGCCTACTGAAGGCTAAGCCGATTAACATTTCTTATATAGGCAAGGGGAGGAGCCACCTGGCGACATCACCTGGTGGCACCGCCCCCTTATAATGTTGCCAACCCAGCATGCGCCAGTCCATGAAGGCAGAAGGCGGCGGTGCCACCAGATGATGTCGCCAGGTTGCTCTGCTCCTTACTTATATAAGAAGTGTCAAACGGCTTAGCCAGCAGTAGGCAGCCAATGGGGGGGAAGAGTTTTTGTTTTTTTTATTTTTCGGGTACGGGGTGATTGACTATGGATTTACATGGGGGGGACACTTTTTTATATTTTAATAAAGGAATTGTCAAAAATTGTTTTTATTACTTTTTGACCCTTTTTTGGTGAATTGGTAGTGGGGGCAGGATCTCAGGGCCCCCATGCCCACAGACCCCCACAACCACCGCCAACGGTTGTGGGGATGATGCCCTTGTCCCCATCAACATAGGGACAAGGTCCTTTGGGGTGGATTTATATAAGGTTTATGCCAAGTGTTGCTCTTAATCTTTTAATACTTTGTTGAATACATGTACAGGGCTACATGTGGTGAACCGCTGTACATTTTTTATATTCCCACATTTGATAATTGGATATTTGGGTTAAGGGGTATATAGTATTGAAGCAGGCCCATAAGTGCGGTTGATGTGGATATTATAGTGGGGAGTTGGGCATCTTAATGTAGAGAATGCATTAAGGTAAAACATACTTAGATTTTAGAACCACTTGAAGCTTTAAAAGTTTATACTTTTATTTTAAAAAGTCTTAACATACTTACTCTTCCTCACAGAGAGATAAGTTGATGGTCCCGAGGAAGAAAAGGAGTAACAGGGATTTCTTCAAGGTGAACATCTTTGGGCTCTGTGGATTATTTGGATTCATTGAAAGAAAATGAAGACAACATTGAAAATATGGCAAAAAAAAGTATATTAATGTTAAACCATATTAATGTAAGGCACACATAAAATGGTTTTTCCAATACGATAAAAGGGCCAATGTTCATTTGTTCTAAGGGATCACGCATGACTGGCACCCATTACTGGCAGGTTGAGTGTTGTTAATGACATGGATTTGCTTGAGGCTTTCCAGACCTTTTATGATCTGGCTACCCATGGATAAAACAATGATTAAGGGAATTTGATCTTATTCCTCAATACTACAAAAGGAAGAGCACAGCAGGTTCTCAGATACCATTGGAGCTGGTTCACAAAAATCCAAGTTCCAATCTCCAATATCTATAGTTTCCAGTGCTTTCTATCCTAAACAGGGATGCCTCTTGCCTCACCTTGTCTACCCCACTCTGGTCCTCACTCAAACAATGCTAAAGGATGTTAGATTGAAAATCATTTTATTGTATATGAATCTTTACTAACTGGACTAAGGGTTTCTTTAGGGTATTTCTTGTATGAATGATTAGAGTCCCAGATAATAGTCTCTGTTCCAGGTTTGGAGAGATGGAGAATGAGACTATTGAGATTATGTGAAAATAATTGATCATTATAAGGTATATAACTTATTAAAGCAATCTTTCTACTGTACTGTTTCCTAATAAGAGATGAAAGAATAATATTTTTCATATAACTATTTTAAGATTTGTAATAACATTTGAGTCAAATGATTAATGTTGGAATTAAGTGACACTGGTAACAAACATTTATATACATCATGTGGTACAAATATCTGCTCTGTCCCAGTATAGTTCTCTAACATCTGGACACACATTTCCACAAAACTGCACAAGATTTTTTGTTTCTACTATACCTTTATGTTAATTACGGTTTATATTTTGTTTTATTTGCTTACTCAGCAAAATGTTAAACCCATTTTTTATACAAGTAAAGCAGTACCTTTTGTCTTTATACACTTCTCATTCTTAAAGTGTATTTCTTCAAAGTTTAAGCAGTAGCAAAAATAAAGTTTAACAAAGGACCTCTGATCAACCTACCAACAGGACAGGTACTTATTACAGGACTACAGAAACCCACAAAAAATAGATCTCTGGGAGTGTAAATGGCTATGGTGCCTAAACCCTAAAATGTAGGGGAGGTGCATCCAAAAATGTAACACTTCATAAAACCACAAGAGAGAGTCTTTAATGATCATGGGACATACAGTGGGGACGGAAAGTATTCAGACCCCCTTACATTTTTCACCCTATGTTATATTGCAGCCATTTTCTAAAATCATTTAAGTTCATTTTTTTCCTCATTAATGTACACACAGCACCCCATATTGACAGAAAAACACAGAATTGTTGACATTTTTTACAGCTTATGCTTATCACCACAGTATCTCAGCTATACACCATAACTGCCAAAGGTTGATTAGCCTTCACTACATTCTATCAGTAATTTACACCTAGGAATGGGCTCGGATGTGTTCAGATCGAACCCGCCAGAAAGCCGCCACCGCACACCGCCAATCATAGCCAGCGTGTGTATGTGCAGCTGCTGGTCGGGAAATGCCTCACTGCCTATGATTGGCAGTGTGCAGTGACAGCCTCCTGGGGGGGGTTTGATTCAAACACACCAGAGCCTATCACTATTTACAACAGATTGGACCCGGCACATGTGAGAGGAGTATTACACTGAGAGTAGTGGACTATCTGGTATAGAGCAACTAGTTATCAACAATCCTCTGCAGAGGTTACCAACCTGGTGGGACTTTTGTTAGGACACCAGCATTCACATCATTACAGAGAGGGGGAATAGGGTTTTAGTAGAGGAGAGGGTAGGGATGGGCTATCTGGGTTTGAGTGGGGTGGGGGCTTGGGTTGGGGGTTAGGAGGGGTCTGGGGGAAAGGATGCACTAATTTTTAGGGGGGTTGTCACTTGTTATTTGCATATAGATATACAGTATGAGCAAGAACATTAGATGGGGATCAAACTAATAATATCTAACAAGTAAATGGTATTATTCTATTGAAAAGCTATATGATTCAGAGCTGTCTGAACTCTAACAGTTAAGCTAAATACAGTCCAGAGAGCCTACAAGAGTCCACATGTGTAGATCTACATCATAAATTGATATAAAAAAAGTCATGCAGACATGAGCGGGCAGGTAATCATTCTTTCCAAACAGGCATTTTATACTTTTGGATGACCATAGCTCTATACATGGCCGGATCTAGGGGGGGGGGTGCTGGGGTGGGCTGTGCCCAGGGCTGGGACAAGGGCTGGGTGCAATGGTTTACTGCGGGAATGGGGGCGCCTACCTTCTATTACAAGGCCTACAGGAGTAATGACAGCGGCAGTGATTTTGACAAGCAAGTAACTGCTGGGTGTAGGATCTCCTAAGCTTGCACTTCATAAACAAGGAGGAAGAGGTGCAGTTTGGCATCTTTGCCCTGGGTGCTGAATGACCTTATCCTGGCACTGGCTGCACCCCCCTAGATTTCAGTTGCACCCCCCAAACCTTTCTTCTCACAACCCCCCTCCAGACCTGACGCTGTGCCCGGCTGTCTCCATCCCTGCACTGTACATACACAGCCTGAGCACAGGCAGCAAGATCTCCTGCTTGACTCTTCTCCACACAGCACAGAGCTGAAATCCAACTCTCTCTCTCACACAGCTATGTGCACTGTGAGTATCTGGTGACTACAGGCGCACTGCTGTTCTGACCTGGGAATTTCACAGGTCAGAAGTACAATATAGTCACCGGCTACACACAATGCAGATCATAGCTGTGTGAGAGAGAATTGGATGACAGCTTTGTGCTGTGTGGAGAAGAGCCGAAGAGGAGAGCTTTGCTGCCTGTGCTCAAGCTGTGTCAATGGTGACCCCTGTCCTCTCTCCTGCCAGCGGTGACCCCTGTCCTCTCTCCTGCCAGCGGTGACCCCTGTCCTCTCTCCTGCCAGCAGTGACCCCTGTCCTCTCTCCTGCCAGCAGTGACCCCTGTCCTCTCTCCTGCCAGCAATGACTCCTGTCCTCTCTCCTGCCAGAGGTGACCCCTGTCCTCTCTCCTGCCAGAGTGGACCCCTGTCCTCTCTCCTGCCAGTGCTGACCCCTGTCCTCTCTCCTGCCAGCGCTGACCCCTGTCCTCTCTCCTGCCAGAGGTGACCCCTGTCCTCTCTCCTGCCAGCGCTGACCCCTGTCCTCTCTCCTGCCAGAGGTGACCCCTGTCCTCTCTCTTGCCAGAGGTGACCCCTGTCCTCTCTCCTGCCAGTGCTGACCCCTGTCCTCTCTCCTGCCAGCAGTGACCCCTGTCCTCTCCATCCAGTAGTGACTCCTGTCCTCTCTCTTTTCAGTAGTGACCCCTGTCCTCTCTCCTGCAAGCAGTGACCCCTGTCCTCTCCATCCAGTAGTGACCCCTGTCCTCTCTCCTGCCAGCAGTGACCCCTGTCCTCTCTCCTGCCAGCAATGACTCCTGTCCTCTCTCCTGCCAGAGGTGACCCCTGTCCTCTCTCCTGCCAGAGGTGACCCCTGTCCTCTCTCCTGCCAGTGCTGACCCCTGTCCTCTCTCCTGCCAGCGCTGACCCCTGTCCTCTCTCCTGCCAGAGGTGACCCCTGTCCTCTCTCCTGCCAGCGCTGACCCCTGTCCTCTCTCCTGCCAGAGGTGACCCCTGTCCTCTCTCTTGCCAGAGGTGACCCCTGTCCTCTCTCCTGCCAGTGCTGACCCCTGTCCTCTCTCCTGCCAGCAGTGACCCCTGTCCTCTCTCCTGCCAGCAGTGACCCCTGTCCTCTCCATCCAGTAGTGACTCCTGTCCTCTCTCTTTTCAGTAGTGACCCCTGTCCTCTCTCCTGCAAGCAGTGACCCCTGTCCTCTCCATCCAGTAGTGACCCCTGTCCTCTCTCCTTCCAGTAGTGATCCCTGTCCTCTCTCCTGCCAGAGGTGACCCCTGTCCTCTCTCCTGCCAGAGGTGACCCCTGTCCTCTCTCCTGCCAGAGGTGACCCCTGTCCTCTCTCCTGCCAGCAATGACTCCTGTCCTCTCTCCTGCCAGAGGTGACCCCTGTCCTCTCTCCTGCCAGTGCTGACCCCTGTCCTCTCTCCTGCCAGCGCTGACCCCTGTCCTCTCTCCTGCCAGAGGTGACCCCTGTCCTCTCTCCTGCCAGCGCTGACCCCTGTCCTCTCTCCTGCCAGAGGTGACCCCTGTCCTCTCTCTTGCCAGAGGTGACCCCTGTCCTCTCTCCTGCCAGTGCTGACCCCTGTCCTCTCTCCTGCCAGCAGTGACCCCTGTCCTCTCTCCTGCCAGCAGTGACCCCTGTCCTCTCCATCCAGTAGTGACTCCTGTCCTCTCTCTTTTCAGTAGTGACCCCTGTCCTCTCTCCTGCAAGCAGTGACCCCTGTCCTCTCCATCCAGTAGTGACCCCTGTCCTCTCTCCTTCCAGTAGTGATCCCTGTCCTCTCTCCTGCCAGAGGTGACCCCTGTCCTCTCTCCTGCCAGAGGTGACCCCTGTCCTCTCTCCTGCCAGAGGTGACCCCTGTCCTCTCTCCTGCCAGCGCTGACCCCTGTCCTCTCTCCTGCCAGCAGTGACCCTTGTCCTCTCTCCTGCCAGCAATGACCCCTGTCCTCTCCATCCAGTAGTGACCCCTGTCCTCTCTCTTTCCAGTAGTGACCCCTGTCCTCTCTCCTTCCAGTAGTGACCCCTGTCCTCTCTCCTGCCAGCAGTGACCCCTGTCCTCTCTCCTGCCAGCAGTGACCCCTGTCTTCTCTCTTTCCAGTAGTGACCCCTGTCCTCTTTTCGGCCATCAGTGACCCCTGTCCTCTTTCCTGCCAGCAGTGACCTCTGTCCTCTGCCCTACTGATTCCCAGTACACTGCCTTACTAATTCCTGTGCACTCCCTTACTGACTCACTGTACACTGTCCAGCTGACCCCTGTATGCTGTCCTAAAAACGAATAGCCCCAGTACACTGGCCTACAAACTGCTGATCCTTTTCTTTGCACTGCTGACCCCTGCACTTTTCCCTGCTGACCTCCCATCCTCTGTCCCCTTACATTTTTTTATTGCACCCCAACATCGGACAGGCTAGATCTGGCCCTGCCCCTATAGCAACCATTATACCTAAAATAATGGATTCCTCTTTTACATATCAAATGCAGTTAAAGCTTGAAGAAACTTGGGAAAAGAAATGACCGAAAACATTCATTGTGCAAAATAATCCATTATGGTAAAAGTGATATGAGGAACCTTGCTATCATTTAAAATACAAATAAAACAGAGGAGTCATTTAAACTTTATCTGAAATCTGAATACCAAGGTATCTTTCCTTATCAATAATTATATTAAGAATAATATTATGATAACGATATTTCAAGATTATCCTTACCGGATAGTTCAGTTGGTGCTGAGAATGAAGAAGGCTGGAAGTGGAGTAGACTGGACTTCAGTGAAGGTCTACCCTACAAAGAACGGAGTTAGCTTATATAATAAAAGACAAAGAAGTTGAGTACACAGAAATTTGAATTAAAGTTTAATTTAGAAGTCACATCTTTCTTTTCTCACAAACGTTTTACCACATGGATTGATTCAAATATTTACCTTCTAGCCTCCAGGTGGGACAAATATCAGCACCCAGTCAGCAGTTATCTCCTGATCTGCTATTTAGAAAGTTTTAATGTAAAAGCAATTTAAGAGGAATTCCAGCCCATATTTTTGTTTTGCTTTATACACCCCCCGGCCACTTTATTAGGTACACCTGTTCAATTGCTTGATAACACAAATTGCTAACCAGCCATTCACATGGCCGCAACTCAATACATTTAGGCATCTAAGCGTAGTAAAGACGACTTGCTGAAATTCAAACCGAGCATCAGATAGGGGAAGAATGGGGATTTAAGTGACTTTGATCCTCTGGATCATTTGTGGTATAGGATTGTGTATATAGGACTGTAATGTTTTTCCCCTTCTATTGTTTGAACTGAATGGACTTGTGTCTTTTTTCAACCAGATTAACTGTGTAACTATGTCAATAAGGGTCAACAATAGAGATGGGTGAACAGTTCAAGCAAAAGTTAGTGTAGAGTGTAAATGTAGTATTAGTATAGTGTGTGAGAATAGTGTGTCAGTGTAGTGTGTTAGTGTACAGTAGTGCAGTGTTTAACACAGCTTTACTGTACCTAATGTGTAGGGAAATTTATGATCAGTGCTGTATCACTAATATATATATGTTTGATGTGTTAATACATTTATTATATTGTGTATTCTTCTGTCAGCACTACAGAACAAGTGAACAAACATGTTTTTCTCTTAAAATATATGTTGCCAGCAAGTTAAGATAAACATTCTGTAGTGTAAGCTGTTGTAGATGGTAATCACATTGTGAGCAGTAGTGTGAAGATGCAAGTCATTGTATGTGATGCGCTGATAACAATAAGTCACGGAATGTTAAGTCATCATTCTACATCATAATAGCTCTGAAAAATATCGATAAAGCAGAAAAGCTCGGTGTCTCTAACATAGAATCGGTATAAAATTAGGAAAGTCGTCATATTCTCTAGAACAAGGCTAAGACACACACATTCTGTGTACAAGCTCTGTTCTCCATATATATATGCAATAAAAACCTTTGAATTTGGAACCATTTTGTTTTCAGGCATTTAATCCTTTTACATCAATGGTGCCGTAGAAGGACTCGGATTGCCAAACTGAACACAGGATCTGTGATCTATCTGACGTACAACTGCAATAAGACAAGGGCCCACGGGTGAGTAAAAAATTGTCTCCCTGAATTGTCTGGATGTCCTTGTACGGCGGGGGGAGCACAGATCGTGTATCAAAACGCAATCAAAAGAACCTGGGCAAAAGGGGTGATATTTTATGTCTTGTTTGTCTACTAACTTGAATGAATGGGTTCCTGAGCCATAGTCATTAGGGCTGCTGGCTGTAAGTCCTTCGGGATTTACGAAGAATTAGGCTGCGCTGGCTTCACGCCTGGCCAGTCCAACAGAGGTGTATGAAAGTGTGAGTGTGTGGGGAAAGTTGGGGTCTCAAGGTGAGGAGAACCCCTTTCCAAGCAAATGTGAACAGTGAACATTATTGTCTGTTATATTAAACAGTTGTCTTTTTAACTAACGCAGAGTACTAAATTGTTTTAAGTGTGAATGAGAGGGTTGCCTAAACGTCAAAAGCTGGAAAGCCTGGGTTTATAGCCTAAGGTGAGGCCATACATGTATGTGCTGTTTTGATGCCTATGACATCAACAGGTGCCCTCTGAGTGAAAGTGTATTGTCTAAATGTCATAAAACGATACTAATTATTGATACTCATGCATACTAATTGAAAGGTGTTAACAGCTACCCTGTATGAATGGGGTTTTACTAACGGGGTTCATAGAGTAAAATAAGATTTTGCCTAAATATATAGTACTGGTAATCTTTGTACAAATTCTGTACTTGTTTTTGAAATACTGACGGTTTTATTGGGGGCAATTGCTTGGTTACTATTAGCAATAAATATATATAAAACACAAAGCGCTGTGATGCTAAATAGCTGATAATTACACATAAAACCAAGTGAGGCTGCTATCAAAAGAGAGTGTTTTCAGAGTCACTTAAAAAGAATAAATAATGATATTTGAAGCGCTTCACAATGTGCATGAAAATGAATATATAAGAATAAATATAAATAGTCAAATAAATCCAGCGGTGAGTAAAAATTCCTAAAAAATCCAGCAATCAAAATAGTGTAAAATTATAAAAAATTAGTGACACCAAATGTGTAAAAAAAATTCACATAAAAAATCCACATAAAGATAAATATATAGGGATGTATTCAGAAGGTTCAATTATACAGGTGTAGAATCCTGATTGGTATAGAGCTTTTGATCACTAGCAAAGCTGTTTAAAAACACTTGCTTAATCAAGGTGCTCATTGACCTTCATAGTAACAAAGTTTTTTGTTTTTTGCTTCTATTCACAACCAATGTGAGAATCATAAACAGGCAGATTGTTTAATCTCTTTCACTATATGGATTCACCAGTCTTGGAATTATATTACATGTTGAAAGATCTTCATTTCACAGTTGGACTTCTTATTTTTGTTTCATAGAATTGAATTTCACTATGGGACTCTAATCTCATTTGCATTATTTTTTCACAATTTTTCAATGTATTGGTTGGACTTTAATATTCGCCAATTTTTGAACACTTTTATGTTTTGGTATTATATGTGTTTATAATACACAACTTTGTCACAGCGCTACATTTTTTCACACTAATTCATACAGGGGCAACATGACTTCAGCACGACTTTGCAAGGCAACATCAACATGACTTCAAGGACAGGTGACTTTGCCTGTGGCCAATCAGAGCTAATCAACTCTTGTGCCATACAGTACCTGACCATGAGAATGTGTTTCCAGCGCGATCCCATTGCGCTGGTTCTCGACGACAGGGTACTGTACACGTGGCGCTTGCTGCAATAGGAAAAACACATTTTCATATTGCAGGGAGCGCGAGAGGGAATTCCCCTCCAGGAACAAACCAGGCCCTTAGGTCTGGTATGGATGTTAAGGGGTACCCCTTACGCCGAAAGAACGACATAGGGATCCCCCCAAAATCCATACCAGACCCTTATCCGAGCACGCAGCCCGGCCGGTCAGGAAAGGGGGTGGGGATGAGCGAGCGCCCCCCCCCCCTGAACGGTACCAGGCCGGTGGGTGGCCAGGATCCGGGGGCACCCTTATTAAAGTGGGCTCCCGGATTCCAATAAGCTCCCCAGCACCTTGTCCTCATGTTGATGAGGACAAGGGCCTCTTCCCGACAACCAATGGGAAGTGGGTGCTTTGGGGAAGGGGGGCGCCCCCCCACTCCAAAGCACCTTGTCCCCATGTTGATGAGGACAAGGGCCTCTTCCCGACAACCCTGGCCGTTGGTTGTCGTACCTTCACCTCCACAGAAATCCCTGGAGGTTGTTGCTCAGGCAATGCTGGAGATGGCTTGCAGGGTCCGGAAGGTTGTCGAGCCGGTATTGTGTTTTTAAAACGTCCAGGAAGAAGCTACGCTACCACGCAACAGCGAAACGCGTTGACGTCATCACCGGCATCAGCGCTGTCCATTGAGCGGACGGAGAGTCGGGAACCACACAACGGCGAAGTACCAGGTAGCCCACCGCACAAGCTGACGGCACCTGAAGCTGCCCAAGCTATCAGCATGTAGCAAGGGCTTTCTCTCTCAGGACCCGACCAGATATCCCTTACGCAGGATCACTGCTGTAGCCACAATACCGGCTCGACAACCTTCCAGACCCTGCAAGCCATCTCCAGCATTGCCTGAGCAACAACCTCCAGGGATTTCTGTGGAGGTGAAGGTACGAGCACCAATAACTCATAAACCAGTTGAGGACATTTAACAGCTTTACGTAAGCCTAGTCCTGTAAGTACTACATGGTATTGGAGCACTTGATATAGCCACTGTCAGCAATTTATGAATAGCTTTGAAGCTTGTTGATCACAGTGCACAATCAGTCCCACTGCCCACATGGTTAACCATCACTGCTTATAATGCTTATAATGCACAAGTGAACTTTCCTGTACATAGACTTAAAGCTTTACTTCTATTCAGCACCAAGTCTGGTTACCACCCCTCAGGTACCCTGAACTGCCAGGATCAGCACAGACATCTCCCTGATCTCTATCTCTGGATTCGGGTCCCCCTCCCTGCCGCCCCCCCTCTCCCCACTCCATGAATATGCTTCTCGGCAGCGCATCCTATTAAATTTTCCAATTGGGAACACACACACATGCCACAATTTAATTTGATCGTTTGGCCACCGAGCAGCATATAAACAGTCCGGACAGTGTCTATGCCGTTATATGTTCTGTGTGTGTTCTGTTTGTCGTGTTGTTAGTTCCCCTTATGCCACCCACATAGGATGGTTATGTATCCCATAGTGCAATAATTACCTATTTGTATGTCCACCTCACCCAGGTGTTTTACTAAACATTAATAAATTGTTACCTTTTATACCATTTACCATGTACTGACCATTAATTGCTAGAGTAACCACTTTTCCCTACCGGTAATCCTATACCGTATACCCCCTCCCCGTTCCCTGGTCCCCTCCCCATATTTATAAATTTCTTTGTGTTATGTTTTTAGTTGTAACATGACAAAATGTGGAAAATTTCATGGGGTATGAATTTCAAGTCTCTCTGTCTCTCTTTATATCCTTTTGCTTTGATGCTTGTCCTGTCTGGACATTTTAATACAGTGGCCGGATGGCAAGTGGTTAATAAAGATGGATTGGTAAGAATTTAATTTTATCAAAATTTTAGGCCTTGATTACCTGTCAACACACACTGCTTTAAGCACATATTTGAACAAATAAAAGCCGCTCTCTTTGTATCAGAGTGAATTCACATGTGCTCCGAAGACAGGCATTACTTTAGATACAAACATAGCTGAGAATAACAAACATCACCGGAATACATTTAAAGAAGACGCTCCATAATTACATAGTTAATCTGGTTGAAAAAAAAAACACAAGTCCATGCAGTTCAGTGCTGACCTCCTGAAAATACTGATGGAGTCCAATTTTAGAACTTTGAGATGAGAACCTAAACAAGCCAAGCAACTAGTATTTTCTTTAGGAAAGTCCAGTTTACACAATCTCATTTCACATTTTCTATAATCAATACAAAAATTCACATGATCTGAACCATTATATTGGGCACAAAGTGTAATGGCTTCAGTGGCCAAAAAGGAGACATACCAGAGCCTAATCATGAATATTGTGGTCACGATTTGGCCCCCTAAAATAAAATGCTATTAACATAGAATATAACCATTAAAGGAAATTATTTTTAACCACTTTTCTCTATCACAATCAGTACACCTTGAAGTGATCTACACACCCAGGATACCTCCACAAGTTGAGCACCCACAAAGATCCCCTCACACACTCAAACTGATAAATAATTTGGAAATGTAAGGCGACAAGCTGAAGTAAGGATCAAAAGTGTAGCTTTTATACCCAACAAGCCTGGAAAACCATTGGCTATCTATTTGCATGGTCTCCACCCCTTTGACCTGTCCCAGCTGGGTGTCCTTATTAGAAGTACAAGCTACAATCAGCATTGTTCTCTGAGCCACATGGACATGAGAGGACATGACTACAAACTGCAAAGAGGTGCAACTATGAAGGTGGTTTACCAAAGGTATTTGGGTTAAATCATCACAATGTCATCCTTGGGTGCCCAATATAATGGTTCAGATAAAGTTATTATTAGTGTTGATTATAGAAAATGTGAAGTGAGATTGTGTAAGCTGGACTTTCCTAAAGAAAATACTAGTTGCTTGGCTTGTTTCAGGTTCTCATCTCAAAGCTGTGTAAATGTGGAATAGACTCCCTCAAAAGCTGGTTCTGGCCAGCTCAGTAGATTGCTTTAAAAAGGTCGGGATTCATTCTTAAATGTACATAATATACTGTAACTGGATACTAATATTTATAGGTAAACTTAATCCAGGGAATATCTGATTGCCTCTCAGGGGATCAGGAAGGAATGTTTTCCCCTGCTGGATCAAACTGGTTCATGCTTTGCTGGGGTTTTTTGCCTTCCTCTGGATCAGCTGTGGGTATAGGATTGTGTATATATGATTGTATGTTTTTTTTCCCTTTTATTATTTGAACTAGATGGACTTCTAACTATGTAAAGTAGATGGCAGTCAAAATGGTGAACTGCTCTTTGCCTACTAAACAAGGTTATTTTACAGGGAAACTTTGAGGGTAGAAATATGAAACATCTATCCCTGTTCATGTTCCAGAAACATGCAGGCACTACTTCAGCACTCTTCATATGTGTCCATATGCATTCATGGTGTCTATCTGGATTAAATCCTCAGGTTGGGGATTGTGCATGGCAATTGAATCCAGAACCTGGTCATGGACTGTGCCCTGCTAGGGATTTCTGGTGAAAGGGACTGCTAGAAGTGCATGGAAGTAACACTGTTGTTGTTGAAACTGTTTCAGAGTGCCTGCTGTGATAGTAAAATTATTATGTTCCATGTTTGAGAAAAAACAATGCATAGATAAGTAATGTGGGGGGCCTGGCTTGGATGGGATCTGAGATGGCCGCTTGAGACCTGAGCTCCTGCACACAGAGGACAAACTCTGCTTCTTTCTGGAATTTGCTGCCACATCTCAACACGGGGAAATTCAACAGGAGCACCTCCGCTCTGAATATGCTTTATAACCCCCCAGCCGTCTCCCGCCTTGACCATAGATCTGAGTATAGCAGATGAACAATTTACGCCAAAGACCGAAGCATGCCTCCCCCTACGAGGGCGTTTGGGGGGGGGGGGCCTGGGCCTTAGCCGGTCAGAAGACTAATGCATGTACCCAAACATCCACCTACGGATACACACCACTGGTTACACCCAGTTCTTTAGCCTTGTTATATAACCCCCTCCTGACAGGCATCTCAATGGATGCGAGAGTCTTCCCCGACCCATATCAAATGCCTTTATATATTGTTGTTTTGAACTAAGGCAAGGTACAGCGCTTTTATGGGTGGAGGAAGAGAGAAGGGGGATAAAATAGTGCATATACCATACAACCAGGTCCAACCAGGACAGTTCATAAACATCTAGCACAGACAATAAGGTCACCCCTCTCTATCACCATCACTAGAATTCAACCAAGACAACCTTTTAGGGTCTCATGATATTAATGGCTCCACCCCCCCCACTCTCTAATCACTATATCTCCAATGTTCAGCAGAAATAACATCTCTTTGCCAACCTCAGAAATGTCTTTCTATTTTTATTTTGATCCCAGCCTTATCTAGTACACACAAGCCTTAAACACTAGGCATAATTAACGACCCTTGCTCTCTGGTCCATATCAGGGGGAACTACTAGTTGAGGCAAAGACCTTGAACTTTAAACTTTCAAAAAGCTTGATAACCTATTTAATGGAATATTCATTAAGGTGTGTGTCCGCTCATAAGTTGGCGCTGAGTTGTAGGGCTGTTTCTACAGTTGAGTGGCTTTGTTGAATTTGTTATATTCTGTTACCATACTATGTATTCTAAGTTTAACCCGATGTAACACACTTATTCTGACACTACCTTAAAATTATTTGACTGACACCTCCGAATCCACACCGGTACCTAATTCTCTGGGGAACCCAGACATCTGATGCATACTCTTACATCCCATACCTTATCTGCTTATCCCTCCTGTCCTCTTTTGTGCAGCGATGCTCGACTCCCTTTCATACCACTGTCCCCACACAGCGGTACCTTTGGTCACTGGCTGACACTCCAGATACTCCCCAAAAGGTGGCATAGCATTCCTACGTCCACCTCTGGTATTCCTCTATACACATATCTTGTGTAACCCAATATTGTAATGCCTTCATGCCCTCTTTTAAAACCCCCCCTCTTACCTTTCCATCCACCTCCCCCTATACAACCCTCCCCCCCTTCCTCCTCTTCCCCCTCTCCCCCTACCTACCACACTACCCCTTACCTGGGACCGATCTCACTCCCGACACCCATCTGACACAGATATAACACCTCCAAATGCCGCTAAGGCAACTAAACTGAAATTCCAAGACCTAGACACCACTGCAGTGTCATATAACACAATACACCATGCAGGCAGAAAAGATACTCAAAAAACAAATTACCCTAAAATATGTATCGCTCAACGTAAAAGGTTTAAACCTCACAAAAAAAATATTGCTGGTACTATCAGCACTGACTAGGGATGAGCTTCGAGTTCGAGTCGAACCCATGTTCGGCCATTTGCTGAATTGCAAACGTTATGGGCCGTTCGTGCCAAAATTGAGTGGTGCTTCACGGCCCATAATTCACTGCGGCATTGCAGTGCATTGCTGGCTGATGATTGGCCAAGCATGCACTATGATCCTCATGCTTGGCCAATCACAGCGCCGTCTGTACAGAGAGCCATAATTGGACAAAGCCAGGGTGGCTTTGGCCAATTATGGGTCAGGGGGTTTAGTACATGCCCCACACTATATAAGGCGGCCTGCGTGGCGGCCTTGTGTAGTGTGTTGCGGCGGCGGAGAGAAATAGACAGAGTGACAGTGTCATTTGATTTAAGTTAGATAGAGTAGGCAGGCGAGTCAGTTAGGCTGCACTTACAGTGTATTGTGTGTATATATATGCATCCCAGGTGGTGTGTGTGTGTGTGTGTGTGTGTGTGTGTGTGTGTATGTATGTGTATATATATATATATATATATATATATATATATATATATATATATATACACTGTATTCAGTTTAGCTAGATTCGTTCCTGTTATTCTCTTCCTACTGACAGGCAGGCAGCTGCAGTATTTACAGTTAGTGTACTGTGTCCTTTGAACAGTGTGCACCTAAAGCTACCTGAAGACAATTGCTGGTGTTCTGATCCTATTAATACCACAGGCAGGCAGCTGCAGTATTTACAGTTAGTGTACTGTGTCCTCTGCACAGTGTGCACCTAAAGCTACCTGAAGAGAATTGCTGGTGTTCTTCTAATCCTATTAGTACCACAGGCAGGCAGCTGCAATATTTACAGTTAGTGTACTGTGTCCTCTGCACAGTGTGCACCTAAAGCTACCTGAAGAAAATTGTTGGTGTTCTGATCCTATTAATACCACAGGCAGGCAGCTGCAGTATTTACAGTTATGCTCTGTGCACACGGTTGGATGTGCGATCGGAGCTTGTTGTCGGAAATTCCGACCGTGTGTGGGCTCCATCTGACTTTTTCCATCGGATTTTCCGACACACAAAGTTTGAGAGCAGGCTATAAAATTTTCCAACAACAAAATCCGATCGCATCAATTTCGACTGTGTGTGGACAATTCCGACACACAAAGTGCCACACATGCTCAGACTAAATTCCGAGACGGAACTGCTCGGTCTGGTAAAATTAGCGTTCAGAATGGATATAGCACTTTCGTCAGGCTGCAACGTTTTAAATTGTTTAATGCAGCACACTCTCTTCTTCATTATAATGCTAGAAGAATGAAGTAGTTTTGCTGCTCATATTCACACAGACTTCTTACAAACTTCTTTCTTTATTATTTCTCGTGATTTCCTCAATATAATGTTTTTATTTCACACATCTCCCGAAAAAATAATATTTTTGGGATGTTTTTAGATTAAATTTTTTTTGGGGGATTTTTTAAAATCCTGATCTTGTGTTTTATTCTTAATTTTTATTTTATTTTTTGCTCCAGAATAGTTTGGTGTGTGTTTTGTGTGTCAAGTTACCACAACACCATTATTATCTTATTATCATTATTATTATTTAATCTCAAGGAGGTTGCTTGGTGTCTCTTGTTAATTTCACATTGTATTTTTGAAATGTACCTGCCTCCTCACAAACAAACTGTCCTTTTTGAATGAAAACACACATAGGCGAGTATAATAAATCAAACCAAAAATGTATAAAGGGCTCATAACCAAAGAAAGAGGGAGGCAATGCTAGAGAAACAGCAGAAATTGGCGAAGACTTTTGCCCCCAGGGCACACATCAATTATTTCCAGGCAAAATTGGTGGCCTGAGGAGTCCTTATCTAAGGGAGTTCAATCTGATCCAGAAGTCCAAGCGAATCATGAACAACAGCAGATGACATATCTGACCCCAGGCTGTGGTCATACAAGAGCCTGCATCTTTTGTCAGACCAGACTGAACCCAGGTCATCAATCTCTGGTCTTCCTTCCACGCTTCCTTCCACGCTGTGTCTGTGGTGGCGGAGTTGTGGCAGGAGGAGGAGGATGATGCAACTCACTCAGGTGGGTATTGGGTGTGATTTCGCCCCTCAACCCCTTATTTAATGTTTGATAAATGAGTTACTCACACATGAGGCGTTGGCCCTCCTGCATGTCCTGCAGTTTGGTGGCAGCCATGGAGGCAAAGGCCTCTTAACGAGTGGGGGTGGCTCTCAGGGACGCAGAAGCCTCCTGAATCAGCCTGAGCGCTGAATCCTGCACGATACTCCCCTTCCTGGGTCTTTTGTTTGGAAAGGGGAGGGACCTGCGATTCTGTCAGGCTCCTACTGGGCTCGGCCTTCTCCTGGCTGCCACTTAGCCCCGCCTCCTCCTGGCTGCCACTAACCCCCGCCTCCTCCTGTGTGCCACATTCCACAACCTCCTCCTGTGTGCCACATTCCACAGCCTCCTCCTGGCTGAGGTCTTCCTGTTTATGAAAAAGGGACATAGTTTTAGTTTTTTCTTCATCAATCACACACAATTTTCAGCTCATAACTGTTGCAAATTGAATGTTAACAAATATAACAGACTATCATTCTGAGCCCAGCATTTTTCAATCTTGTCCCAATTATTTTTGCCCACTACTGTCTATTGATATGTAAAACACTTTATTAAATCAGCAATTAGTGATCAATAAAAACATCTAGTAAACATCATTTATTAATTGACCAGAAATCTGTAGAACAATGTTATACCTGGCTCCAGCTGGGCTCCTCCACTTCTTCCTGGCTGAAAGTCCCAGGTTGGACATCGGAAGCCTCAGCTGGGGTGGAAGGAAGAGTGGAAGGATAGGTTGAGAGGGATTCCCTGACTTCAGTCTGGTCTGACAGAAAACAAAGTCTCTCATAGTACCACAGCCTGGGGACATAAACGTCATCTGCTGCAGCTCCGGATCTCTGGGAATCCTGGACCTTCTTGCGCTCCCTAAGATAAGTGCTTCTCAGGCCACCATTTTTGACTTTTAAATAGGGTATGGTTGCTGTGGGGACCACCGGCTTCACCAACTCCAGCAATTTCTGCAGCGCTGCCTGCCTCTTTTGTTTATGATTATAATGTGGATGTTTCACCTGCCACAGACAGGGCAGCTCCCTGTACTTGTCTATGAACAGGGGAGGAAGTTGTGGTCATTGAAGCCATCCATTTTATCTGCAATACACAAGACAAACCCTAATGTCAGGCTAAAGTCTCCTAATCTTGTCCCATTATAGGCCTCAATCTATAAGCAGTATAGGCCCAAGTTTAAATGTTACCTTTGTTATCACGATCATCGCTTCCGATACTCCTTCCTCCCCTCACAGATCGTACGTACTACGCACGCGCGTTACGCTTTATATACACTGTGCATGCGTAAAACTCTGCCCGCCCCTGACGTTCTTTCTAGTCTATTCTCCGCCCCTTCTCGTTCGGTGCAGTGGGGAAGACCACATGGCGGAGACAGAGCAGGTGCGTGATAATTACAACAGCGAGGAGGAGGAAAGCCCGGAGCCAGAAACGTCACGATCCCGGAGGAGACGATTTAAGGCCTCAAATATTTCCTTTGTGGAGATGGTGGAGATCTTGAAAAGGGCCGACTATGACGGGAAGTATGGACCTTACCCCAACCCCAATATCATAAAAGCCAAGATCATGGCGAAAGTTGTGAAGGGTCTTCACAGAAATTTTGGGGTTCGACATGGACACATTATACGTTCGTAGGAAACATTGTTCGTTCAGCCTATAAAACACCATGTTTTGTCCAGATGCAGTTCAATACATTTTTTCTGGCCTACTTCTCTTAAAATAATTTTGGTGTCTAGATGGGTTTGTAACTAGAATGAAATGCAAACTAGATTCTGTGTCAGAAGAGGACACTCAGCAGCTGTTTACACATCTGGACGCTGTAGCACTAGTGTGGAACACCAGAACACCATTTTTATTAGGTGGTCCACACAGGTGCTCCAGTGTATACTATAGGGGTGACTCCATCTGTGAAGCTTGTACAAAACAGGTAAGAATTCAAGCTTGACAAAGGAAAACAATATTTCTTCATCTTGGAACTCAGAAAACCAAAAACAGACAATTGTACCCCACTTCCAAGCAATGTTTCATATTCCTATTTCTGCCATCAAATATCTGTGTGCTAAGTATACCTATTTTTTTTTTTACATCGGGGAGAAAAGACTCGGAGGACACCACTCATCAGAGGAGACAACAGACCCCCCACCTCAGGAAGAAGGGGAAATCCCACAAAGCCAAGCAGAGGAGGAGGAGGGAGACGTGGTCGAAATTGTCACCACAACAGGTAAGTGTCTGCGACCACAGGCTCAGGTAAGAGATGGATGCCTGCATATTTATAATACATGGTGTGTTTTTGTTTCTATATTTTAGGTGATCGTGATGTTGTGGAAGAAGGTAATTTCACCAGTGAAAGTGCCCAGATCCTGATCGGGGAGATCATGGGGTGTAATAGGGACTTGGAAAACATAAAGCAAAACATCAATGATGTTCAAAACAAAATGAAGAACATCATTGATGTTTTATGGAGAATTTAAAACCCCTCAAAATCCCAAATTATTTCAGTTTTTTTGTCCGGAAAATTTTTTGAACTTTTTTTGACATATTCTCAAAAAGCCAAATTTTGAAGATGCACACAGTGTGTCAACATGTGCTATCTGCCATCACGGGAGATCAATGTATGCGTTTTGGGGGTGCAACACTTCCTCAATAATAAAGTAGCTGAGAGGAAGGGTTTGCACCCACAAAACACGTCCCTTGATCCCCCATGATGGCAGCTAGCACATGTTGACATTCGGCAATTTGTGTGCATCTTCAAAATTTGGATTTTCTAGGGGTGACATCACCCCATCTGAAAGCAATATCATACACAGTTTGTAAATACTCATGTCTGATATTGCCTTCAGTTTCTATAAAAGTTGAATTTTGTAAGTTCCAGATTTGTGTATTTCTTGTTGGTTTTAAACATGCCTGTTTTACCTTAAAAGGACATTTCTACTTTTATTAATGTGACCTAAACATTTGTTATACAACAAACATGTTGGTTTGTTTTAAAAACCTTTTATAAGTGCACATGTGATTGTGCTTGTATTAAAAATATTGATAATCAACAATGTGTGGCTTCTTCTTTCAATGCTCATAAACATTTTTTGTGGTAAAATTGGTGTTTTCAGTGACAATGGGTTTGTGCAAGGCGTTTCCAGAGCCTAGGAGGTTACAATTTCCTGATCCTCCTGGACAACGTGTTGCTGAGGATTCGGTCAGTCACAGAAGAAGTGGTGGAGAAGATGGCCGTCTGACCGATGCGTTCAGACAATTTTTTAGTCCACAGCCCCAAGGTATGATCGGTTCCAGCAACCATCGCCAGCGTCTGATTCACATGGTGCAGGAATACCTAGGGGCAAGATCAGACCTTTCCAACAGAGCATCCACTGGGTTACTGGGTCTTGAGGATGGATCACTGGCCAGAGCTTGCACAGTATGTAATTGAGCTACTGGCCTGTCCTGCATCCAGCGTTCTTTCGGAACGCACATTCAGTGCTGCAGGAGGCTTTGTCTGCGCTAAACTGAGAATCAATAATAAAAATTGTGAAAAAAGCAAATATGAGTATTAGAAAAAATGCAAATAATAATATAACAATCATACGTGCTATCGATCTGTGATAATTAATCAAGGTGCAACATGCATAAAATATAAAGTCCAAGTGCTGATAGAAGTATCAAAAGTGTATTTACTCCTCCAATAGAGTGATATGCAAAGTTCATAAAGTTCATAAATAGCAAACGCAAAGTTCATAAATAGCAAAACTCAAAGTGCATAGATATAATGTCCATTATAAGTGATATCCATCGTGCTCATCCAAAACAGTGTGTACAGGCATATAAAGCATGCTTCAGTGCTCTCCAGTGACCCCCAACAGCATATGCGCTCACCTCTGAGCGTGTGACACAGTAACTAAACTATGTCTAAACACGCATGGGAGCCACTCCTGGGCTCTAAAAGGTATGCAGGTGCTGACCTCCAACTTGCTCAGATAGCATCACGATTCATAAAATAGGAAAGAAAAAACTCCATAGTGTAATATATCCAACAATTTATTGTAAAAAAAACACTTCCCCTCATAGGGGTACTCACATTGTGTAGGTGCGTGAGTGCACCATCCTATTCCAGGCTATAACATATAAGGAACACTGGTACGGCGTGCGGTGTGGTGTGTTCGTCTCGTCTGCTCCTCCGTGCTGAAAGCTCCGTCCTGGCCCGTCCCCTACGCGCATTCGGCACAGGGATCACGTGCCTTCATCAGGGGGATCTGATTGGACGGACGCTCTATGCTCAAGATATACTGACGGCGGCCATTTTGCCTTAGACCACAGACAAAACTAGTAACTGGCTACAGCTGTATTCCCCTATGCTAATACATTTAACTCAACGATCAGCGGTGAACATCGTATTTACTGACCAAAGCTTTGTTATAAACACCCAGCTGACATAGCTGGGTTTGGGAGTATAATACAAACATGTGTTAGACAAGCTATAAATTTAACCCAGGACGGAGCCATACTATTCCAAAAACACCCCAGCGCACCTCATACTTATACGCCGCTAAACAGCAACAATCTATTCTGACGTGTTGAGCCTAATGAATTAACCACAAAAAATTACAATGTAATAATAATACCTATAAAATTAAATAAAATAAAAATTATATAAAAAATATCATAAAAAATATTTTAAAAAAATATCATATCCAGATATATCTCAAATAGACTAGAAATATAACATGCATATATCTCGATACTGGGTCCCGAAATGCATTGTGTACACCATCCCATGGGGGTCCCTACATTACTTATACTTTATTAAAACCTAATCAACTCCCATACAGGGTGCGCCTGTCCACCAAATCGGTCGATCGGCTGACCTTCATAAAAATGAATCAGTCTTGGATCACCAGCTACCAAGCACCTGATGCTGATGTAACCGATTGATTTTCTTTTTAATGTGAGACCCCTTCAAGACTGCCTATGCTGATGCTGAGTGACAATCCTCTTCCTCCTCAATTTTCATGCTGATAGCTTGTAAGAACATTTTTGGTTCTGGGCACCGCCACCAGTGGCCAAGGCCCTATTTTTCTGCCCCTGTTTAACAGGGGCATGTAATTACAATTTTTGATGCAATACTTTGCAGCAGGGCTCATTCCTGCACTCCAACTAGAGTATCTGTGAGGGGTTGCAGTGTTGTGGCACCAGCACCAGTGCCCAAGGCCCAAATTTTCAGCCCGTTTAACAGGGGCATATAATTAAAATTTTTGATGCAATACTTTGCAGCAGGGCTCATTCCTGCGCTCTGACTATAGCATCTGTGTGGGATTGCAGTGTTGTGGCCACAGTGCCTAAGGCCCAATTTTTCTGCCCCTGTTCAACAGGGACATGTAATTACAATTCTTGATCTAATATTTCACAGCAGGGCCCATTCCTGTGCCCACCAAGATTAACTGTGAGGGCTTACAGTGTTGTGGCAACACCACCACCAACACCACCAAAGGCCCAATTTTTCTACCACTGTTCAACAATGGCATGTAATTACAATTCTTCATCTAATATTTCATAGCAGGGCCCGTTCTTGCGTCCACCAAGAGTAACTGTGAGGTCTAACCTAAGGCTCCAATTTCTGCAGAGTATATAGGGCAGGTCCCTACTTTCAAACATCAAACTTACAAACAACTCCTACTTGCAAACGTAAGGAGACAACAGGAAGTGAGATGAAATCTACCCCTAGGAAGGGAAATTTTCTTGTGTAAGAGTTAATATGGGAAAAACGTGTCTCCTCTTCACTGATGCTTTATCACCAATCCTTGTTTCACTAAAAACCCCAAATTTTCAAGAAACATGTGTCATTGGGACAGAAAGTGAGGTGAAATCTTGTGAAGAGGTGCACAGACAGCAAAACAAATGTTACAGGGGTGATAACCCTTCCCTATGTTTTCCAAAAAGCTTAAAAACAGATTTTTTGGCTGGTGCTACACTTTAAAAATGTACCAGTTCAAAATTACAAACAGATTCTACATAACAACAAACCTACAGTCCCTGTCTTGTTTGCACCACCTGTATACTGCTATTCAGAGTATATAGGGCCTGAGGGCCCCACGCCTTTCCTTTTTTTAATTCCGGTGCGGGGTTCCCCTTAATATCCATACAAGACCCAAAGGGCCTGGTAATGGACTGGGGGGGGGGGGGGATACCCATGCCGTTTATCTCACTGAATTTTTTTTTCAATTTAAGCATCATTAAAATCACTGCTCCCGAAAAAACGGCCATTTTTAAAAACTTTTTTTTGCATTGCAGGACCCGGGTCCCCAAACACTTTTTAGGACAATAGCTTGCATATTAGCCTTTAAAATTAGCACTTTTGATTTTGAACGTTCGAGTCCTATAGACTTTAATGGGGTTCTAAAGTTTGCGCAAACTTTCGGTCCGTTCGCAGGTTCTGGTGCGAACCGAACTGGGGGGTTGTTCGGCTCATCCCTAGCACTGACTAAACACAGGGCCCACTTCCTCCTCCTCCAGGAAACACACTTCCAATGCATTACCTAAGCTAACCAACCACATATATCGAACGGCAATACATTCCAGAAACCCGATTTCCAAGACCAAAGGGGTATCTAACATAGTATCTAAAACACACCGACTTCCAGCTATCCGATTCGTTGGTAGATCCGGAAGGCAGATACATCTTTCTCAAAAGGTACCTATGCATCCAAGCCTATAACACTGGCCAATGTGTACTGCCCTAACGCACATCAAGTCTCCTTTTTCAGGAAGACGTGTGATTTACTGTCCTCATTCCAAGAAGGCATAGTTTTGCTAGGTGGAGACTTTAACGTCCCACTAAATACGACACCACCATGGGTACAACTGCGCTATCATACCAGGCACTTCGTCAGATCAAATTGCAACTACAGGGCCTCTCACTCCATGATACCTGGAGTACCATGTTGCCAACTGACAAGTATTACACCTTTTACTTGCTACCACATCAAAAATACTCCAAAATAGATTATTTCTTCCTCACTCAAACAAACCTCTCTCTACTCACACAAGCCTCAATAGAACCAATGTTCCTGTCCGACCACCTCCTCATTACGTTAACCGTTACACTTCCTGAATCAACACGTGACCAATTTTGGAGATTGAACCCTTCCTTGCTAAAAGACCCAACACTACAGCAGGTACACTCCCAAATCCAACTATACTTTGTGGAAAACTCTACCCAAGATATCTTCCCCATTCCTTTTTTTTTTTCACAATCAAAAGTTTATTAAAGCTTATACTAATACAATAACTGCATTCAATACAATTCGAAAACATATATCCATAACAAAAGGGGAATACATTTAGCATCTAGCGTAGAAAGAAGGTATATAATCATATAGTTGAGTGAGTAACAATTGGGGTTTATGAATATGGTATAGACATTCTTAGAGGGGGATAAGGTAAGGGGAGGGTTAGGGAAGGGAGAGGGTAGAGGTGAAGGGGTGGGGGGAGGAGGGGGGGTGGGGGATGAAGGTGGAGAGGGGGGGGGGATGAGTGTGGAGTATTATGGTAAGTGTCCCTCCAAAATGTGTGGAAAGCAACTTTTAGCAAGTGTATCAGATAGTTGGAGAGGTTTGTGATTTCGTTAACAATCTTTAGAAGAGAGCTTAGGTGGTGGTAAGATATAATACAACTTGTCTTGTCGACAGTTTAATGAGACAGCAATTTGTTACATATAGTATATTAATTGGTAAGAGAGTCATATTCAGGGGAATATAAGAATAATAACCATGGTTGCCAGGTAATGTTGAAGTTTGTGCTGTTTTCTTTCTTCATGGCGGCGATTTCCTCCATTTTGTAAATGTAGTTTACACTTTCTAATCAGTCTTTAATGTTGGGTACATGTGTGGTCTTCCAATGAAGGGGGATAAGTGTTTTGGCGGCTAATAATAGATGTCTGGAAAGAGACTTCTTGTATTTACTTATGGTGAGTTTGTTCACATTAATCACACATGTGGCTGCAGTGAATTCAAGCGTGGTTTCTGTTATAAATTTAGTCCATTTTATAACTGCCTCCCAAAAAACATGGAGCGGTGGGCACCTCCACCAGATGTGGAGGAAGGTGCCCACTTCCACTCCGCACCGCCAGCAGGTGTCTGATATTGTGGGGGACCATCTTGTGGCCTTGTGTGGCGTGACATACCATTGGGTAAGGATTTTATAAGAGATCTCCTGATATTTAGTGCTTAAGGAGCATTTATGTGTCATGATGCATGCATTCTCCCATTGTTTAGATGAAATCTTAGTATTTAAGTCTTTTTCCCACTTTTCTTTGTGTTTTGTGTCATCTGTGTGCTGGGCTTGATTCAGTCAGAGGTAGGCTAAAGAAGTGGTATTGGCTATTAGTGATCTTTTGAAGCATAGTTTTTCAAGAGGGAATAATGGTAGGTTGTATGAAGATCTATATTTGCTATTTAACAGGAAATCCTTTAGTTACATATAAAGCCAAAGGCCAGGAGATGGTCCGTCCCATTCTGCTTGTAGGGTGTCCAGGGGTTTTACCCTAGAGTCCGTTAAACATTGGTAGGCTGTGCAAGTCGGCATGTTCCTCAGGTGTAAGCCTGGGATAAAGTCGGGGTTGTTAGTGACAGGTGTCAGTGGGCCGGGTATTGAAGCTAGTTTGTGGGTACCTGCCACTTTATGCCAGATGTTGAGTGTGTTTGCCACTAAGGGGTGGTTTCGTTTCTTATCTGTTTTGGAGTGTAGTGACCATGGATAAAAGATTAGGTTGAATGGGGATAAAGTTTGTTCTAATTGGATCCAATCTTTGTTTGAGCTATGGCAGTACCAGTCGATTATTCTTGTGATGTGCGATGCTTGGTGGTATTTTTTAAAATTCAGGAGGCCTATTCCCCCTTTATGTTTGGGTAATGAGAGTAAATTGAGCTTTATTCTTGGTTTTCTATCAGCCCACAAAAAGCGTCTTTGTGCTCTGTGGAGGCTGGTAAAAAAAGACTCAGGAATTTTAATGGGAAGTGCATTGAAGAGATAGAGCAATCTCGGAAGGATTGTCATTTTTAGAATTGAGGCTCTGCCGAACCAGAAGAAGGTTTTGGATGACCATTTTTGAAGGTCTCTGATCAACGTGGTTAGGAGGGGTTTGTAATTATTGTGGTATAAGGAATCTATATTGTTAGTTAGGTTTATTCCTAGGTACTTCAAGGTATTTTGTTCCCACTTATAGTTATGATTGTCTTTCATCAATTTAAGTTGGTCTGATGGTAGGTTAATATTTAATGCTTCTGACTTTGATTTGTTAACTTTAAAGTTAGAGATATATCCGAAAGTTTCAAAGTGTTTTTCAAGACTGGGAATGGAGATATGTGGGTGTGTCAGGAATAATAGAAGGTCATCCGCGTAGGCGGCTATTTTATATTCTCTGCCCCCAACCCTGAAACCCCTTATGTCTTCAGATAAATTAATTGTTCTTATTAATGGTTCTAAGGAGATGATGAAAAGAAGGGGTGAGAGGGGACAACCTTGTCGTGTCCCATTATGTATTTTGATTGGGTCGGAAAGAATGTTATTTACTTTAATTTTAGCCTGGGGATTCCGATAGAGTGCTGAGATCCATGAAAGCATACTCTCATTAAGTCCTATATGGGAGCAGGTGGTCATCATGTAATCCCAGGAAACCCTATCGAAAGCCTTCTCGGCATCGGTAGAGAGAAGGAGTCGTTTTGTCTCAGAGTTTCTGGCGAAATGGATTAAATTAGGTGCTTTAGTTGTGTTATCACGTGCCTCTCTACCTGGCATAAATCCTACTTGTTCTGGTCCTATGATCTTTGATAGAAGGGGTTTTAATCTATTGGCTAGTATTTTAGCTAGGAGCTTTGAATCTATGTTTAGTAAAGATATGGGTCTGTAACTTGCACATTCCATATGGTCTTTGTCAGGTTTGGGAATCACCGCAATGTGGGCCATGAGAAAAGATTTGTGATTGTGGTTGTGTTTCGCCAGATAATTGAAAGCTGATAGAAGGGGTTTGGTTAGTATATGTTTGTATGTTTTGTAATATTGTGAAGTAAAGCCATCTGGGCCTGGGCTTTTCCCTGTTTATAGGTCCCTAATGGCAGCTAATACTTCATTGGTGGATATGGGTTCTTCTAATTTGTTTGTTTCTGTTTGGGTGAGTGAGGGGATTTTGCTGTCTTTTAGGAATTGATGTATTGTTTCTTGTTTCGTCGAGGAGAGGTGTGGGGGTTTATGTTGTTCTGGTAGGTTGTATAAGCTCGAATAAAATTTACGAAAAAGTTCTGCTATGTCAGTAGGTTTGTGTCTAGGTGTTCCATCTTTGTCCCTTATGGCATGTACCTTGCCTGTCTGTGTCATGTCTTTGAGTGCTTTGGCCAGCAGTTTCCCGCTTTTGTCCCCATGTTCAAAACATATGCTTTTCTTAAAGAAAAGTGCTTTTCTGATCTTTAGATCTAGAATTAATTTTAGGGAATTCCTGCACCGGGTCAGTTCTTCTTCTACTGAAATTGAGAGGGATTGTTTGTGTAGTGATTCCAGTCTCGCTATTTGCGAAGTCAATTTGGAAATTTCTTTCTCTTTCTCTCTTTTTTTCCTGGAACCCCATTTTATCAGGTGTCCTCTCAGGATGCTTTTATGGGCTTCCCAATTAGTCAAGGGATTGGTATCTGCATCTAAATTATTCCTGAAGTATTCAGTCAGGATATCATGTAATTCGTCTTTCACCCTTTGGTCAGTCAGGAGTGATGCGCTGAGTCTCCAGTTAAAGGTCGATTGTTTGGGGGGTCAAGTCGCATAGATATAGCCGTAGGAGCATGATCTGAGAAGGAGATAATGCCTATTTCTGCTGCTTCCAAATTGCTTAGATCTCTCTGTGAAACAAAGATTAAATCAATCCGAGAATATTGTTTGTGTGGGGAAGAGAAAAAGGTGTAATCTCTCTCGGTAGTGAGTATCAATCTCCATGCGTCCACTAATGATAAGGAGTTTAAGAGCAATTTGAGACGTCTAAGGGTTCTGTATGTTACAGGGGTGTGACCCGTTGATGTGTCTTTATGGGGAGAGAGGGGGATGTTGAAGTCACCTCCCAGAATAATGCACCCTTCAGCAAACCATTTCAATTCATCTATAATCTTACGGCAGAATGGAATGTGGGCTGTTTGGAAAGTACACATTGGCCAATGTGATGGGAGCTCCTGCCCAATCGCCCTTTAAGAGAAGATAGCGTCCTTCTGGGTCTATAAGTTGCTGATGTAGTTTGAAAGGGGAGTTTTTGTTGATTAGAATTGAGATTCCTTTAGTTTTGGCTAAGGGATTAGTGGCGTGGTAAATTTCTGTGTAAATATTGTCTGTGAATTTGGGAACATGTTCGCTTTTGAAGTGCGTTTCTTCTAGAAACGCAATTGACGGAAGAGCCTTTTTAACTTCTTTTAGTAGTTTCGCTCTCTTTTCGGGTATGTTCAGTCCGTTAACATTGTGAGAGATTAGGGTTGGTGATTTCCCTAGAAATTTGTATGCCATGGTGTAGTTTATCAGGTTATTTATTGAGAAGTGTTGAGGAAAGTAAGTTTTGTCAGGCTGATGTTTATTTTGAGGGACGTTCTTGTGTCTTTTATTGTACTCCAGGGAAGTGGTGGGATGAGAAAGGGGATAGGATAAGTTAAGAGGGGGGGTGGGGTAGAAAGGTTTAGATAATGGTAGTTGAGTGGTTGCTCAAATCTCACCTATGAGCTGGGGGCTAGGTAGTAACATAGGAAAACTAGGTACTAATGTATACTCTGGGGGGTATGTGGGAGGCACGTTAGTGGTGTTTGCTTGTTATATATAGTTGTTGTATATTTGGGATTGGGGTCTGTCTCATGTGACACTGCGAGACCCGGGTATTTTGTGTTAATAACAAGAGAAAGAGATCTTAAACCGTCTAATTTCTTATAGAAAATATGATAACTATAGTCTATTTGAAAATAGAGAGTAATATCTTGCTTTGGTAGTTATTGAGAGTGTTGCAAATCATTTACTTTTAATCAAAAGAAAGACATTCCGATCATCTCATCTGTCCTATACAGTTTGCGATTTCCGCATAGGATGAAGAGAGCAATCGAACATATAGAACATAGAAAAAAAAATAAAAACCTTTGAACAAAATAACCTTATAAACCAGATCTCTGAGTGCAACAATAAGCACTCTGTTAGTGTGCAGTACACTATAGCGGCATTTGGTCGCTACATGTTCTAGTTCTCCATATTAGATATGCACTATGACCTGGAGCTGGGGGAGCCACTGGCAATGTTTAGGGTTTCTGTGTTAGTACCTTAATATTCAAGACTTTATAAACCTTATAGTGCCCTCTCAGGCTTCAAGGCTTGCTGGTGTGCTTGCTATAAGTATATCGACTAGGAAGCTTCTCCTCCAGAGCTGGGATAAAGTTAGGTCTGAGTAATAAAAGCCTCCTAGAGGATAGGTCCCCTCCAACTTGGAGCCGATGAATGTTTCCTCAGTAGATATTTAAAGATTTGTCACTTGGCAGACATGTGATCTTGATTTTGTGTACTCACTGTTTAGCTGGAGTTGTTACGGATGTTCCAGTCGATTAGGCTCCCGACCGCGAGTTGCAGCCATAAATTGAACAGTGTGTGTATCACACATCAGATGTCTGAGTAGCGAGAAAGGCTATAGTGTAGAAGTACGGACATTAACGATATTCTTATACCTTGACACGTGTATACCTTAATGGATAGTAAGAGGGGGACAAATGGGAAGGTAGAACCAAGGGAAGAAAAGAATGAAAAGTTAGTACATATTTCTTATCTACATTCAGGAAATTCAGTTCATCTCCCTTGTTGACTGATGGCCTATAATTCCTGTGAATGAAGATGCATTAGTTATGGTTTTATATTAAAAGTCTGATGTTTTCCCTAATGGGGGGTTCCAACAGCAGATGTAACTGTAATGCCGCGTACACACGGTCGGACTTTTCGGCTACAAAAGTCCGACTGCCTGTCCGACAGACTTTCGACTGACTTTTGGCGGACTTGCGGCAGACTTTCTAACGAACGGACTTGCCTACATGCGATCACACAAAAGTCCGACGGATTCGTACGTGATGACGTACACCGGACTAAAATAAGGCAGTTGATAGCCAGTAGCCAATAGCTGCCCTAGCGTCGGTTTTTATCCGTCAGACTAGCATACAGACGAGCGGATTTCTGGGTCCGGCGTAGTTACGACGTAAAGATTTGAAGCATGTTTCAAATCTAAAGTCCGTCAGATTTGTGGCTGGAAATGTCAGCTGAAAGTCCGGGGAAGCCCACACACGATCGGATTGTCAGCCGTATTTTGTCCGTCGGAGTCCGTTGGACTTTTGTACACGAAAAGTCCGACCGTGTGTATGTGGCATTAGTGAATGATGATACGTAAGGATTATAATGGTAGACTATAATCGTTATATCTGTATGAGAATGCTTACGGAGTCAGGATACTTAATATGTATCCCTCTTTTCCTTCTTCCCTCCTCCCCCAGATAGTATATGGGTTTCTTGTTGTATTCAGTTCGAAGGGAAGAATTCTGTCAGGCATTAAACATGTTCATATCCAGGAATAAAGTCTGTAGAGAGAGTTTGTAGTGTGAGCCAAATTTGTGTGAGGCTGCCCTCTAGTGGGCGTTCATGGAAAAACATTGTGATTTTCCTAATGCTCACAGATATATATCAGCGAGTCTTATGAGCTTGGAATGAGAGAAGCAAAAAAGCATGAGGTGAGAAAAAAAAAAAAAAGAAGCTCAATGACAGAGAGAAACGGGAGGAAAAACAGTAATCTTTTTCAAGTGAGGGGCAGATATGCATCGCAAGATCTGATTGTTTGTGAGGATCTTGTAGAACATACTAATTTTAGCCTTTGGCTTTTGGCACTTTTGGAGGACGAGGGAGAGTCATGGTTGTTTCTGTAGGTATTTCTGCGGTTTTTCCCCTATTGAGAGGGTGAGTGAGACAGTGTTGCTCCATTTCCGGATGGTGGGGTGGAGATTTCAGGGGGTAACAAAAACTCTGCATACCAATCTGGTAGTTCCACTGGCATGATCTGGAGGTTTTCACAGAATCTGTTCAGTTCATCAGGGCTTTTGAGTATATATTGTTTACCCATGTAGGCAGCTTGAAGTGCAAAAGTGAATTTCCACCTATAATTTATGCTCTTTTCTTTCAGAACCTCCAGGAGGGGTTTCAGTGCCCTCCTATTCTTTAATGTAATGGGTGATAAATCTTAGAATAGTTGAATTGTGTTCTCATTGAAAAGAATCTGGTCGTTGGATCTTGCTTTTTGTAGCACTTCTTCCTTCAAACCAAAATTAGGAAGGCAGCATACGATATATCTGGGTGGATTATCATCAGGTGCTCTGGGCCTGAGAGCTCTGTGTGCTCTATCAAATTCTATGGGGTAGTGTTCAGGTCGATTTAATAGGTTGTTGAATATGGAAGTCAGTGCAGGCTTAATTTGGTCCGAGGAGACAGACTCTAGAATCCCTCTGACTCTAATATTGTGCCTTCTTCCTCGGTTGTCTAAATCCTCTAAGGCTGGATTCACACCTATGCATTTTTAGTGCTTTTTGCATTTTGCAGATTTGCACTACAGAAAGTGTTCCATAGGAATCCATGTGAAATGGACTGTAGTGCAAATCTGCAAAATGCAAAAAGCACTAAAAATGCATAAGTGTGAATCCAGCCTTAGTGTCTGTTCATATCGATCAGGTGCTGGTTGTGTGCAGTGGCAAAGTCGTCTAGTCTGGACAGTGCTCGGTCTCTCCTCCTCCCAGCGCGCTCAGACACAGCCATTTGTTCAGAGAGTCTCAGCAGCTCTGTTTTTATGTCAGTAATAGCTGAGGTGAACGATCTTTTAATGTCTGCAGCTATATCTGTCATGGTAGCATAGGTCAGAGGTCTGTCTTTATCAATGTTACCTGCTACTGAATCCTCAGATGCTGGCAGGGACACCTCGTCATCCTCTATGTCTTCCTACAGGCTGAGTGTGTGTCGGAGCCATCTTGGCAGATCGCCCTCCTCCGTATCTGTATTTGCTGAGGTTTCCGGGTGAGATTTTCTTTTTGGGAGTTGACAGGGAGCGGAGGGTATGTCCGTGTGTTCCTCTCTTCAAATGTGTGGACATACTCGTCTTGTAGACGGTGTTTTTCGGGTCCTGGGTCTCACAGTATCCCGGAGCTCAGTCACAGTGCGGCCATCCACATTGCGCGCCAAGCCACCCCCCCCCCCCCCCCCATTCCTGTATGGGAAGCCCACAAATGCGTCATAAGGGGGGGGAACTTATATCCCTAGCAAAGAAAGCAAAAAAGACACAACAGAAACGGATCCAATCACTGATCGATAATATTAAAAGTTTAGAAGTTTCCCATAAACAATCATCCTCACAAGCCACACTCCAGGATCGAATTCACACGCGAACCACACTACTCGATGAACTAGGGAAGCATGCTAGGAGACACTATGTGCTCAGACAAAAAGTGTTCTATGAACACAGTAACAAAAGTGGGAGACTATTGGCATGCATGATTCAGGCAGCCAAGACCTCCTCCACGATCCACCACATACAGGACAAACAAGGCAAGCTTTACTCTAGAAATGAGGATATAGCCAAAAAATTCTAAACGTTCTACTCCAAGCTCTATAACCTGATCACATGACCACACAGACTCCAATCCTCTAAGCTCCCGTACCACCCAAATGCAGGATTTTATAACCCAATTTTGCCCCAAGCCAATCACCACCCAACAGGCTGAAGATTTGGAAAGCCCTCTTGCTGCAGAGGAACTAAACTTGGCCATCAACCAAATGAAAGTCGGGAAAAGCCCCGGGCCTGATGGCCTCCCACTCCAATATTACAAGAGCTTCTTGGATGTCTTATCACCTAGGATTCCAACAACATTTAACACCCTTGCCCATCCTCATACCTCCCCAGGCAGAATGTAGTGGCCCATAGAGCTGTCATTCCGAAGGACGGTAAAGACCCAAACACAAGTCCACAACTACAGACCCATATTATTGCTAAATGTGGACATAAAACTATACTCCAAAATATTAGCCAACAGGTTACTACCTCTCATACCCAGCCTTATATCCTCCGATCAAGTAGGTTTCATACCAGGTAGAGAGGCAAGAGATAACTCCACACGCACACTAAACTTACATCATTGGCTCACTTCATCCAAGACTCAAGGTTTCCCTCTCTCTCCCTAGATGCAGAGAAGGCATTCGACAGGGTGGCCTGGGACTACATGCAAGAAGTACTGAAAGGAATCATCCTCCATTCACGCATGTACAATCACATAACATATTCCAACCCCTCAGCAAGGGTGAGAGTAAAGGGCCACCTGTCGAACGCCTTTACCATCAGCAATGGGACACGACAAGGATGCCCTTCCCCCTAATTTTTGTTCTGACACTAGAACCCCTCTTAAACAAACAGAGCAAATTTAGACATTAAGGTGATAACCATAGCGAATAAAGACTTCAAAGTCACTGTGTTCGCCGATGATATCCTACTATCACTACAATCACTTCGTGTTTCCCTACCAAACCTACTAAAGGACATGAAGCAGTTCGGAGACCTATCAAATTTCAAAGGTAATTATTCCAGGTCACATGCCCTGAACATCTCACTTCCCCAATTAGAAGTAGATCATTGCCAAGAGTCCTTCCCATTCGTGTGGAAGAAGGACTCCATTCCCTACCTGGGCATCCATATAACCAGACCTGACCTCTATCACCACAATTTCTTACCTGCACTTACCAGGATCCAATGGAATCTGAAAGAATGGGCAAGCCTTAACATATCCTGGTTTGGACGCTCAGCCCTAGAAAAATGATCATCCTTCCCCGCAGGGGAGTTGCTAGGTGGCAAAAAGACCAGGGGCTCCAGCCCAAAGTCCAAGGTCAGCACGGGTGGGGGGGCAGCGGCGGTAGTGGCACAGGGTTTTTTGGCTGGGCGGTGGGGTTATGTAGTTGTGTGGCGGGGGTAAGCTCACTTGCTGGTTGCTGCATGGCTTACTGGTGCCCATCAATGCTAACCACTAAACTCACCTGTATGACACACTGACCTACCTACCTGACACGCACTGACCTACCTGACATACATACACTGACCTACACTGACAGTAGTGACACAAACTGACCTACCTGACCAGGAGACTTCATGTGTCCTGCAGCAGCAGCTCTGCTCAGCCGTGGTGTGCGGTGCCCCCTTCATCACAGCAGGTGGCCAGAGGAGGAGAGGAGAGAGGAGAGCAGAGCAGGGATCTCAGTGGCACGGCGGCCGCATTGTAATTCCCACCTTCTGGAGCCTGTAGCGCCTATGATGGATGTCACACATCCCGCGGTCCTGCCATTTGACCAGTGGGACATCCATCATAGGTGCTGCAGGCTCCAGAAGGCGGGACCTGCTATGTCACTCGCAGCACTCGGCGGCGCTCGTGATCAGATCTGTCCCCGCTCGGCGGCGCTCAGGGCTACTAATACAGTTATGCAACCCTGAGACCTGGGGCTTTTCAGTAACCCATTTAGGTGTCCAGCCCCCCCTCCTGACACCACTGCTTCCGTGCCTACTCTACCTAATGCAGACGATCCCGATTCACCTTCCCCAGTCTTTTACCCTATACTAAAAAGCCTTCACGGCTTTCATTTGGAAGAACAACGTCCCGCATATAAAAAAAAATACACATGCCTCACACGTGCTAAGACTAAAGGCGGGATCGGACTACCTAGCCTGTCACTTGAACAGGGTTGTGGACTGGAGGGCCCACAGATCTGGGAAAGCTTGGGTTACCTTAGAAAACTCATTTACGCACACCCCAACGCATACATTTCCCTGGCTGAACCCCTTATTGTGGCCCCAGATCCTACAGTCACACCCCCTTATTCACCCCTCGTTAGTAGCCTTTAAAAGCCTTTAAAAAGACGATGGAATCTTTCAAGCTTTTCTCATATACAGAACCTATTCCTCATATACAGGACGCCTCTGCGGGGAAACCCTGACTTCTCCCCTGGAGAATCCAACATGTTCCTACAACAGAAATGGCCCTACGAGGAAGTACATGCACACCAATCCTTCCATAAAGGACATATATACGCTCCTATGAAGACTTGGTGTCCTCGTCATGCACCTGTCAGAAACCATAAACCAGACCGAGACAGAAGTACAGTAAAATCATTTGTTTATTAATAAAAATAAAAAGGTAAATAGAGTAAGCGTAGTCAAAGCAAAGCCAGAGTCCAGTAACCAGATCGGTTAATCAGCCAAGCCAGAGTTCAGTAACCAGATCGGGTAATCAGCCAGGCCAGAAGTCAGGGATCCAAGTAGAGGAACAGCAAGCAGGATAAGGAGCCAGAAGGGATGTCAGCAAAGCCAGTCTTTAAACAGGAATGCAGGAGATGGTTTCTTGTGATGTGACCAAGGCGAAGGCCAGAATGAAGTGAGCTGGAGATCTTTAAGTAGGCGGGACTGACAAGCAGAACCACAACAGCTGATTAACTGTGGAGAGAGATGAGAGCTGGCAATTAGCCGACAGCTGAGCGGCCAGCTCAGAGAAGGAAGGGCTGAGACAGCCCTGACAGTACCCCCTTCCTCAACAACCCCTCCCCCTTGGAGGGCCACCGGGCTTGAGGGGAAAAGGTCTATGGAAATCACAGAGGAGGGCAGGAGCATGTATGTCCGAGGATGAGACCCAGGAGCGTTCCTCCGGAACGTACCCCTTCCAATGCACCAGGTACTGTATGCACCCACGGAACCTACGGGAGTCAACAATGGATTGTACCTCATACTCCTCATGGTTCTCAACCTGTATAGGGTGAGGATGTGGCACCGAGGTGGTAAAGCGGTTGCAGACCAACGGTTTCAATAAGGAGACATGAAACACATTTGAAATGTGCATACTAGGAGGAAGGTCCAACGCGTAAGCCACTGGGTTAATCATGCAAAGGATACAGGAAAGGCCCAATAAACCGAGGTGCGAACGTCAGTGAGGTAACAGGAAGTCGGAGGTTGCAAGATGACAGCCAGACCCTGTCCCCAACCTGGTATTAAGGCCTATCATTAGTACCTATCATTAGTATGACGCAAAGCCTTCTGGACTTGTGCCCAAGTGGAACAAAGACCACGGAGATGCTCCTCCCCAAACGAGTCAGGCAACATGAAAGGTTGGAAACCATAATTCGCCATATACAGAGGCAATCGGGAAGCAGAATTCAAGGCACTGTTGTGAGCAAACTCTGCCCATGGTAATAGGTCTGACCAGTTGTTGTGATGGTCAGAAATATAGCAATGTAGGAATTGCTCCAATGACTGATTGGCTCATTCTGCGGCCCCATTAGACTGCGGGTGATACGCAGAGGAGAAAGCAAGCTGAATTCCCAACTGTGCACAAAAGGCTCGCCAGAACAGGGACACAAACTGACTACCCCTGTCTGAGACAATCACCTTGGGTAGCTCATGTAAGTGAAAGATCTCCCAGCAAAAATTGAAGCCCGTTCCTTAGAAGTGGGAAACTTCGTAAGTGGAATACAATGACAAATTTTTGAGAACCAATCAACCACCATAAGGATAACTGTGTTGCCTTGGGAGTTGGGCAACTCCACAATAAAACCCATAGACAGGTGGGTCCAGGGCCTCTCTCCATTGGGTATGGGTTGCAGGAGGCCCAGTGGAAAGTGTCGTGGAGTCTTACTCTGAGCACACACAGAACAGGCAGCTACGAAGGCAGTTACATTAGCACGTAGACTAGGCCACCAGAATTGTTGGGAAATGGCCCAAAAAAGTTAATTCTTACCAGGGTGGCCAGGCCAGCTGCCTTGGGAGAATGGTGAGTCTGGAACACTGCAGTACGGAGACACTCTGGGACAAAGCAGCGGTCATAAGGTTTCTCAGGCCAGCCTTGACAGCACCAACGCATTCTCCTTCTGGACCTACAGGCAATTGAGACACTTTCTCACAACGCGAGATCCTTCGACCACATGGAACAGACAACTTACTGACCTCAAATCCTTATATATACGTACTACACCACAAAGACATCTAATATCATACATTAGCACCTTACTACAGGAAGACTTCCCCTCTCCCCCAAAAAAAAGGATGCTTCACGTTTGTTGTGAGAAGGAGACTTACAACTAACCCGCACTGATGAAAATTGGGATGACATATACGAGTGCACACACAAAGGCTCACTGAATGTTCAGGAAAATTGCTACAAAATAGCAACCAAATGGTATAGAACCCCTGCTCGACTACACAGATTTTCCTCTACAATCCCTATCATTTGTTGGAGATGCAAGAAAGCAGAAGGTTCGATGCTCCACATTTGGTGGGAGTGTACTCTACTACAACAGTTTTGGAAAGCACACACTCTAACGACGTGAGTCACCACATTCACTTTAGATTACAGCCCGGCTCAATATCTCTTGCACCGCACGACTCTACCTAAGAAGCACTGTCACAAATCACTTGCCATGCAAATGGTCAATGCAGCTAGACTCTGTATTCCTGTCCACTGGCGATCCACAGATATACCATCTATTAGGGAATGGCTAATCAGAATCTCTAAGATTGAGGAGATGGGAAATTGATCCATATTTCCCCAAGAACACTTACAAAAATTTACAACTGTTTGGACTTGTTGGACTCATTTCAAGTCTACCGAAAGCTATAACTCCTACTTCCCATCTCCTACCGTGAATGCCTAAACAACCTAAGAGGAGACCCTATATGCTTGTCCCAGAGGGTGACTCGGGTCAGAGAGCGGTCCCTACACCCTAACCCTGTTCCTTCTTTCCGTTTCCTATACTTACTCTCCCTGCCCCCTCCTCCCTTACATCCCTTCCCCTTTCCCCATCTACACACATGACTAGGCTCTACATCTCATCTCTATCCATTAGGATCCATAACACAAGATAAGGGCCGACCCTACCAGCATCAATACTACCACTGTCAGACCTGTTGATATTGGTCTCAGTGGTACTACCCTCATTAGCTGAATTGATTGGCTCCAGAAAGAACAAGTTCACCATATGTCTTTTCTCTTTCTTCTTTTTGTATTTTGTGTTATGTTAATGCAGGATCAATGGATCTGCAAGTAAAACGACCACCAACTGACTATCAGTTATCTATGTCTCATAGGTCGTTAACGCCATGTATCACCTTATTGTAATGTCTTGTCATAGATCCCATTTCAAATGATATGTTGACTGTACTGTATTGTAAACTCAACTTCTTTATCTCCAATAAAAAAAAAATTGCGGGGAAAAAAAAAAATGTGGGGAACAGAACAAGCCAAAAGGCTATGACAGTGACTCGGGGGTCATCACCCCAAAATAGTAACAAAAGAAATTTATAGGAAAAAAAGAGGGCTGTCAAGGATATCTGGATTTCCAGTGAAAATGACTGCTAGAAGTACATAGAAGGAACACTGTTACAAAGTGCCTGCTGTGATGGTCAAAATAGTATGTTCCTTGTTTGAGAAGACTTTAGGAAATGTACCTGAGCATGTAGTTGAAGGGTGGCATTTTGTTTTTTTTTTGTGGGGGTTTGTATCATTTTTATATTATGTTGATAGGGTCTGTTTGTAAGTTTGAGATGCTCAAATAGCAGTATTAACTGACCTTCTCTTCTTGTAGCTTTTTATTCACAGTTTGCTGCTGCGTTGTTTAAAATAAAAAAATAAAAATAAAAAAGAACTGCAAGGATAATGTGCACATAAACCACCTCTCATTTTATTTTAGAATCTTATACATTTACTGCACTCTATATACCATAGTAAAAATAAAAGTTGGGCATACACAAGAAGACATATTATCCCTGATTAAATATGTATGGCTGCTGGCCATTTTTTTCTGCTTTCTTATCTGCAGTCTCTTAATTTTGAAGGAAAACACCTGCCTATGAAGTTTGTACATTTCAATGTATTTTTCTAATTAATAAAACTGTCCCGCTGCTTATATAAACTTATGCATCATTTGTGGTCTCTTAGTGCTTAATGAGAGTTTAATAAACCTGGCCAGTGGCAGGACAGTTTTAACAAGCACAGTCAGTAAACAGGTCCAGTGATTGGGGCCAATTTTGTTTTTATATTTGGGGGACTGGCTATTGCAGTACTTGCAGTAGATAACTTGAAACAAGCCAAGCAACTATTTTTTGCAGGTTTTCATCAATGCTGCTAATCAAATGGCCAATGTGACTTACTGTTTAATGTCATACATCGTTATTTAGAAGAACTCCACTTCATAATGGATATTTATATAGTGCTGACAATTTATGCAGTACTTTACATATTGCACATTCATATCAGTCCCTGCCTTCAAGAAGCCCCTATCCCACATATTAGAGGCAATTTAGATAGCAGACATTTACCTAACCAGTGTATCTTTGTAGTGGGGGAGGAAACCCACACAAACCTATGCAAACTCCATGCAGGTGGTGTCCTGGCTGTTATTTTTTTTTTACCAAGAATCCTAGTGTTGTGTGACATGGGGTGATTAGACTCGCTCAGTGATAAATATTTTTTTTAGTGAAGTCCATGCCAGTCCAAAATGTGTTTTAAGGGCCTGGTAACTTACTTTTATTAAAACAGATCAACATAAACACACATACCCTGCTAGTCTTCAGCAAAACCCGGACACTGCAGTGAAGATTTCTTCCCTCCCTAGGCACTTAGAAATCTCCACTATGGAGCTCCATCCAGGAATACCAAAATCTGGACAAAGCTGCAAGAACTGTTTTCTCCACTCAAAATCAATACTCTAGAGTCCCACACTGCACACGTGCAATCCCTATGTAATTTTTTCAACCATTTCCCCATTAGCAAGGCCTCACACTGTCACATATCCCCCTTGTTTTGATCCAGAAGGGGGAAGAACAAATAAACCCATAACTTTGGTTGGGACACTTCTGTGTCAGCTGTCAGCACAGCCAAATAGACCTAACCCCTTTTTCAGGTATGTTCTTGCCCTGAATCTCAATGGAGTCCTACTGTTCTCTATCCTCAGCCTGCTTATAGGGTTCCTGGACTTATTTTTACTTTCTCTGGTTGCTCACAGTGTCTGTAATCACTGCCACACCAGTCACAGTCTCCTTAATCACTGTCAAACCAGTCATATTTTCCCCAATCACTGCAACACCAGTTGCAATGTCCCTGATCAACACCACACCAGTTACAGTGTTCCTGATCACTGCCACACCAGTTATAGTGTCCCTGGTCACCGCCACGCCAGTCATACTGTCCATGATCACTGCCACACAAGTTACTGCAATCCTGATCACCGACTCACCAGCTACAGCGAAAAATGTAAACAATTAATTGTGAACAATTGGTGCGCTACTATCAACCTTAATTAAATGCAAATGCTATTTAAATAAATAAATAAATACATTAATACAATAAGTGGAATGAGTAAATGAATGGATACAATGTGTTAAATAAACACCTCCATACATGAGCTCATTATGCAAAAAAAAAAAAAAATTAAATAAATGACAACACATCAACTGTGTCCGCTGCAAAGTGTCAAATGCAATAAAACAAACTTCCAATAATCTTGATAAGCACTTCCATAGAAACTCGGTACAAAAATCTCTATGCAAGAAATCTCTGTATAGTTCACATACACATGCCGGTCAATTGTTTCAATCAGTGGATTAGATGGTGAAAAAAACCCACACCCTTCAGGTGTCTTGTTCGCTCCTCAAATGTCTTTTTCTCTCTCCAGAGTATCTGGTAGCTGTTACAGTGCCCCATTTCAGGAAATAAAACAAACACATTACAGTGAAAATTTTTAACAGGGCTGCAAGCAGCGCATACAGCGGTTCAAACATAAAAGTCAGGATCTGGGAGGTATACAGACTTCCCGGTGGTCGGGTGGTTTTCTTTCACCCAGTGAATGGTAGGGTAGAGACAGTCAAGCTTGATGATTCCCACCAGTGGCAGCCCGTCCATAGGGGGAGCACGGGCGCCCCCTCAGCAGTAAAAAAAAAAAAAAGGCCCTTAAAAGGCAATTTGTTTCTTTTTTTTTTAAAGTGCACTGTGTTCGGGCGCTGGACACAGTGCACTATGGGAAGCACCATGTCAATGCAATCACGAGATTGCAAACCAGGTGCTTAATTTGCAGGATTTTTACCTGCTTTGTGGCGCATTCCATCGTGCCGAACAACTTCCACCCGTAGGTGCTTTATTGTTCTAGTTAAGAGGTTACTTCCAGTTTCCCTGTGCCAGAGGGAAACCAGAAGTGACGTCTGAAGCTCTGTGGAACGCACAGCCCGAGCGGAGCTGGTAAGTAAGGCTGCAAAATATGTGAACTCCGAGCGCCATGCTTGGTGCTCGCAGTCCACTCGGCTGTGTTAGGAAAGCAGATGACTATTCGCTTTCCTAACACTAAACCGCCTTTCCGCCAATCAGGTGCTTAGGTCTGTTATCTGTCACCTGATTGGCTGAAATGACAGGCGCCGCTATTGGACGCCTATCAGGAGGAGAGGATGGGAGATGAGGCAGGAGAGGAGACGCACGAAGGACCCCGCTCGTCGCTATCACCTGATGCCCCACAGACACAGGGTAAATGCCGGATGGGCGTGGGGCACACTGGCAGTGTATGGGTACACTGGCAGCATTTGATGGGCAGTTGGGCACAGTGGCAGCATATGATGGGCACTGTGGCTGCGTTTGATGGGCACAGTGGCTTTGTTTGATGGGCACAGTGGCTGTGTTTGATAGGCACAGTGGCTGCAATTGATGTGTGTTTTTTTTTTCAAAATTCTTTGTTTGTTTGCACCCCCCAAAAAATTTTGAGCACCAGCCGCCACTGATTTCCACCCTATTCATTTAGATGTGCCGGCCAACACTGCATTCTTTATAGAAGCAGTGAAACTCTGCCTCTATGTGTTTGTTTTGATGCTGGAAGCTCTGGAGGTGTTAGAGGATGTAAAATCTCTCCCAGATGGCATGGCTGTAGACTTTGGGTGACTCTTCCTCCAGCTGATGGAACAAGGTTTCAGGCACATTGGGGAAAACAACCGTGCTTCTCCCACACATAAGCAACAAAAGAATGCTGCAGGTTGGACCAACCTAATATTTCTGGCCTTGTGGCATGTACGCATCTGCCGAGCGGTGGTACTTAAACCCAAGATTGTAAGCTCTAACAAGCAGGGCCTTCCAATTCCTCTTGTACCAAATTCTATTGTAACTATGTCTGCCTTAATTTTGTAAAGCACTCAGCAAACTGTTGGCACTATATAAATCCTGTGTAATAATGATGATAATAATAATATTGTTCGATTGGTGCTTTCTGTGGGCTAGGAGGTGCCCAAGGGCTAGCTGTATAGGGCACACTGGGCTCCAGTGACGGTGGGGACACCTCATCGCTGTTAAACGCCAGTGAGTCCCATGAGATACCCTTGGAAAGCTCTGAATGGGTGACTTAGAGGATGAATGGAGCTACCTTATTGGTAGTAGGAGTGGCCATTGGTGCAGAACCCAGGAGGTGTTGCTGAAGAAGGCTGGTACTGGTGAATACAAGATAAGCGGACCAGTTCTGTCTGGGGCATCCATGGATAACAAGTCCAGTGCTATGGTGACGGAACCCCATTTAGGATGATCTTCAGGGGTAGAGCAGATGGAGATCCAGCCTTGGGTGGACAGGGTGGCAGCTTGACCCCTAGTCCAGTAGGGGGGGGGGATCCCAGGAGAGTCTTACAGAATTGGCTGCAGGATCTTGGCCAGAGGTTCCTGTGAGGTGGTGGCTCTGGTGCCTTCAGGAGTCACTGGCAGGCTAGGTCTACCTGGGTCTCGACCTCAAGAATGGGTTGGATCTGGAGAACCTTGCACTGAGGACAGTGTGCCTGCGGGCAGAGGAGAGCCAGGCATCTCTGATGGGTGGGACAGATAACCTGAAGCTCTTCGCAGGAACCGTGCGACATTGGGTGAACGTAACTGTAGGCATGTACAGAACCTGGTGTCGGTGGTAACCAGTTAATTTATACCAAAATAAATGTTTGCACCCCCCAAAAAATTTTGAGCACCAGCCGCCACTGATTTCCACCCTATTCATTTAGATGTGCCGGCCAACACTGCATTCTTTATAGAAGCAGTGAAACTCTGCCTCTATGTGTTTGTTTTGATGCTGGAAGCTCTGGAGGTGTTAGAGGATGTAAAATCTCTCCCAGATGGCATGGCTGTAGACTTTGGGTGACTCTTCCTCCAGCTGATGGAACAAGGTTTCAGGCACATTGGGGAAAACAACCGTGCTTCTCCCACACATAAGCAACAAAAGAATGCTGCAGGTTGGACCAACCTAATATTTCTGGCCTTGTGGCATGTACGCATCTGCCGAGCGGTGGTACTTAAACCCAAGATTGTAAGCTCTAACAAGCAGGGCCTTCCAATTCCTCTTGTACCAAATTCTATTGTAACTATGTCTGCCTTAATTTTGTAAAGCACTCAGCAAACTGTTGGCACTATATAAATCCTGTGTAATAATGATGATAATAATAATATTGTTCGATTGGTGCTTTCTGTGGGCTAGGAGGTGCCCAAGGGCTAGCTGTATAGGGCACACTGGGCTCCAGTGACGGTGGGGACACCTCATCGCTGTTAAACGCCAGTGAGTCCCATGAGATACCCTTGGAAAGCTCTGAATGGGTGACTTAGAGGATGAATGGAGCTACCTTATTGGTAGTAGGAGTGGCCATTGGTGCAGAACCCAGGAGGTGTTGCTGAAGAAGGCTGGTACTGGTGAATACAAGATAAGCGGACCAGTTCTGTCTGGGGCATCCATGGATAACAAGTCCAGTGCTATGGTGACGGAACCCCATTTAGGATGATCTTCAGGGGTAGAGCAGATGGAGATCCAGCCTTGGGTGGACAGGGTGGCAGCTTGACCCCTAGTCCAGTAGGGGGGGGGGATCCCAGGAGAGTCTTACAGAATTGGCTGCAGGATCTTGGCCAGAGGTTCCTGTGAGGTGGTGGCTCTGGTGCCTTCAGGAGTCACTGGCAGGCTAGGTCTACCTGGGTCTCGACCTCAAGAATGGGTTGGATCTGGAGAACCTTGCACTGAGGACAGTGTGCCTGCGGGCAGAGGAGAGCCAGGCATCTCTGATGGGTGGGACAGATAACCTGAAGCTCTTCGCAGGAACCGTGCGACATTGGGTGAACGTAACTGTAGGCATGTACAGAACCTGGTGTCGGTGGTAACCAGTTAATTTATACCAAAATAAATGTAAAGGAGTAAAAGCAATCAAACTGGCCTCTTCTCAGGCAAAGCAACACAAAAAACTTCAGTCCTTTATATAACATATATAAATATATTGTTTACATACTGTCACCAGAGCAAGCGCAGTGTCACTATGGCTCATTGTACTGCTGTAGCTATTGCTCAGTGACAATGGCTGCTGCACTGGAATATTGAGCAGCAGCCAATGTCTCTGACCAATAGAGATAGCAGTACAGCGACTATAGTGACACTCTACTGCTCATGTGGGTGATAATTGTTTCTTTACACTCTAACTACTTAGTACAGTAATGATAGTAAGCAGTCGGCTCCCTTTCACAGCCGATCGCCGTGAGGAGGAATGGCTCAAAGGCTGCAAGCATGCAGCCTATGTTTACATATTTGATCGGTCACAACAGTTGCATGGTACAGGGGCAATACATTAAATTAAATTACCCAGTTCTGTCATCAACTGAGGCTGAGGGACACTGCAATTACATAGTGTGCCACTGTACACTCTCTAGGAGCCGTGCACAAGGGGCAAATGTGGTAACATGTATATACTGTAATAGCCCTCCTCTATTGATGCTTGTCCTGTCCAGACATTTCAATACAGTGGCTAATAAAGGTGGATTGGTAGGAAATTCATTTTTTCAAAATGTTTTTAGGCTTTGATTACCAGTCAATGCACTCTGCTCTAAGCACAATCTTGGACAAATAAAAGCACCTTACTTTGTATCAGACTGAAATCACATGTGATTTTAAGACAGGCATGACTATAGATACAAACACATAATAGCTGAGAATAATAAACATCACCGGCATAAATTTAAATAAGACCTTCCATAGTTACATAGTTAATCTGGTTGAAAAAAAGACACAAGTTCATTCAGTTCAACCAACATAGAAAAAAAAACAAAGAAATGTGGGGGCAGCTGTTGCTGACCTTCTGAAAATACTGGTGGACTGGCTGAGTCCAATTTCAGTACTTTTAAATGTGAACCTGAAACAAGCCAAGCAGCTAGTATTTTCTTTAGGAAAGTCCAGCTCACACAATAATCTCATTTCAAATGTTCTATAATTGCAATTACATGATTGGAATGACCGACCATTTTAACCTTCTAGATTGTCCTACACCAATCTATTTAATCTTCACCTTGGTATTTTCTAGGATTCCTTAATCCCAGTGCTATCTGGCATTCCATTAAGAACCGCATCTTCTATGGCACTGGCTTACTTCTTCTGCCTTTCTGAATGGTTATATTGAGCACAAAGTATAATGCCTTCACTGGTCAAGAGGAGACATAACAGGGCCTAAACCCCAATACACACTATTAGATTTTCCGCAGACTTTAGATTTTAGATTTACCAAAACCATGTAGTGCAAGGGCCTGCCCGATTGCATACAAGTTGAAACTCTTATGCCCCGTACACACGTTTGGATTTTCCGACAACAAATGTTGGATGTGAGCTTGTGGGCGAAAGTCCGACTGTGTGTATGCTCCATCGAACATTTATTGTCGGACTTTCCGCCAACAAATGTTGGCTAGCAGGTTCTCAAATTTTCCGACCAACAAATGTTTGTTAGAATAAAATACAATGTTAAAAAAACACACTAAACCATATAGTCCTTTAAAATATTGCAGCAGCACTCTTGTCAAATAAAATCAAATGACAAGCTTTCATATATAGTTCATATGTGAGTCAATAGGAATGGAGGAGATCTGTTATAGCTTGTGTTGTGATATTTTTGAAAACACCTTCCACCATACACTTCACCATGTGAGGGAATTCTCCCCTTTTGGGGGTGCACTCACCAGAAATACAGTAGAAATGCGCCTTTAATTTAAAAGAGCTTCTCCCCCGCTCCAACCAAAGCTTCCACCAGATGTCAGTCACGCTGTAGAGGGCTCCAGTGAAACCATGTGAAGGGAATGAATTATCCACATAGTGTAATACTGCTTAAAAGTTTTATTTAGACCAAAAAAAAAACCCTTTACAAGTTAAGCGTACCATATACAAGTTAACATGGAGCGAGAAATAAAGTGCATTGTGCCTGTGTATTCACCCGGTCGCCGGAAGAGTAAGGAAAGAGACCGCTGTGTACAGCAATGATACACTTCCTGGTTCCTCGGCCCGTGGAGCGCACACGTCACTTCCGGTCAATGTCGTAGATCACGTCACTGACGCGTTTCGTCACTTCCTGACGTGGAGTCCGGGCTTTATGCAAAGCGACAGACGTCACAGCCAATCAGCCATCAATGCAGCCGCACAGCTAAAAAAACAGCCTGCAGCGCATCCTCTGCCGTCACCAGCAGAATAAAACATATCAGAGGCGTCTTGGTCACATGATAGTCGCTATACAGATAATAGTATCATAAAGACAGAACTGAAACATTCATAGTCAGCATAAAATAGAAAATGGATAAATAAAATGGAGAAGTATCCAATATTCACACACTTAATATAGAAAGGAATATATATGTATATGTATATACTTAAAAAAGGAGGACTGCAAGGGAACTACTGTAGTACTCAAATGTAAATACACTGTGAGGTGATAGTAACCCGGGTCAAAATTGCTAAATAATATATATAATTAAAAAAATTCTTATATATGTATACATAGCCAAAAAAAAATTACATATTTTTTTTTTTATTATTGTATTTTATTCTATATTTTACAATTTAAGTGGCTGCTTTTAGAGTGTGTTTTAATTTTATATTGTTGTATTCATTTACAACTGCACAGGGGTCTTAGGTATTGTTGTCCAGGGCGCAGAGCAGTGCTTTTGTAAGTGGGCCAGTTTTTAAAGCAAATGTGATCTATTCCTGGCAGCAAGTTCCATCTGATAATAGAAATGTTGCAGAAAAACCTCTATTCACGCAACCTGTATCCACGCAACCAATGAGAAATCATATCCCTGCACCTCTCCCTAATATACCGCAGGTACATGATAATGAGTACGCTGAAGAAATTACGCAAATTGATTCCCCTGCACATTTCTCCACCCCTATAAGAAGGGGCAAGGGAAAAACTGGAGGCGCAAGAGGGAGGAATAACCAAAGGGGGTATCATCAATCAGAAACATATCAGATCCCAACCCACAATAGGTTTCAGCTATAATGGGAATACCAGAAGAATCATGATACTCGACCTCCCCCTCATCCTTTTTTAGGGAGAGGGAGAGGTGGCCAAAAGAGAGGTCAGGGCTATCCACCGCGCAGGGGCAAGCCGTTTGTATATACCCAACCCCCAACCCACCACAGGGATTCCCAACCCCAAGTTTATCACAGGGATCAATACTGGAAGGAACTACAACTGCAATGGGAGAAAGACCGTGCGCAATACCCACATCCAAGGAAAGAAGACATCGGGGATGTAGGGCTGGATACAGGACCCAAAAAAGAAGAAGGGAATCGGAATAGGTGGCATTTTTAATTTAAGCCAGACAAAATTGACACACAAAGAAATGAATATCCTCAATTTAGGTTTGAAATGTGGTTTGAAAAGGCCGATTAACAGATTTAATGTTTTTATTGACATCCATAAATACATTAGTAAGCTGAATATAAAGAAACACTTCTTAGGATGCAATGCTTACACTACTGCCACTATCGAGAATACTATGGGGGTTGTGAATAGTGGTTTAAAAAATAAATCTCTATTTAACCCTCTAAACAATGCCAATCATCAAGTGGAGGTCTTGAAAGGACTGACCTTACGTGATTTGGAACATCTTAAACCCAAAAAAGAGGTCAATTTAAGACACATACGTGAAGGCATTGATATGTTGGAAAAATTAAAAGACGTTATTATAAGGCCAGCTGACAAAGGAGGAGGAGTGGTGATACCCCCAAAGGAGTTTTATCAAGAACAAATTATGGATATGTTATCTGATGAGGTGACATACAAACTATTGGACAAGGATCCCACTCAATCCTATAGAAACCAATTGGAAATTTTAGTTGGTTTAGGATCAAGCACTGGGGTATTATCGAACAAGGAAAAGAGATTTTTGTTGCCCTCCAGTAGCCGGATTCCAACACTATACAAGCTACCTAAGGTCCACAAGGACCCCACAAATCCACCAGCAAGGCCGATCGTCAACAGCACAGATTCTGTCTCCTCTAAAATGGGTCACTACTTGGACCAGTTTTTACAAAAAAGTGTGGTTAATACCTGGTCATATTTGAGAGATACAAAAAACTTTTGAAACTGTTTACAAAATTTTGACTTGATAGGTAAACAGCATGTTCTTTTGGTCACAGCTGACGTCTCGTCTTTGTATTCCACGTTTTTCTTAGGAATGCTCTTGACTTTTGTCTAAGTCACAGCTATTTTTGGTATGATAATAAATTTTATTCATAACAGAGAGGTGTAGCGATGGGCGCGAAATTCGCGCCCAGCATCGCAAATTTATTTATGGCCGAATGGGAAGACAAAGTAATTTTTATAGAATAACGACCTGAATTTTTTTTATTTATAAAAGTTTTATTGATGATCTCTTTTTTATTTGGGCTGGTTCCCCAGAATCTTTAGATCTCTTTTTACAACAACTAAATACTAACAATAACAATATAAGGTTGACCTCTAATTGGCATAAGAATGAAATTAACTTTCTAGATGTAAATGTGTATCGGCTGAATGACAAACTGGAGACAAAGGTGTATTTTAAAAAAACTGATAGAAATAGCTATCTCCCCACTTCCAGTGGCCATCATCCTCTATGGCTTAAAAACATTCCGAAAGGACAAATCATGAGGATGAAGAGGAATTGTTCCGAGACTGAAAATTTCTTAATTAAATCCAGGATTCTCACTGAACGATTTGAAGCCAGGGGATATGGCCCACGAGTCTTGGAAAAAGTGGTTGAAGAAGTGGGGGCCATTTCTAGAGACTTATGTTTACAGGAGAAAAATCCAGATACTCTGTTATTAAGAATAATAAGGAATGGGGCTTTATTTCTGGGTTCCAGAAAAAAGAAGGGCTCCCAAGAAATGATGCGAAAAAATTGCCAACATCCCTAAATACAGAAAATAGATAAACCTCAGATAGTGGGATTTTAAGGGCAATTAGAAATAGATTGAAAATTATATAGAAAATGTAATTAAATTTATTGATGTACAAAGTTTAAAAGCAAATTTAGAGCAAAACAGGAAAAACAAATACATAGATAGCATAATGAATAGTCATGGTTAACAGTAGTGGCAAACAAATCCCACTGCATAAATGAATATCATCAATGAGTGAGAGTCCGACGCATTTCGAAAAGTATGAATAAATATAATCTTCATCAGGGGCAATTTGCCATTTCTGAAATTGTAAAATACAGTGTCAATGAATAAAATACAAAAAACATTACATAGTTTGCAAGACTGACAAGTTTGCATGGCTCCCATGAGGGTGTACAAAAACTTATGTGTCAAGAAAAGTTCCTGTGTAGCATCCGACATCTGCACAGCCCGTATTAGCCCTTCCACATGCAATGAAACCCCAGGATATTTTAATCCAATCAAATCGCCAAAAAGAGGGGCGTAATTGCACCTTAGAAAGACAAAGGCCAAAGGTAGCAAGGCAGGGGGAATCTAAAAGAGAAATCAAGACAGATGATAAAGCTGCCATTTTAAGTTTAAATTATTGTGCAGACGGTAAATAGCATGTTTGGAAAATAGGTCTGCACTTCAGACTTGGGCAAAGATTGGGGCGCACCCACGACAGACCCCTACAAAAAGGAGGGTGTGTCAGGGGGACTAGAGAACACCAATGCCACAAGTGTGGGGATGGCCAATAATCACAAAACAATTCATAAGGAATGAAACTAGTAAAGGTGACACTTACAGATAGATCACCATCACTTTAAGCGAAGGGATGCTCCAATAAGGATACACCAAGCAACCCTGGAGGACAAAGATTGAAAGTCCCAACCCAAAACTAGAATAAGGGGGGACACAAAGAAAACATCCGTCTGAAAGAGTTGGACAGAAAAAATATATCAATGCAAAAATAGGAAGTCCAAGGATAATGGTGAGCAAAAAATAGTGCAATAAAAATTCACAAGGTAGAGCTAAAAATGGACAGGAAAGGGACCGCCAAAATAGCGGGCAAAAACCTTCTTCAAAACATAAAGGTTGCAAGGCCCAAAGCATCCAACCCCACAAAATAGAATTGCCTTAAAGTCAAGAACCAAAATGTATTGAATCTTTTTTCACAATGTCCTACGATCATTCTATGATCAATTTATTTTATATTCTCATTTATAAGAATGAGGATGGTAGACTGCCCAGTAAACTCTTTAGAAAGGAGACTGCCGGCAACACCCTGTTGCATGCCGACAGTTTCCATCCCGAACCCCTCAAAAAATCCATACCCTTTAGCCAGTTCCTACGCCTCAAACGAAATTGTAGCACTGTAGAAACTTTCCAGCATGAAGCAGACAAATTAAGCAAGAGATTACTCACAAGGGGATATACAAAATCTTCCCCGAAAAAAGCCTTTAATAGGGTTAAAGATCAAGATAGACATGATTTAATTTTTAAAACCAAAAAACAAGATGATACAACAAGAATTATCATACGATACTCCAACAAACACAATACTGTGAGAAAGATCCTTACCAAACATTGGTCAATCCTCACGGAGGATCCCATTTTGGATGGTCTGCTCACCCCAAAACCCCAGATCACTTTTAGGAAGGCAGGTTCGCTTGGGGATATGCTCACTCAGAGTGAATACAAGTGTAACCAGAGACAGGACCCATGTAAAGCATGGGGAACTTGCCCCTGTGGATCTTGTTCGTTTTGTGGGGTTATTCGTAAGAGGACTTCCTTTCAATCACCCAACGGAGAACGCTTCCGCTTAAAACATTTAGCTAACTGTAAGACTCAGGGAGTTGTATATCTGGTACAATGCCAGTGTGATGCATCTTATGTCGGAAAGACCCGACAGGAATTTGGTCCCCAAGTTAGCAAACATTTATCAAGCATGCGAATTGGCAATCTGTATCTTCCCCTTGGAAGACATGTGGCCAAGGGACATGGATACAGAATGCCATCTGTGAATTTTACTGTATTGGATCGAGTGCATGTTCCAATTAGGGGTGGGGATTATAACAAAATTTTTTTACAGCGCGAAATGCGCTGGATTAGACATTTAGATGCCACCACCCCACCTGGTCTCAATGAAGCTGAAAGTTTCAGGCCGTTTTTGGAAGGCTTCAATTCAGCAAAGACGGACTAAATTCATCAGATTTTTGTTTTGATTTTTTTATTTCCTATTTTCTCCTATGTTTTTCTCCTTTTCCTCTGTTCTTTTTATTCCATCTTTTTGCTAAAAGACAGGTTTGAATGACACTATCTATTTGGGGTGTTACACACTCTTTGCTATGTAATGATATTTTGGTTCCACTTATTTGGTGGTTAATGTATTTATTATTTTGGTTGTTATGTATAATCTTTTATGTTTTATCAAGTGTTGCAGGGTTGTGTTCCTGTGTTCCACCCCACGTCCTCTTTCTTAGCCTGTGGCCACCTTCATGCACCCGACAAACGTAGGCTCCCATGAGGAGCCTTTTTTCTCTCTAACTGTGGTTTGGGTTGCTGTCTGCACGATTCCCACAGTTTTGTGAGGATATTTTTTGTGTCGGAGGTGATATATTTTTTCATTTACTGAGAGATAGCTTTCCCCTATGGGCTCTTTCTTCCTCTCTTATGCCCCAGCCTTTATATTTATTTTTATTTTTGTTTCCTTTTTTGTATTCATTTTTATCTCAAAGGATGAGTACAATTAAGGCGTTTCTAATATGCTATTTTACATCTGTGTTATGTTTCCATCGGGATGTTTCCAGCCCTTGGGTTGCAGAGCTGCTCTGGATCTCTATCATCTTCTGGTTGGTCCAGTTTCAGCTATGTGTGATGCGTAAGGGTGCGGCGGCTTCCCTGCTTTTCACTGCGCTTGACGCAGGGAAGCATTCACTGTCAGCAGTGATGCTTCCCTCTTTGCGCATGAGATTGGTTGATGGGATCGAGGGGGCAGGATCGAGGGGGGTGGATCTGCTGTGTTAGGCCGCGCTCGTCCTCGATCATCACCGCCAGCTGTTTGAATGCCAACTCCTTTTCATAGCGGCGCGTGGGGAGTGACGTCATGGCCTCTACATTGTGCGGCGTCACTCCCCAATGCTCCACGAGGTTTTGCATTGCTTTAGCTGGGGCTATATAAGGAGAACGCCTGGAACTCTCTAACTGCCATTCCTATCCATGACAATGCATTTAGTTGCCTGACTTTGTGACATGTAGGGTAGAGGATTGGTCTCTCTCCCTTACATAACTACCTTTATCATTCCTGGGGAATCTTTGAGAGTTCAGCACTACTGGTAAGCATAGCCTTTCCTTTTTTGACATACTTTATTCAGTTTTTGCTTTGGGCCTTGCAACCTTTATGTTTTGAAGAGGGTTTTTGCCCGCTATTTGTGCGGCCCCTTTCCTGTCCATTTTTTTATCTCTACCTTGTGAATTTTTATTGCACTATTTTTTGCTCACCATTATCCTTGGACTTCCTATTTTTGCATTGATATATTTTTTCTGTCCAACTCTTTCAGACAGATGTTTTCTTTGTGTCCCCCCTTATTCTGGTTTTGGGTTCGGACTTTCCATCTCTGTCCTCCAGGGTGGCTTGGAGCATCCTCATTGGAGCATCCCTTCGCTTAAAGTGATGGTGATCCATCTGTAAGTGTCACCTTTACTAGTTTCATTCCTTATGAATTGTTTTGTGATTATTGGCCATCCCCACACTTGTGGCATTGGTGTTCTCTAGTCCCCCTGACACACCCTCCTTTTTGTAGGGGTCTGTCGGGGGTGCGCCCCAATCTTTGCCCAAGTCTGAAGTACAGACCTATTTTCCAAACATCCTATATACCGTCTGCAATATAATTTAAACTTAAAATGGCAGCTTTATCATCTGTCTTGATTTCTCTTTTAGATTCCCCCTGCCTTGCTACTTTTGGCCTTTGTGTTTCTAAGGTGCAATTACGCCCCTCTTTTTGGCGCTTTGATTGGATTACAATATCCTGGGGTTCCTTTGCATGTGGAAGGGCTAATACGGGCTGTGCAGATGTCGGATGCTACACAGGAACTTTTCTTGACACATAAGTTTTGGTACACCCTGATGGGAGCCATGCAAACTTAACAGTCTTGCAAACTATGTAATGTTTTTTGTATTTTATTCATTGACACTGTATTTTACAATTTCAGAAATGACAAATTGTTCCTAATGAAGATTATATTTATTCATACTTTTCGAAACGCATTGGACTCTCACTCATGGATGATGTTTGATGAAACTCAGTGGATATATTTGGTAGATGTTCTTTCCCCTAAAGGCCTCAACATAGAACTTGACATCAATTGTTTTATTAGTAACACTTAGCATTTCTTTTTTACTGTATTTTTACACTATACTATTGTGTCTGTTTGAGTAATCTTTCTGTTTTTAAGGACATTTTGTTTGGTCCACTTCATTATTGACTCCTCTGGCACAGCGGTTATATTTGGGATTTTATATATATTTTTTATGTGAATTTTTAGTAATTTCTCTTGTGATTTTCCTGCCTCTTATTTGATATTTAGCTTAATTAATTATTTCAGATTATTTTTAATATATTCTAAAAATATTTTAGTGTAAAATAATTTTATATTGCACATTTTTAGTCCACCTAGCTATACCTTACAATTGCTTGCCTTTATAAAATATTTATGATGAAAATGCCATAATTTTACAGTACCTCATATACCATTGCAGAAGACATTTTGTATTTGGTAGCCATCCTTCATATTTTTTGGATTACCATTTTTTGCAAGTAGCGGTTTGTTTATTATACAGTGTCTAATAATAATATAATATATGTATTTTTTTTTTGGCTATATACACAGGCACAGTGCACTTTATTTCTCGCTCCATGTTAACTTGTTAACCTGTATATGGTACCCTTAACTTGTAAAGGGTTTTTTTTTTTTGGTCTAAATAAAACTTTTAAGCAGTATTACACTATGTGGATAATTCATTCCCTTCACATAGTTTTACTGGAGCCCTCTACAGCGTGACTGACATCTGGTGGAAGCTTTGGTTGGAGCAGGGGAGAAGCTCTTATAAATTAAAGGCGCATTTCTACTGTATTTCTGGTGAGTGCACCCCCAAAAGGGGAGAATTCCCTCACATGGTGAAGTGTATGGTGGAAGGTGTTTTCAAAAATATCACAACACAAGCTATAACAGATATCCTCCATTCCTATTGACTCACATATTAACTATGTATGAAAGCTTGTCATTTGATTTTATTTGACAAGAGTGCTGCTGCAATATTTTAAAGGACTATATGGTTTAGTGTGTGTTTTAATATTGTATTTTATTCTATATTTTACAATTTAAGTGGCTGCTTTTAGAGTGTGTTTTAATTTTATATTGTTGTATTCATTTATAACTGCACAGGGGTCTTAGGTATTGTTGTCCAGGGCGCAGATCGGTGCTTTTGTAAGTGGGCCAGTTTTTTCAGCATCTTTGTAGCAACAAATGTTTGTTGTCAGACTTTCCGATCGTGTGTACACAAGTCCGTCGGACAAAAGTCCACACATGCTCGGAATCTAGTACGAGCCGGAGATATAGCTATCGTTCGTAATGAAGATATCACGTACGTCTTGTACGTCACTATGTTCATAATTGTTGGGCAACATTTGTGTGACCGTGTGTATGCAAGACAAGTTGGAGCCAACAATCTTTGAACAAAAATACACAGTTTTGTTGTCGGAAAGTCCGATCGTATGTATGGGGCATTAAGGTTTAACCTCATATTACATGGTTTTGATAACTCTGAAGACAAAAATCTGCAGAAAATCTAATAGTGTGTATGTAGTCTAACCATGAATATTGTGGTCATGATTTGCTCCCCTGAAATAAAATGCTAATAATATAGAGTATAGCCATTAAAAGAAAAGTCTTTTTTAACCACTTTTCTCACCCATCACAACCAGTACAACTTGAAAATACCTACACACCCTGCATACCTCCACAAGTTGAGCATCCACAAAGATCCCCTCTCTAGAAGGTCCTCCATTACTTCACACACTCAAACTAAAGAATAATTTGAACATGTGAGGAGACAACTGGAGAAGTATGGATCAGAGTGTAGCTTAGTGAGGGAATCGCCTATGGGTTCTTTGATACCCTACAAGCCTGCAAAACCTTTGGCTATCTGCATGGTCTCTACCATTTGACCTGTCCCAATAGGGTGTCTATATTGAAAGAAGAATGACATGAGAGAACATGACTACAAACTAGTGATTCATCTAAGGCCTCGTGAACACTGCAGCTGTTAAACAGACATTTAGGAGCAGTTGGGCATTTGTTTCAGCAGCTCCTGAACTCACCTTAATGAGAGAGGAAGAGATTTTCTTCTGCATTGTAGACATTTGGGAGGGTCTACTGATCTGTAAAAACTGTTATCTGTTAAGAACCCTTCTAAACAAACGCGCATAAACGCAGCTAAACGCAGCATGTAAATGTGGCAAAATGGTTGTTTTTAAACGTCGGTTACTAGTTGTCAAGTTCCAGCTTTCAGAAGAGGCTTTCTAACGTCCTGTGTACATGAGGCCTAAGAGGTACAACAATGAAGGTGGTTTACGAAAATTGTTATGTAAAATCATTACATTGTCGTCCATGCGTAGATGGCAGTCAAAATGGTGAACTGCTCTTTGCCTACTACACGAGGGAACCTTTGAGGGTAGAAATATGAAACATCTCTACTCTTCTATGTTCCACAAGCATGTAGCCACTACTTCAGCACTCTTCCTATGCGTCTATATGCATTCACGGTGTCTATCTGAAATCAATCCTCGGGTTGGGGATTGCGCATGACAATTTAATTCAGAACCTGGTTATGGACTGTGCCCTGTTCCTTCAGTGAAAAGGACTGCTAGAAGTGCATGGAAGGAACACTGTTGCAGTTGGCACTGTTGCAGAGTGCCCGTTGTGATAGTCAAAATATTATGTTCCGTGTTTGAGAAGACTTTAGGAAATGTACCTGAGCATGTAGTGGAAGGGTGGCATTTTGGGTTTTTACTTTTTGGGGGGGTTGCATCATTTTTATATTATGTAGACAGCAGGACTCGAGTCCTGCGGGAAAGCATGGGTATGGCATTCCTGTACTTTTTGCACAGCAGGAACGCCGTTCCCATTAGCAGCAGGGCTGCCTGCCCTAGGGCTGATTTGGGCTGTGGCTGCAGCGGCGCCCAGGGCTGATCTCAGGTGCAGAGTCCTTCCCTCCCTCCCTTCTTCCTCTTGAACACCTCAATGCAATGTTTGGCAACCAGCCACTGTAACAAAGTCCCGCCTCCTAGACCGGCTTCTGTGATAGGTGGAACACTGATTAAATTTCCCGGCATTGGATCAGTGTTCCATCTATCACAGGAGCCACCACCAGTCTAGGAGGTGGGACTTTGTTACAGTGGCCGGCCGCCGAACTTTGCAGACCCAAGGTCTGTGACACAGCGGGAGATGTCCGCTGTGTATAATCCAGGCACAGGTGAGTTTGCAATGATGGGCACAGGTGAGTCTGCAATGATGGGCACAGTGAGGCTGCACTGATGGGCACAGTGAGGCTGCATTGATGGGCACAGTGAGGCTGCAATGATGGGCACAGTGAGGCTGCATTTAACCATTATCACACTTAGGGGGTCATTTACTATAGCGCGAATTTGCATTTGCATTGTGCATATAAATAGCACCCAATTAAGCCAATTAAACATTCAAGTGGGCGAACATGTGATTCCCGGAGCGCACTATTAGTGGCAAACATGCCTTTGTAAATTCAGAATTGGTGCTAATCTGCTATTTTGCAGATCTGCTAATGCCAACTGTGAACCCCATTGAAGTCTATGGGAACCGAACAGGAAAAATCAAATGTGTCCATTAAATGCAAACAATTGGCCATAAAAAAAGGGTATGGGGGTCTGGGTACTGCCCTGGGGAACAAGTATCGTGTATCAATAAAAGAAATGAAAAAAACTATTGTTTTTTCAAGAGCAGTGATTTTAATAATGCTTAACCACTTGAGCCCCGGACCATTATGCTGCCTAAGGACCAGAGGTCTTTTTCCAATTTGGCACTGTGTCGCTTTAACTGCTAATTGCGCGGTCATGCAATGCTGTACCCAAACGAAATTTGCGTCCTTTTCTTCCGACAAATAGAGCTTTCTTTTGATGGTATTTGATCACCTCTGCGGTTTTTATTTTTTGCGCTATAAACGGAAAAAGACCGAAAATTTTGAAAAAAATGATATTTTCTACTTTTTGTTATAAAAAAAATCCAATAAACTAAATTTTAGTCATACATTTAGGCCAAAATGTATTCGGCCACATGTCTTTGGTAAAAAAAATGTCAATAAGCGTATATTTATTGGTTTGCGCAAAAGTTATAGCGTCTACAAACTAGGGTACATTTTCTGTAATTTACACAGCTTTTAGTTTATGACTGCCTATGTCATTTCTTGAGGTGCTAAAATGGCAGGGCAGTACAAAACCCCCCCAAATGACCCCATTTTGGAAAGTAGACACCCCAAGGAAATTGCTGAGAGGCATGTTGAACCCATTGAATATTTCTTTTTTTTGTCCCAAGTGATTGAAAAATGACAAAAAAAAAAATATATTTACAAAAAGTTGTCACTAAATGATATATTGCTCACACAGGCCATGGGTCTATGTGGAATTGCACCCCAAAATACATTCAGCTGCTTCTCCTGAGTATGGGGATACCACATGTGTGGGACTTTTTGGGAGCCTAGCCGCGTACGGGGCCCCGAAAACCAATCACCGCCTTCAGGATTTCTAAGGGTGTAAATTTTTGATTTCACTCTTCACTGCCTATCACAGTTTCGGAGGCCATGGAATGCCCAGGTGGCACAAAACCCCCCAAAATGACCCCATTTTGGAAAGTAGACACCCCAAGCTATTTGCTGAGAGGCATATTGAGTCCATGGAATATTTTATATTTTGACAGAAGTTGCGGGAAAGTGACACTTTTTTTTTTTTTCATAAAGTTGTCACTAAATGATATATTGCTCACACAGGCCATGGGCATATGTGGAATTGCACCCCAAAATACATTCTGCTGCTTCTCCTGAGTATGAGGATACCACATGTGTGGGACTTTTTGGGAGCCTAGCCGCGTACGGGACCCCGAAAACCAATCACTGCCTTCAGGATTTCTAAGGGTGAAAATTTTTGATTTCACTCTTTACTGCCTATCACAGTTTCGGAGACCATGGAATGCCCAGGTGGCACAAAACCCCCCCAAATGACCCCATTTTGGAAAGTAGACACCCCAAGCTATTTGCTGAGAGGCATGGTGAGTATTTTGCAGCTCTCAATGAAGAAAGACAAGAAAAAACATTTTTTTTTCTTTTTTCAATTTTCAAAACTTTGTGACAAAAAGTGAGGTCTGCAAAATACTCACTATACCTCTCAGCAAATAGCTTGGGGTGTCTACTTTCCAAAATGGGGTTATTTGGGGGGGTTTTGTGCCACCTGGGCATTCCATGGCCTTCGAAACTGTGATAGGCGGTGAAGAGTGAAATCAAAAATTCACGCCCTTAGAAAGCCTGAAGGCGGTGCTTGGTTTTCGGGGTCCCGTACGCGGCTAGGCTCCCAAAAAGTCTCACACATGTGGTATCCCCGTACTCAGGAGAAGCAGCAGAATGTATTTTGGGGTGTAATTTCACATATTTCCATGGCATGTTTGAGCAATATATCATTTAGTGACAACTTTGTGCAAAAAAAAAAAAAAAAAATTGTCTCTTTCCCGCAACTTGTGTCGCAATATAAAATATTCCATGGACTCGACATGCCTCTCAGCAAATAGCTTGGGGTGTCTACTTTCCAAAATGGGGTCATTTGGGGGGGTTTTGAACTGTCCTGGCATTTTATGCACAACATTTAGAAGCTTATTTCACACATCACCCACTCTTCTAACCACTTGAAGACAAAGCCCTTTCTGACACTTATTGTTTACATGAAAAAGTTATTTTTTTTTGCAAAAAAATTACTTTGAACCCCCAAACATTATATATTTTTTTAAAGCAAATGCCCTACAGATTAAAATGGTGGGTGTTTCATTTTTTTTTTTCACACAGTAATTGCGCAGCGATTTTTCAAATGCATTTTTTGGGGAAAAAACACACTTTTTTAAATTTTAATGCACTAAAACACACTATATTGCCCAAATGTTTGATGAAATAAAAAAGATGATCTTAGGCCGAGTACATGGATACCAAACATGACATGCTTTAAAATTGCGCACAAACGTGCAGTGGCAACAAAATAAATACATGTTTAAAAGCCTTTAAAAGCCTTTACAGGTTACCACTTTAGATTTACAGAGGAGGTCTACTGGAAAAATTACTGCACTCGATCTGGCCTTCGCGGTGATACCTCACATGCATGTGCAATTGCTGTTTACGTTTGACGACAGACCGCCGCTTGCGTTCACCTTAGCGTGAGAGCAGGGGGCGACAGGGGTGCTTTTTTTTTTTTTTTTCTTTATTATTTTTTTGCTTTTTTAATCTTACTTTTAAACTGTTCCTTTCATATTTTTTTTTTTTAATCATTTTTATTGTTATCTTGGGGAATGTAAATATCCCCTATGATAGCAATAGGTAGTGACAGGTACTCTTTTTTGAAAAAATTGGGGTCTATTAGACCCTAGATCTCTCCTCTGCCCTCAAAGCATCTGACCACACCAAGATCGGTGTGATAAAATGCTTCCCCAATTTCCCAATGGCGCTATTTACAATCTAAGTCATGAAATGCTCGTAGCTTCCGGTTTCTTAGGCCATAGAGATGTTTGGAGCCACTCTGGTCTCTGATCAGCTCTATGGTCAGCTGGCTGAATCACCGGCTGCATTCTCAGGTTCCCTGTTGAGACAGGAGAGCCAGAGAAAAACACGGAAGACGGTGGGGGGGGGGCATTCCCTCCCACGGCTTGTAAAGGCAGTCTAGAGGCTAATTAGCCGCTAGGATTGCTTTTACATGAAAGCCGACCGCTGGCTGAAAAGAATGATACCAAGATGATACCTAAACCTGCAGGCATCATTCTGGTATAACCACTCAAAGTCGTGAATGGCGTACCTGAAGACAAAAAAATGGTTAACAATGGTTAACAATAAAGCACAGTAAACAGTAAAGTATAAATAATTACATACCTGAAAAACAAACATGATAAAACATAATAACAATAACAATAACAATAAAACATTGCAGAATAGAATACAGTAAAAAAGAGCAGAACAATAGAGAGAGAGAATAGAGAGAGAGAGAACAATAAAACGACAACTATTTTTTTTTATTTTATATATTTTTTTTTTTTACACTTTTTTTGTAACTAAGTTTTATAACTGTAACCGGTTCCAGGTTCGGGTCTCTCAAAATGCGATGGCATCTTGGGAGACCCTGTGAAAGTGTGCCTAGTCTGTGCAATGCTGTACCCTACGCTAATACTCAACTAGTGAATGGTAGCGTTCAAAACATTCACCAATGCAAAGACCAGGATTGTCAGGACAGGAGGGACAATAATAGCGGGTGTCACGCCTATATCTGCACTTGCTGCAGACACAACATCTTTTTTGGGGGGGTTCGTTGGGTAGGGGTACTCGGGAGGACATAAAAATGCCTCTCATGCAGCCGACTGCATTTGGTTGGGGATGTGAATGGGGGAAGTACGGGCGCTGCAGAAGCGGTGGGTTCCCAATTAGGATTGGCGAATGCAGCAGGAAGGGCATTATGGGCACGACGGGCCTGTGTTTGTCTTTTTGGTGGCAGCGGGACACTACTTGTGCTTGCCACCTCACCAGCTTGAACTGCACTTATGGGACTCACCACGTGTTACTGCAGTGCTGGTTTGACTACGACCGGGGTGTACTACGCCGCTGGTGCTTGCCAGTTCACGAAAACGCTACCAAAAAAACTGTTAGCAATCGCAGGGATCAGGCCTGACTCTGCGAACGCTGCAGTTATGCGTTTAGTGTTTTGTAAGTGACAGTGATCGATCGATACTGCACTTGGGTGGGCTGGGCCGGGCGGAGGGGCAAAACGCAGGTGCTAGCAGGTATCTGGGCTGATCCCGCTAACACTGCGTTTTTGGGAACCCTAAACTGCTGGTGACGCTAGTATAGATCTGATCGGATCAGATATTGATCCGTTCAGATACTATACCACTAAGGGAGGTGTACGGTGCGTGCGTGGGTGTTAGCGGTACTGGCGCTAACCTGACGCTGCCTGGGGCTGGTGCTTGCCAGTTCACCAAAATGCTACCAAAAAAACTGTTAGCAATCGCAGGGATCAGGCCTGACTCTGCGAACGCTGCAGTTATGCGTTTAGTGTTTTGTAAGTGACAGTGATCGATCGATACTGCACTTGGGTGGGCTGGGCGGAGGCGCAAAACGCAGGTGCTAGCGGGTATCTGGGCTGATCCCGCTAACACTGCGTTTTTGGGAACCCTAAACTGCTGGGGACGCTAGTATAGATCTGATCGGATCAGATATTGATCCGATCAGATACTATACCACTAAGGGAGGCGCATGCTGCGTGCGTGGGTGTTAGCGGTACTGGCGCTAATCTGACGCTGCCTGGGGCGACGCATATCACCGCCGGGCGATTAGGGGGCTAAACCTTTATTCGGTAATAAACGGCGGGTGCCCTGACACTATAAAAAATAAACAAACTAACCAGCGTCACCCGTAACGGTTATACGGTGATCAGTGGTGAAAGGGTTAACTAGGGGGCAATCAAGGGGTTAAAACATTTATTAGATAGTATATGGGGGTCCCTGACGCTATAAAACGCTGACGGCGAACCTAAATATTTACCTCACTAACTAGCGTCACCAGCGACACTAATACAGCGATCAGAAAAATGATCGCTTAGCGACACTGGTGACGGGGGGTGATCAAGGGGTTAAAACTTTATTAGGGGGGGTTAGGGGGTACCCTAGACCTACAGGGGGGTAACAGTAACTGTGCTAACACAGTAACTGTCACAAACTGACACCTAGCAGTAATCAGAAAAAAAAAAAAAAAAACTGCTGGTGTCAGTTTGTGACAGGGGGGGGGGTGATTGGGGGGGGATCGGGGAGCGATCGGGGGGGGGATCGGGGTGTTTTGTATGCCTGGCATGTTCTACTGTGTGTGTAGTGTTGTGCACTCACATACCTGTCTTCTCTCCTCGGGCCGGAACGGAAACTACCGAGCCGAGGAGAGATGACATCACTTCCTTTGCTGCTGTTTAGCATACAGCAGCAAAGGAGTGTTCCCATTGGCCGGCGGCGATCGCGAGGGGGGGGCCACGAACGGATGGCCTCCCCCTCGTCTCCGATCACTGGGGAACAAAACGGGACCGCCTCGGGCGGCGGGGGGGGGGGGTCCGACCGGACCCCCCACCCGCGGGAGGCAAATCATGTACGTGATTTTGCCTGCCCGTGCCGCCTTGCCGACGTACATCGGCGTGAGGCGGTCCTTAGGTGGTTAAAGTGAAACAATAGAAATGAAAAATTCCTTTAAATATCGTGCCTAGGGGGGGTCCTTAGTCTGCCTGTAAAGTAGCGCATCTGGCCGATGTGTGGAACAGTGCCGCAGCAAAATGACATTTCTAAAGGAAAAAATGTCATTTAAATTGCTTGCGGCTGTAATGTATTGCCGGCTCCCGGAAATATAGGTGAAAAATCAAGGAAAAAAACGGCGTAGGGTCCCCCCGCAGTCCATAACAGGCCCTTTGGGTCTGGTACGTACCTTAAGGGGAACCCCACCCCAAAATTAAAAAATTGATGTAGGGTCCCCCCCAAAATTTATACCAGACCCTTATCCGTGCACCCCCCATCCTGAACCATACCAGGACACATGCCCTCAACTTGGGTCCCCCCCAAAGCACCTTGTCCCCATGTTGATGGGGACAAGGGCCTCTTCCCAACAACCCTAGGCTGTGGTTGTCAGGGTCTGCAGGTGGGGGTGTTTATCGGAATCTGGAAGCCCCTTTTAACAAGGGGGCCCCCAGATCCCACCCCCCTATGTAAATGAGTGTGGGAGTACATCGTACCCCTACCCCATTCACCCAAAAAGTAGTGCAATGTGACAAAAGACAATAGCCAGCGTTTGACAATTCCTTTATTAAAAATGTTTTCTTCTTCCCTGCTTCTTCCTCCATCTTCCTCTGGTCTTCTCCTTTGCCACTTCTTCCTCCAGCTTCTCTTTCCCCACTTCTTCCACCGGTCTTCTCCATCTTCCTTTAGTCTTCTCCTTCCCCGTTTCTTCCTCTGGTCTACTCCATCTTCCTCTAATCTTCTTCCCCTGCTTAGTCCTCCGGTCGTCTTCTTCTTCCATCGCCGCTCCCACTAAAGATTTCAAATACAAACCTCCTCCAATGGTGCGATGGGGCTGATGACGTAATTCAGGGACCCCGCCCCTTGTGACTTCCCCACCCAGGCATGATTGGTCCATGATGTCACAAGGGGCGTAGTCTCTGGATGATGCCTTCCAGTGGCCACGCCCCATAGTTATACATGACATGTGCGCCTTGTAAGCGGACAGATCGACGGGCTGCAGCATCAGAGGAGGGTCGTTTTTGGATCTTCAGCGGGTCGGTGGTGGGAGCAGCAGCGGAGGAAGAAGAAGCCGGTGGAAGACTGAAGGAAGAAGGAGAAGACCAGGAGAAGTGGGGGGGAGGAAGACCGGAGGATGAAGTGTGGAAGAAGACATTTTTAATAAAGGGATTGTCAAAAACTGGCTATTGTTTTTTGTCACACTACACTACTTTTTTTAGTGAACGGGTAGGGATATGATGTACCTCATACCCATTCACATGGGGGGGTGGGATCCAATAAGCCCCCCACCTGCAGAACCCGACAACCAATGGCTATGGTTGTCAGGACAAGGCTCTTGTCCCCATCAACATGGGAACAAGGTGCTTTAGGGGGCCCCAAAGCACCCTTCCCATGTTGAGGGCATGTGACCTGGTATGGTTCAGGAGGGGGGGGGTGCTGGCTCCCCCACCCCCATTTACTGATCTCCAGGCTGCATGCTCGGATAAGGGTCTGGTATTGATTTTGGAGAGGACCCTACGTGCCAGTTACATAGTTACATAGTAGGTGAGGTTGAAAAAAGACACAAGTCCATCAAGTCCAACCTATGTGTGTGATTATGTGTCAGTATTGCATTGTATATCCCTGTATGTTGTGGTCATTCAGGTGCTTATCTAATAGTTTCTTGAAGCTATCAATGCTCCCCACTGAGACCACCGCCTGTGGAAGGGAATTCCACATCCTTGCCGCTCTTACAGTAAAGAACCCTCTACGTAGTTTAAGGTTAAACCTCTTTTCTTCTAATTTTAATGAGTGGCCACGAGTCTTGTTAAACTCTCTTCTGCGAAAAAGTTTTATCCCTATTGTGGGGTCACCAGTCTGGTATTTGTAAATTGAAATCATATCCCCTCTCAAGCGTCTCTTCTCCAGAGAGAATAAGTTCAGTGCTCGCAACCTTATAACTTATAACCTCATAACTAAGATCCTCCAGACCCTTTATTAGCTTTGTTGCCCTTCTTTGTACTCGCTCCATTTCCAGTACATCCTTCCTGAGGACTGGAGCCCAAAACTGGACCGCATACTCTAGGTGCGGCCGGACCAGTGTCTTGTAGAGCGGGAGAATTATCGTTTTATCTCTGGAGTTGATCCCCCTTTTAATGCATGCCAATATTCTGTTTGCTTTGTTAGCAGCAGCTTGGCATTGCATGCCATTGCTGAGCCTATCATCTACTAGGACCCCCAGGTCCTTTTCCATCCTAGATTCCCCCAGAGGTTCTCCCCCCAGTGTATAGATTGCATTCATATTTTTGCCACCCAAATGCATTATTTTACATTTTTCTACATTGAACCTCATTTGCCATGTAGTTGCCCACCCCATTAATTTGTTCAGGTCTTTTTGCAAGGTTTTCACATCCTGCGGAGAAGTTATTGCCCTGCTTAGCTTAGTATCGTCTGCAAATACAGAGATTGAACTGTTTATCCCATCCTCCAGATCGTTTATGAACAAAGTTGCCGACCCGGACTGTATCCTGACTACTCTTCTGCCTCCGTTTGGTACCTGCTTACCCACTAGTGTTGACCCGGCCTGTCTGATCCTGCTTGTGCTCCAGCTGAACTACAGAACACCTCCCTGCTATCTGCTGTTCCAGGGTTCCTGCCTACTACAGTGCTTCCCCTCACAGCCAGTGTTTCCAGTGTTCCTGCCAGAGTTCCGGTGCATCTTCTTACAGTCTGCTGTTCCAGTGCTCCAGCAGAACTATAGAACACCTCCCTGCTGCCTGCTGTTCCTGAGTTCCTGCCTGCTACAGTGCTTCCCCTCACAGCCAGCGGTTCCAGTGTTCCTGTCAGAGTTCCGGTGCATCTTCTTACAGTCTGCTGTTCCAGTGCTCCAGCTGAACTACAGAACACCTCCCTGCCGCCTGCTGTTCCTGAGTTCCTGCCTGCTACAGTGCTTCACCTTACAGCCAGTGGTTCCAGTGTTCCTGCCAGTGATCCGGTGCATCTTCTTACAGTCCGCTGTCCAGTGCTCCAGTTGAACTACAGAGGCACCTGCCACCTGCCAGGCACTTGTGGCCCCATGTGCTCTCGAGTCCCTGTTTCCTCTATCAGGGGTTCTTGAGCCAGAGGCACGCGAGAGGCCACTCCCTCCACTCTGGGCTCCGCCATCAGGTACGTGACATAGCCAAAAAAAAGTGCGAAACAAATGGTGTTGGGTCATCGGATGGCCACGCCCCATGGCTGTAAGAGATGCCACACAGCAAGGGATTTTTTTTTTATTAGTGGGTGTCTGGCAACACAGAAGAACACAGCAGCGGGAGAAGATGGCAGTGGCAGTAGAGATGGCGGCAGGAAAGGCAGCATGGGGACAAGACGGCTAATGGAGAAGAAAGTGGCAGAAGAAGATGGTGGGAGAGATAGCGGCAGGAGAAGATATTGGCGGGAGAGACAGCGGCAGGAGAAGACGGCGGTGGGAGAGACAGCGGCAGGAGAAGATGGCGGCAGGAGAAGATGGCTCGAGGAAGAAGCTCAGAGCTATTTTACAATAAAAGACTTGTCAAAAACTGGCTATTCTTTTTTTATTACCCTCAATTTCCCAAAATTTGAGGGTAATATTACTATTCTACACTCACCCACAAAGAACCAGCAAATATCACAGAATAAAATCAAGAAGAATAACTCTTGAGTAATGTAATTCCATCATCTGTATGTCCAAAGAAATGCAGTATTTATGTGTATTTATGTGTAGGAGGTTTTCACATGTGGCAGGTCTGTGGCTTAGAGGTTAGAACTTCTGCTTAGCCTCCCTGAGTGTCTGGGTTTGAATCCCAAACATGCCGCTTCATGTAGAGAAGTTGTCTCATCTCCCAGGTCCTATAGATATGACTAAATGTAGTATTTATGTGTAGGAGGGTTCCACCACCATTGTAAATCTTGCCAGATACACTACACCAGTGTTTCTCAACTCCAGTCCTCAAGGCGCACCAACAGGTCATGTTTTCAGGATTTCCCTCAGATGAAACAGCTGTGGTAATTACTAAGGCAGTGAAACTGATCAAATCACCTGTGCAAAATAATGGTAAGCCTGAAAACATGACCTGTTGGGGCGCCTTGAGAACTGGAGTTGAGAAACACTGCACTACACATCTAGTCAAAAGTATTGGGATGCCTGCCTTTACACACACATGAACTTTAATGGCAGCCCAGTCTTAGTCCGTAGGGTTAAAAATTGATTTGGCCCACCTTTTGCAGCTAGAACAGCTTCTTGGAAGGCTAGAAAGGCTGTCCATAAGGTTTAGTGTGTCTATGGGAATGTTTGACCATTCTTCCAGAAGTGCATTTGTAAGGCCAGGCACTGATGTTCGATGAGAAGGCCTGGATCTCAGTCTCTGCTCTAATTTAGCCAAAAGGTGTTCTATCGGGTTGAGGTCAGGACTCTGTGCAGCCAGTCAAGATCCTCCACCCCAAACTCGCTCATCCATGTCATTATGGACCTTGCTTTGTGCAGTCATGTTGGAACAAGAAGGGGCTTTCCCCAAACTGTTCCCACAAAGTTGGGAGCATGAAATTGTCCAAAAAGTCTTTGTATGGTGATGCCTTAAGCGTTCCCTTCACTGGAACTAAGAGGCCAAGCCCAACCCCTGAAAAAGAACCCCACATCATAATCCCCCCTCCACCAAATGATTTGGACCAGTGCACAAAGCAAGGTCCATAAAGACATGGATGAGTGAGTTTGGGGTGGAGGAACTTAACATCAGTGCCTGACCTCACAAATGCACTTGAAAGAATGGTCAAACATTCCCATAGACACACTTCTAAATCTTGTGGACAGCCTTCCCAGAAGAGTTGAAGCTGTTATAGCTGCAAATGGAGGTACTTCCCAGAGGAAGAACGTAGTTGCGAGGAAGAACGCGGCAGCGGGAGAAGTAGGCGGTGGTGGGAGAGACGGCAACAGAAGACGGCGACAGAAGATGGTGGCAAGAGAGACAGCACCAGGAGAAGATGACGGCGGGAGACACGGCTCGGGGGAGAAGACCATTCAGAGCTTTTTTACAATAAAGGAATTGTCAAAAACTGGATATTGTTTTTGTTATATTTCACTGCTTTTTGCTGAATGGATAGGGGTACAATGTACCCGATACCCATTCACCAAGGAGGGGGCGGGATCTCGGGGCCCCCTTATTAAAGGGGGCTTCCACATTCTGATAAGCCCCCCGCCTGCAGACCCCCACAACCCCTGGGCAAGGGTTGTGGGGATGAGGTCCTTGTCCCAATGAACATGGGGACAAAGTGTTTTGGGGGACTGCGGGCGGGGGGCTTATCAGAATGTGGAAGTCCCCCTTAATAAGGGGGCCCACAGATCCCATGTTGAGGGAATGTGGCCTAGTATGGTTCAGGAGGAGGGGGCACTCTCTCGTCCCCCCCCCCTCTTTTCCTGCGGCCTGCCAGATTGCGTGCTTGGATAAGGGTCTGGTATTGATTTTGGGGGGGGACCCCCCACGCCAATTTTTTTTCAAATTTCGGTGCAGGGTTCTCCTTAAAATCCACACCAGACCTGAAGGGCCTGGTATGGATTTTGGGGGGAACCCCACGCAATTAATTTTTTATTTTGATGTGGGGTTCCCCTTAATATTCATTCCAGACCCAAAGGGCCTGGTAATGAACAGGGGGTGGGACTCACGCCGTTTTCTTCGATGATTCTTATCTATATTGCCAGGATTTGACTATACATTACAGCCGCAAGTAGTTTTAAATGACATTTTTTTCCTTTAGCAATGTTATTTTGCTGTGGTACTTTTCTAAACATGGGAAAGATGCGCTACTTTACAGGCATACTAAGGACACCGCAAAGGCACAATATTTAAAGGAATATTTTATTTTTATTGTTTCACTTTAAGCATTATTAAAATCACTGCTCCTGAAAAAACTGCAGTTTTTAAAACTTTTTTTGGCACAGATACATGTCCCCTGGGGCAGGACCCGGGCAATAACTTGCATACAAGCCTTCAACATTAGCACTTTTGATTTTTCATGTTCGTGTTCCATAGGGGGAAATTTGTGTTCGCAAACCGAACCGGGGGTGTTTGGCTCATCCGTACCCAATGGCACATGAGCATGGTTGGTACCGTAATATTAATGCCTCAAATGCAAAACAATATTGTATAGAATGAAACGAATCAAACATTAGTAATAGTATTTTCTATATATGATTGTCCACAGCTCCATAGTGTAGTGGTATGCCCTGCTACCTTTTAAAGGTTCAAGCCATGGGTTTGAATCCCACCAATGGTATCACATCCTGAAAACGTACATTGTACTCAGCAGCGTAATTAGTGAATGCACATTACTTTGGTTTATTCCATCATTTTAACTCTTCAAATGCATGCGATGGTATGTAATTATGTAATTATGGTGTGGATTTCCAAACATCAAACACTAGTTAATGGGCAGTTTACATTTTTTTGTTTGTTTATTTTAATTTGCTTGTGCACTAAAAAAATGAACATAGCTGGTGGATGATAGGTTGGCTGGGGTTTGAACTCATACCTTGAGCGCTGTGGAGACATCTGAGCAGCCCTCCAATCCATTGTGCTAAGTACACTGAACCCTGCATAATAGTGTAGTATGATTAAAGAATGAACATAAATAATTACCGCTTTATATTCACCTGAATAAAAAAGAAAAAACAACATATAGGTAACCTAAATGTTCAATACATACAAGTTTACAGAATAGCAGACATTACTCTGTAAAAATCAATCACAACTGCATTCATTAGCAAAACAAAGAAAAAAATAGGAATATTAATTGCAATATGCATCAATAGATGCACACAAGGTACACAAGGTAGAGCACATCTCATACAAAAATATTTCTTTCACATACATGGATCATGGTTGCAGTGCAATGCTGTATAACAACTTAAAGTAAACTAAGTAAAAGTTGGCACTTGCATGTCAACGGAATCGCTGATTAGCGCTGATTTAGAATTTACTAACGTATGTTCGCTGCTAATAGCGCTCTTTTTCATTCACACATACGCCTGTTGACATTTTAATTGCCTAAAATGGGCGCTGTTATATGCAATAGTGCCCAGTACTTCCCGGTGCTACAGTAAATGGCTCCCATTGTCTCCAATTAGGAAGCTTTGAACTGTTCTCAGTCTTTCCTTATAAAGGCCGTGTTCACCTGCACATACCCTGCTAGTCTCACGGGGGGGCACATTCCCTGTATTGTGGTGTACACAATACATACAGTGCACCCATAGTCAACTTGTTATTAAACTTCTTTTGGTGTACACAGTACCGTGCACCCCTAGTGCAGTTGCTACTACTTTCCTGGTGGTGTACACAATACATACCGTGCACCCATAGTTATCAAACTTCTGTTGGTGTACACAGTACCGTGCACCCCTAGTGCAGTGGCTACTACTTTCCTGGTGTTGAACACAATACATACAGTACACCCATAGTTGTTATTAAACTTCTGTTGGTGTACACAGTACCGTGCACCCCTAGTGCAGTTGCTACTACTTTCCTGGTGGTGTACACAATACATACAGTGCACCCATAGTTGTTATTAAACTTCTGTTGGTGTACACAGTACCGTGCACCCCTAGTGCAGTTGCTACTACTTTCCTGGTGGTGTACACAATACATACAGTGCACTTATAGTCAACTTGTTATTAAACTTCTGTTTGTGTGCACAATACCATGCACCCCTAGTGCAGTTGCTACTACTTTCCTGGTGGTGTACACAATACATGCAGTGCACCCATAGTCAACTTGTTATTAAACTTCTGTTGGTGTACACAGTACCATGCACCCCTAGTGTAGTTGCTACTACTTTCCTGGTGGTGTACACAATACATGCAGTGCACCCATAGTCAACTTGTTATTAAACTTCTGTTGGTGTACACAGTACTGTGCACCCCTAGTCCAGTGGCTACTACTTTTCTGGTGGTGTACAAAATACATACAGTGTACCCATAGTTGTTATTACACTTCTGTTGGCATACACAGTACTGTGCACCCCTAGAGCAGTTGCTACTACTTTCCTGGTGGTGTACACAATACATACCATGCACCCATAGTTGTTATTACACTTCTGTTGGTGTACACAGTACCGTGCACCCCTAGTGCAGTTGCTACTACTTTCCTGGTGGTGTACACAATACATACAGTGCACCCATAGTTGTTATTAAACTTCGGTTGGTGTACACCGTACTGTGCACCCATAGTGCAGATGCTACTACTTTCCTGGTGGTGTACACAGTACACAAAAGAGTGTAGTGTGATTTTGCTAAACAGAATTTTCAGCATGTCTGGAAGGCCACGAAGGAGAGGCAGACGCTCACAGGCCACTAAAAGAGGGCAAGCAGGCTCTGTGTCTATAGTTGACAGTGCTGGTCGTGGACACGGTGCATCCTCAGCACGTGGCCGTGGGGCACGCTTGTCCTTGTTTTCTGCAGCTGGCCGTGTTATTGAGCCACAACATGCAGAAGAGTTGGTGGAATGGATAACAAAGCCCTCCTCATCCTCCTCATCCTCTGTCACCCAGGCTCAGAGTAGTTTGTCTGTCAACGCAGCTGCCAAAGCAGCCTATTCCATCAACTCCATGTCAACAGTCACTCCTTCCCTAGCCCCACCATCATGCACGAAGAAGTCCCCCAAACTATTTGACCACAGTGTTGGGTACGTGCTGTAGGAGGATGCGCAGCGATTTGAAGGCTCCGGTGATGGTACCCAGGGTGAGCAAGGGAGTAATGTCAGCCTAGAGAGAGGGGGTGCCAAAGAAGGTCAAGAAACTGGCAGTCAAGTTCCCCCAGCTGCAGCATACTGTCAAGTTTGCTTCAGTGACGAGGAGGGAGGGGATGATGAGGTCACTGACTCTACTTGGGTGCCTGATAAAAGAGAGGGGGAGGAGGAGGCACATCTCCAACGAGGCAGGATGCCCTCCAGGGGGCAGTTTAAGGGCAGCCACCCTATTGCATCACACCGCAGAGCTAAGCAGATGTAGGGCACTGCTGACTCCCCACATATTTTGAAAAGTTCTTTGGTGTGGGCCTTTTTTGACACGTGTGCAGCAGATCGCACTGTTGCTGTTTGCAACACATGCCTGAAGCGTATCAAGCGAGGCCAAAACAGCAGCCGCTTGGGCACCACATGATTGACCAGACATATGACGACCTCCTATGCAGTCCTTTGGCAACAGCACTTAAAAGACCCACATCAAAGAACAAGGCAGACCTCTCCTTGCTCCTCATCAGCTGGGATCTCCAACCATACTATACCTCCAGTCCTCTCAGAAACCTGCACTGAGAGGAATGAGGGTATAGAAATAGGTGTCCCAAGTACTTGCAGCCAATCTGCTAGCGGTACACCAACATCGGATTTTAGCAGGCAAATTTCCCTACCCCAGTTGCTAAACCGTCGACAGAAATTCGGCCCCAGCCATCCACATGCTCAGCGTCTGAATGCTAGCTTGGCCAAATTGCTAGCACTGCAACTGCTGCCTTTTCAGCTTGTAGACTCTGCCCCTTTTCATGAATTTGTGGAATGTGCGGTACCTCAGTGGCAGGTTCCCAAACGTCATTTCTTTTCACGGAAGGCCATTCCGGCTCTCTACCAGCATGTGGAAGGCAATGTCTTGGCCTCGTTGGACAGGGCAGTCAGCAGTAAGGTGCATATTACTGCTAACTCATGGTCCAGCAGGCATGGACAGGGACGTTACCTTTCTTTCACGGTGCACTGGGTAACTCTGCTGGCAGTTGGGAAGGATGCAGGACAGGGTTTAGTATTGTTGGAGCTTGTTCCGCCACCACGCCTCCAAAATGCTAGTGGTGATTCTGCCATAGCTCTGTCCTCCACCCCCTCCTCTTCTTCTTCCTCTGCAGATTTCTCCTCTGAAACAGCAGTGCTCCATAGGCATTCAAGGGGCTAAGCAAGCATTCAGGCAAAAAGATGCCATGCGGTGCTTGGTCTGCTTAGGGGACAGGAGCCACACTGGGGCAGAGATTCTGTAAACTCTGCAGGGGCAGGCTCAGAGGTGGTTGGCGCCATGTCAGCTTTAGCCAGGAATGGTTGTATGCGACAATGGCCCCGACCTCCTCTCCGCCCTCCGACAGGGACACTTGACCCATGTTCCCTGTTTGGCTCACGTCCTGAATTTGGTGCTGCAGCGGTTCTTGAGCAGGTACCCAGGCTTACAGGATCTCCTGAGCCAGGCCAGGAAAGTCTGTGGTCATTTCTGCCGGTTATATAATGCCAAGTCCCCTATTTTCAAGAGGTCAAAACTTTTGAGGATACATATACACCCCCTCTCCCTACCCATACAGATACAGTACATATCTGTGAACTAAAGGCTTATATTAAAACACAACTCTTTGAGGGTCCAGCTGGGTAGCAAATAATCCAAAAAATAACCAGGTAAAATGTTTGTGGATACACATATAACCCCCCAACCCACATATACATACATTTATGTTAGTTGTTAGCATCAGGCTGCATTTTTCCTAAATAACAAAGTATGGCAAAGTTAGAAGGGTGAGGGCCCAAAAGTTTATATTTGTTCTCAATATCAAAACACCCTCTCCCTATAACTATAACAGGAAAAAAATATGAAGTACATTTTGGGAAACTCCTATTACTGCAAACACTTTAAAATTCTTAGACAGGAAAACTTGACACATCACACACAAACTTAAATACTTTACTAGTGTAGTGTAGTGTGCTAATGTATATAGTTAGCTGTTAGGGTAGGTAAATTGGTTTGGCTGAGAGCCAAGCCTGGGTTGAATCTGGGTCAGGGATTAGTGACTCAGGGAGACTGGGTGACTGAGCAGACAGTTCTTCTGGTGCCTGTTTTCTGGAACCTTGGAGAATGTTCTTGATGTAGTGGGTGGAAGCTAGGAGGGGCTGTTTGGCATATTTGAGGTATCCGACCCAGCAAATGGGCTGGAAGGGGATAGGCACCTCATAATTAGGCATGAGTCAAGCCAGCAGGGGCAGCCGGGTGGAAGATAGAGATGGAGTGCTGAGGAGTAGGGATGAGCTTCGTGTTTGAGTCGAACCCATGTTCGACTCGAACATCGGCTGTTCGGTCGTTCGCCGAATTGCGAACGATATGGACCGTTCGCGCCAAATTCGTGTGGAGCGTCACGGCCCATAGTTCACTGCGGCATCGCAGTGCATTGCTTGCTGATGATTGGCAAAGCATGCACTATGACCCGCATGCTTGGCCAATCACAGCGCCGCCTTAACAGAGAGCCGTAACTGGCCAAAGCCAAGGAGGCTTTGGCCAATTATGGCTCAGGGGATTTAGTACACGCCCCACACTATATAAGGCCGCCTGTACGGCGGCCCTGTGCAGTGTGTTCCGGTGTGCTTAGAGAGAGAGAGAGAGAGAGAGACAGTGTCATTTCATTTGAGTTAGCTAGATTAGGCAGGACAGTCAGTCAGTTAGCTGCACTTAAAGTGTATTGTGTATATATATATGCATCCCAGGTGTTGCATATATATATATATATATATATACACTGTATTCAGTTTAGCTAGATCCATTCCTGTTATCTTCTAGACTATTTACATTTAGTGCAGTGCGTCCTGCTCACAGTGTTCAGCTAGATCCGTTCCTGTTATCTTCCTACTGACAGGCAGGCTTGTCTTGTTACAGTATTTTGAAGAAAATTACTGGTGTTCTTTTGATCCTATTAGTACCACAGTCAGGCAGCTAGACTATTTACATTTAGTGCAGTGCGTCCTGCTCACAGTGTTCAGCTAGATCCGTTCCTGTTATCTTCTTACTGACAGGCAGGCTTGTCTTGTTACAGTATTTTGAAGAAAATTACTGGTGTTCTTTTGATCCTATTAGTACCACAGTCAGGCAGCTAAACTATTTACATTTTGTGCAGTGCGTCCTGCTCACAGTGTTCAGCTAGATCCCTTTCTGTTATCTTCTTACTGACAGGCAGGCTTGTCTTGTTACAGTAAATACAGCTACCTGAAGAAAATTGCTGGTGTTCTTTTGATCCTATTAGTACCACAGTCAGGCAGCTAGACTATTTACAGTTAGTGCAGTGCGTCCTGCTCACAGTGTTCTGCTAAACCTACAAGTTAGAGGGGTGCGTCCTGCTCACAGTGTTCAGCTAAACCTACAAGTTAGTGGGGTGCGTCCACCTCACAGTGTTCAGCTAAACCTACAAGCTAGTGGGGTGCGTCCTGCTCACAGTGTTCAGCTAGATCCGTTTCTGTTATCTTCTTACTGACAGGCAGGCTTGTCTTGTTACAGTAAATACAGCTACCTGAAGAAAATTGCTGGTGTTCTTTTGATCCTATTAGTACCACAGTCAGGCAGCTAGACTATTTACATTTAGTGCAGTGCGTCCTGCTCACAGTGTTCAGCTAGATCCGTTCCTGTTATCTTCCTACTGACAGGCAGGCTTGTCTTGTTACAGTATATAAAGCTACCTGAAGAAAATTACTGGTGTTCTTTTGATCCTATTAGTACCACAGTCAGGCAGCTAGACTATTTACATTTAGTGCAGTGCGTCCTGCTCACAGTGTTCTGCAAAACCTACAAGTTAGTGGGGTGCGTCCTGCTCACAGTGTTCAGCTAGATCCGTTTCTGTTATCTTCTTACTGACAGGCAGGCTTGTCTTGTTACAGTAAATACAGCTACCTGAAGAAAATTGCTGGTGTTCTTTTGATCCTATTAGTACCACAGTCAGGCAGCTAGACTATTTACATTTAGTGCAGTGCGTCCTGCTCACAGTGTTCAGCTAGATCCGTTCCTGTTATCTTCCTACTGACAGGCAGGCTTGTCTTGTTACAGTATATAAAGCTACCTGAAGAAAATTACTGGTGTTCTTTTGATCCTATTAGTACCACAGTCAGGCAGCTAGACTATTTACAGTTAGTGCAGTGCGTCCTGCTCACAGTGTTCTGCTAAACCTACAAGTTAGTGGGGTGCGTCCTGCTCACAGTGTTCAGCTAAACCTACAAGTTAGTGGGGTGCGTCCACCTCAACGTGTTCAGCGAAACCTACAAGCTAGTGGGGTGCGTCCTGCTCACAGTGTTCAGCTAGATCCGTTTCTGTTATCTTCTTACTGACAGGCAGGCTTGTCTTGTTACAGTAAATACAGCTACCTGAAGAAAATTGCTGGTGTTCTTTTGATCCTATTAGTACCACAGTCAGGCAGCTAGACTATTTACATTTAGTGCAGTGCGTCCTGCTCACAGTGTTCTGCAAAACCTACAAGTTAGTGGGGTGCGTCCTGCTCACAGTGTTCAGCTAGATCCGTTTCTGTTATCTTCTTACTGACAGGCAGGCTTGTCTTGTTACAGTAAATACAGCTACCTGAAGAAAATTGCTGGTGTTCTTTTGATCCTATTAGTACCACAGTCAGGCAGCTAGACTATTTACATTTAGTGCAGTGCGTCCTGCTCACAGTGTTCAGCTAGATCCGTTCCTGTTATCTTCCTACTGACAGGCAGGCTTGTCTTGTTACAGTATATAAAGCTACCTGAAGAAAATTACTGGTGTTCTTTTGATCCTATTAGTACCACAGTCAGGCAGCTAGACTATTTACATTTAGTGCAGTGCGTCCTGCTCACAGTGTTCTGCAAAACCTACAAGTTAGTGGGGTGCGTCCTGCTCACAGTGTTCAGCTAGATCCGTTTCTGTTATCTTCTTACTGACAGGCAGGCTTGTCTTGTTACAGTAAATACAGCTACCTGAAGAAAATTGCTGGTGTTCTCTTGATCCTATTAGTACCACAGTCAGGCAGCTAGACTATTTACAGTTAGTGCAGTGCGTCCTGCTCACAGTGTTCTGCTAAACCTACAAGTTAGTGGGGTGCGTCCTGCTCACAGTGTTCAGCTAAACCTACAAGTTAGTGGGGTGCGTCCACCTCAACGTGTTCAGCGAAACCTACAAGCTAGTGGGGTGCGTCCTGCTCACAGTGTTCAGCTAGATCCGTTTCTGTTATCTTCTTACTGACAGGCAGGCTTGTCTTGTTACAGTAAATACAGCTACCTGAAGAAAATTGCTGGTGTTCTTTTGATCCTATTAGTACCACAGTCAGGCAGCTAGACTATTTACATTTAGTGCAGTGCGTCCTGCTCACAGTGTTCTGCAAAACCTACAAGTTAGTGGGGTGCGTCCTGCTCACAGTGTTCAGCTAGATCCGTTTCTGTTATCTTCTTACTGACAGGCAGGCTTGTCTTGTTACAGTAAATACAGCTACCTGAAGAAAATTGCTGGTGTTCTTTTGATCCTATTAGTACCACAGTCAGGCAGCTAGACTATTTACAGTTAGTGCAGTGCGTCCTGCTCACAGTGTTCTGCTAAACCTACAAGTTAGTTGGGTGCGTCCACCTCACAGTGTTCAGCTAAACCTACAAGCTAGTGGGGTGCATCCTGCTCACAGTGTTCAGCTAGATCCGTTTCTGTCATCTTCTTACTGACAGGCAGGCTTGTCTTGTTACAGTAAATACAGCTACCTGAAGAAAATTGCTGGTGTTCTTTTGATCCTATTAGTACCACAGTCAGGCAGCTAGACTATTTACAGTTAGTGCAGTGCGTCCTGCTCACAGTGTTCAGCTAAACCTACAAGTTAGTGGGGTGCGTCTTGCTCACAGTGTTCAGCTAAAGCTACCTGTAGAAGGTTGGTGGTGTTCTCATACTACAGGCAGGCAGTTGATTTTGCTAGCTGCAGTATCAGTACATATATATATATATATATATATATATATATATATATATATATATATATATATATCCCAGCTTAGTGCAGCTACAGGCCATTAGTATGTCTGGAAGGCCAAGAAGGAGAGGCAGACAGTCACAAGCCAATAAGAGAGGGCAAGCAGGCTCTGTGTCTAGTGCTGGTCGTGGAGACGGTGCATCTTCATCAGCACGTGGCCATGGGACACGCTTGGCCTTTTTTTCGGCAGCTGGCCATGTTGAGCCGCAACATGCGGAAGACTTGGTCGAGTGGATGACCAAGCCGTCCTCATCCTCCTCATCCTCTCTCACCCATGCCCAGGGTACTTTGTCTGGCAAAGCAGCGGCCTCTTCCCTCGGCTCAATGTCATCAGTGACTCCTTCCCTAGCCCCACCATGTCCTCCTGAGGAGTCCCTCGAACTGTTTGACCACAGTGTTGGGTACATGCTCCAGGAGGATGCCCAGCGTTTGGAAGGCTCTGATGATGATACTGAGCTCGATGAAGGCAGTAACATGAGCACGGACAGAGGGGGGTGCCCAAGAAGGACAGCAATCTGGCAGTCATGCTCCCCCTGCTGCAGCATACTGCCAGGTTTGCTCCAGTGATGAGGAGGGAGGGGATGATGAGGTCACTGACTCAACGTGGGTGCCTGATAGGAGAGAGGAGGAGGAGGAGGCGGCACATCACCAACGAGGTAGGATGCCCTCCAGGGGCCAGCCTAAGGGCAGCACATTGACTGCATCACACCCCAAAGCTCCACATGTGCAGGGCGCTGCAGTCTCTGCGCGTTATTCAAAAAGTTCTTTGGTGTGGGCCTTTTTTGAGACGAGTGCATCAGATCGCACCGCTGCTATTTGCAACATATGTCTCAAGCGTATCTCACGTGGCCAAAACATCTCCCGCTTGGGTACCACATGCTTGACCAGACATATGTTGACCTGCCATGCAGTTCGTTGGCAAGCGTATCTAAAAGACCCACACCAATGAACAAAGAGGACCTCTCCTTGCTCCTCATCAGCTGAGATTTCCAACCCCACTAGACCTTCAGTCCTCTCTGAGACCTGCACTGAGAGGAATGAAGGTGTAGAATTAGGTGTGTCACAGCCAAGTACTTGTGGGCAATCTGCTTTTGGTACACCGACGTCAGATTGTACCAGGCAAATTTCCCTGCCCCAGCTGCTGCACCGCCGAAAGAAGTATGCTCTCAGCCATCCACATGCCCAGCGGTTGAATGCTAGCTTGGCAAAATTGCTAGCACTTCAACTGCTGCCTTTTCAGTTGGTAGACTCTGCCCCCTTCCGTGAGTTTGTGGAATGTGCGGTTCCTCAGTGGCAGGTACCCAAACGCCACTTTTTCTCACGGAAGGCGATTCCGGCTCTCTACCAGCATGTGGAAGGCAATGTCCATGCCTCGCTGGACAGGGCGGTCAGCGGTAAGGTGCATATTACCGCTGACTCATGGTCCAGCAGGCATGGACAGGGACGTTACCTAAGTTTCACGGCGCATTGAGTGACTCTGCTGGCAGCTGGGAAGGAGGCAGGACAAGGTGCAGTAGTGTTGGAGGTTGTTCCGCCACCACGCCTCCAAAATGCTAATGATTGTGACACACCTCTCTCCTCCACCCCCTCCTCTTCTTCTTCCTCCATGGCCTCTTCCTCGGAACCAGCGGTGCTCCGTAGTCGTACAAGGGGCTACGCAAGTACGCAGGCCAAAAGATGCCATGCGGTGCTTGAGCTGGTGTGCTTGGGGGACAGGAGCCACACTGGGGCAGAGGTTCTGGCAGCTCTGCAGGGGCAGGTTCAGAGGTGGTTGACGCCACGCCAACTTAAGGCAGGAATGGTGGTTTGCGACAATGGCACCAACCTCCTCTCTGCCCTCCGACAGGGACAAATGACCCATGTGCCCTGTTTGGCTCACGTCCTTAACTTGGTGGTGCAGCGGATCTTGGGCAGGTACTCGGGCTTACAGGATGTCCTGAGGCAGGCCAGGAAAGTCTGTGTGCATTTCCGCCGGCCATATAATGCCAGTGCTCGGCTGACGGACCTCCAAGGAGTTTAACCTGCCCAAGAACCGCCTAATCTGTGACATGCCCACCAGGTGGAACTCAACGTTGGCCATGCTGCAGCGGCTGCACACGCAGCAGAGGGCCATCAATGAGTACCTGTGCGACTATGGCACCAGGACAGGGTCAGGGGAGCTTGTTTTTTTTTTCCCCACGACAGGGCACTTGAGGCAGAACAGAGGCAGGAAGAGGAGGGCTTCCTTAGCTCTCAAGGCCCCCTTTATCCAGACAGTGTTCCTGCGTGCCCGCCGATCACACAGGAAGAGGACGAGGAGGAGGAGGAGGAGGAGGAGGAAGATTGTGTCAGTATGGAGGTGGAGCCTGGCACTCAGCATCAGCAGCAGTCTTTAAGGGATCAGTCCCAAGAAACACATGGACTTGTACGTGGCTGCGGACCATGTCGTCCTTAGTGACCCAGAGGACTCCGGACCGAATGCCTCAGCAAACCTACGCTGCATGGCCTCCCTGATCCTGCAAAGCCTGCGTAAGGATCCTCGTATTCGTGGTATCAAGGAGAAGGACCAATACTGGCTGGCAACCCTCCTTGATCCACAATACAAGGGTAAGGTTGCGGACCTTATCTTGCCATCGCAGAGGGAGCAGAGGATGAAACATCTTCGGGAGGCCTTGCAGAAAGGTCTGTGCAACGCGTTCCCAGAGACTGGGAGGTTACAATCTCCTGTTTCTGGACAACGTGTTGCTGAGGCTTCGGTCAGTCAAAGAAGGAGCGGTGGAGAAGGTGGCCGTCTGACCGATGCGTTCAGACAATTTTTTGGTCCGCAGCCCCAAGGTATGATCGTTTCCAGCAACCATCGCCAGCGTCTGTTTTACATGGTGCAGGAATACCTAGGGGCAAGATCAGACTTGGACACCTTTCCCACCAAAAATCCTCTGGGTTACTGGGTCTTGAGGATGGATCACTGGCCAGAGCTTGCACAGTATGCAATTGAGCTACTGGCCTGTCCTGCATCCAGCGTTCTTTCGGAACGCACATTCAGTGCTGCTGGAGGCGTGGTAACCGATCACAGGGTGCGTCTGTCCACTCGGTCGATCGACTGACCTTCATATAAATTAATCAGTCTTGGATCACCACCAGCTACCAAGCACCTGATGCTGATGTAACCGAATAATTTTTTTTGAAATCTCAGATCCCTTCAAAGACTGCCTATGCTGATGCTGAGTTACTATCCCTGAGTAATTATCCTCTTCCTCCTCAATCATCACGCTGATAGCTTGTAAGAACATTTTTGGTTCTGGGCGCCACCACCAGTGCCTAAGGCACAATTTTTCAGCCCCTGTTTAACAGGGGCGTGTAATTACAATTTTTGATGCAATACTTTGCAGCAGGGCTCGTTCCTGCATTCCAACTAGAGTGTCTGTGAGGGGTTGCAGTGTTGTGGCACCAGTGCCTAAGGTCCAATTTTTCTGCCCCTGTTTAACAGGGGCGTGTAATTACAATTTTTGATGCAATACTTTGCAGCAGGGCTCGTTCCTGAGTTCCAACTAGAATGTCTGTGAGGGGTTGCAGTGTTGTGGCACCAGCACCAGTGCCTAAGGCCCAATTTTTTTGCCCCTGTTTAACAGGGGCGTGTAATTACAATTTTTGATGCAATACTTTGCAGCAGGGCTCGTTCCTGCGTTCCAACTAGAGTGTCTGTGAGGGGTTGCAGTGTTGTTGCACCAGCACCACCACCACCACCACCAAAGGCCCAATTTTTCTGCCCCTGTTCAACAGGGGCATGTAATTACAATTCTTGATCTAATATTTCACAGCAGGGCCCATTTCTGCACCCACCAAGAGCGAGTGAGGACTTACAGTGTTGTGGCACCAGCACCACCACCACCACCACCAAAGGCCCAGTTTTTCTGCCCCTGTTCAACAGGGGCATGTAATTACAATTCTTGATCTAATATTTCACAGCAGGGCCCTGTGAGGGCTTACGTTGTTGTGGCCACAACAACACCTAAGGCCCAAATTTCTGCTGAGTATATAGGGCAGGCCCCTACTTTCAAACATCTAACTTACAAACGACTCCTACTTGCAAACGGAAGGAGACAACAGGAAGTGAGATGAAATCTACCCCTAGGAAGGGAAATTCTCTCCTGTAAGAGTTAATATGGGAAAAACATTTCTCCTTTCCACTGATGCTTTCCAATCCTTGTTCCACAAAAACCCCCAAATTCTCAAAAAACATTTGTCATTGGGACAAAAAGTTAGGTGAAATCTTCTAAAGAGGAGGAAAGACAGCAAAACAAATGTCACAGGGGTGATAACCCTTCCGTATGTTTTCCAAAAAGCTTAAAAAAGATTTTTTGGCTGGAGCTAAACACGTTAAAAATGTACCCGTTCACAATGACAAACAGATTCTACTTAACAACAAACCTACAGTCCCTGTCTTGTTTGCACCGCCTGTATACTGCTGTTCAGAGTATATAGGGCCTGGTGGCCCCACACCTTTCCTTATTTTAATTTGGGTGCGGGGTTCCCCTTAATATCCATACAAGACCCAAAGGGCCTGGTAATGGACTGGGGGGTACCCATGCCGTTTGTCTCACTGATTTTCATCCATATTGCCAGGACCCGACATTACATTAAACCCGCAAGCAGTTTTAAATGAGATTTTTTCCTTTAAAAATGACATTTTGTGCAGGGACTGTTCTAAACACATGAAACACGCGCCACTTTACAGGCATACTATAGACACCCTCCAGGTACGATATTTAAAGGAATATTTCACTTTTTTTTTTTTTACTTTAATCATCATTAAAATCACTGCTCCCGAAAAAACGGCCGTTTTTAAAAGTTTTTTTTGCATTGATACATGTCCCCTGGGATAGGACCCGGGTTCCCAAACCCTTTTTAGGACAATACCATGCAAATTAGCCTTTAAAATGAGCACTTTTGATTTCGAACGTTCGAGTCCCATAGACGTCAATGGGGTTCTAATGTTCGTGCGAACTTTCGGTCCGTTCGCAGGTTCTGGTGCGAATCGAACCGGGGGGTGTTCGGCTCAATCCCTAATTGTCATCATTATTTTTATTTTACTTCTAAAGAAAATACCTGAAATTCGGACAAAAATGCATTCGGACGAAAACGAATGCACATGTCTAGTTTCTACTGTGCCCTATACATATAGCACATTGCCTTGAATAGTACTCGCTTGGCGATAGGAAGCCAGTGCAGTTTTTCCAGCACGGGAGAGATCTGGTCTGTTCTGGCGCATCCGGAGACCAGGCAAGCAGCTTGATTCTGAATTGCTTACTGAATCGCGCTACTCTGGATAAGTGCAAAATATTCATAAACAATTTAAAAGTGAAAGTGCATAAATAAATTCAGCAAAATCTATTAGTGTGACACAAACCACTTTTCAAATGAAATAAATAATAAGGTGATTCTGCGCAGATATTAAAATAGTGCCAAAGTAATAAATTAAAATATTTTAGGAGAGTATTTAAATTATGTCCATATCGTATAAAACCACGTGGTATTTAGGAAAAAATATATAAAGTATATAAAAAATATATAAAGTATAGAAAAAATATTTAAAAATATTATATTATATATAGTCCAGACTATACTTACTTCATCCATCTAATTCCATATGTTTGTATATATATTTATTTGTTTATTATTGATACTATTGCCTGCCAAGCACTGAGAATTCACATATGGACATTATTATTGCCATATAGATTATTGATTGAATATTTCCCATTTGAGATATAATATTTTTAAATATTTTTTATATACTTTATATATTTTTATATACTTTATATATTTTTTCCTAAATACCACGTGGTTTTATACGATATGGACATAATTTAAATACTCTCCTAAAATATTTTAATTTATTACTTTGGCACTATTTTAATATCTGCGAAGAATCACCTTATTATTTATTGCAATTTTTTTTGCCACTTCAATGGAAGTCCAAAAGATGTTAAAGCAATCCAACCGGGAATGTACAAGGCCCTGTACAAGAGTTAGCCGTTTTTCGTGCAAAAACAGATCTTTAATTTTCCGGAGTCTCTGTATATAGAAGTTGGAGTTTTTGATACAGAGTTTTGCGTGAGGTATAAATGACAGGCAGGGATCAAAGATAATACTGTCATGGTTATGCAATAGAGTTTTCTGTCAGCTTACCTGTCTCCATGTGTTCATCTCTAAAGACCAGCTGCCTCTCACCTGACTGGTTTTATAACCTCTCCTCTAAGCATGGCCCCACCCCAGGCCCTATCAGGGAACCCTATATTAACCTGTGCACTGCAAGCCAGCAGCGCTGATCAACCATTGTATTAGCTTTCGTGTGTACTTGCTGTGTTTCCTACGTCTGATTCCAGTTACCGACTTTGGCCTGTTCTTAACTATTCCTGTCTGCTCATGACCCTGACCTTTGGCGTGTCCCCGACCATCCCTGTTTGCCTGTGACCCTGAACCTTGGCGTGAACTCTGTTGTCCTTGTCTGCTTGTAGCCCCGACCCTTAGCTTGTACCTTACTTTCCTTGTTGTTCCAGCCTGCTGCCTCCTTCCTCTTCTCCTGTAGTCTACCGTGAGCGTGAGCTGTGAGACCCTGGGGGGGCGCGACCTGGAGCCAGACTGCAGCGCAGTCCATCCTCACCACTGGAGGCTCTGGTGAACACCTGCTGGCTCTTAGACTCTGCGCCCTGGGGAATCTATGCTCTAGCTCCCAATGGGATCTGTGTCAGTGATCCAGTAGCCATGGACCCGGCTGATGTGCCGCTACCCGCAGATGATCCGCTGCAGGGCTTAGTTCGCAGACTTGAGACCCAGGAATCGCATCAGACCCAGGTGATGCGATTCCTTCAAGATTTGGCATCCCATTTTGAAACAAGTTCAGGCCTCATTAGGACCCCCGGTTCAACAACCTCAACCGCTATCTGCTGCTGCACCTATCGCAGCCACACATCCATTACATCTGCCAGCTCCGGCCAGTTTCTCTGGGGACTCCAAGGCCTGCAGGGGGTTTCTTAGCCAGTGCACAATTCATTCTGAGCTTCTGCCCCAAAACTTCCTGTCCGATCGGGCAAAGGTAGCCTATATTATATCCCTCCTGTCCGGCGCGGCATTATCCTGGTCTGCCCCTCTGTAGGAACTAAATGATCCAGTGGTTTCTAGCCTGTCTGATTTCTTGAAACTTTTTTGGAATATCTTCGAGGAACCAGGTCGTGTCTCCTCAGCGGCCAGCGCCCTTTTACGTCTCCGTCAAGAGTCTGCTTCTGTGGGACAGTACGCTCTTCATTTTCATACTTTGACTGCTGAGCTGAGTTGGAATAATGAGGCCCTAGTTGCAACCTTTTTACATGGCCTCTCTGATAGAGTGAAGGATGAATTAGCAGGAAGATCTCTCCCTGCTGATCTGGATGGTGTCATCACCTTGTGTAACCAGATTGATATTCGCTTTCAGGAGAGGGTCCTGGAAAAAAAACACCAGCACTCCCCGTTCTTTAGGCAGCCTGAGCTCCATGTCCCTTCTCTTCATTCCGAGGAGCACCTCCTGCCTGCTGAGGAACCTATGCAGCTGGGCCGGACCAAGTTATCTCCCGAAGAACGCACTAGGCGCAGAACTCTCGGCCTGTGCCTCTACTGTGGCGTCAAAGGTCATTTTCGTGATACTTGTTCTCTTCGTCCGGAAAAACGCTCAGGGCTAATAAATCTGGAAGGTGGAGTATTGGACCCTGAAATATCACCTTCACCTTCTCATCTTCTCCTTTCTGTGTTCCTTCATGTTGGCGCTTCCCCTCGTTCGGTCTCGGCATATCTGGATCCCGGAGCCGCTGGCAATTTCATGGACTGGGGAACTGCGTCTTCCATGAGACTTACCCTTCTGCCCCTTACAACACCATTGGTGGTCTTGGCGATTGATAGCACTGTTCTCCCAGGGGGCCCTATCCGCTTCCAGACACTCCCTGTTAAGATGTTGGTAGGGACACTCCACCAGGAGTGGATATCTTTCCTTGTCTTACCTAAGGCTTCATCTCCTATCATATTAGGTCTTCCTTGGTTACGGCTCCATTCTCCACATGTTGACTGGACTGCTGGACAGATCTTGACTTGGGGTTCCTCCTGTTCCTCCTCCTGCCTACTCAAGGTTACCCCAAAAGAGAAACTTCCTGTTGCCACCATCCCAGTATCTTCTGCTCTTCCCGCTGCATATAGCAATTTCTGGAATGTCTCCTGCAATAGTCGGGCTGAAGCACTCTCTGGGTTGTGTGGCACTCTAAATGAGGAGATCACCTGTGAACCTGAGCCGATCAGTCACTCCAGTTTGCATGGCCATTTCCCTTTGCCTGTCCCTGGACCCCCTTGGACACACACCCAGGCTGATTCGTTCACCAGTTCCACAGTCGCTAAGCCCTGCGATGCAATTCTGGTGGTCGCTGCACCTGGCGATGCTGTTCAGTCGGCCTCTGCACCAGTCAAGCCTATGCCCAGTGAGCTTCCTGCTTCTTGTTCAGGACCTTCTGTAACCTGGCCTTACCCTACTGCTACTACATCCGTTCAAACCTGTTTAAGAGGCTCAATCCATCCATTGGATAGACTGCCTCATTCGGCCAGGTGGGGTTTTCAATCTTTTGTTCAGGGCTCTCTGCATTCTGTTTGTGTTTCAGCTATCCAGCTTAACTGTTGTGACACGTCACCTTCTAACCAACCTGATCTCAGGGATCCACTGACCTCTACCCAGTCTGATGGTCCTGTGTTGGATGTCCAGCTCATCTTTAAGGGTCTGGGGGACCCTGCTCAGACTTCTGATGGTCTTCTTATGCCTTTACCCATTACTAAGAAGCTTTTAGCCCTCAATACGTCCTCTCGTCCTCTCCTTACCTTGGTTTCGGTCTCTGAGGTTAATCTTAAGTACGAGGTTAGTCAAGTTCTCGATTCCCGGCGCCGTAGAGGCATTCTTCAGTACCTCGTACATTGGGAAGGGTTTGGTCCTGAGGAGAGGTCTTGGATCACTGCATCTGAGATCTTTGCGCCTCGTCCGTTGAGGAGGTTTCATCTGGAGTTTCCCTTTAAGCCAGGGCCCAGGCGGGGAGGGGGAGGCCTCATAAGAGGGGGGGTACTGTCATGGTTATGCAATAGAGTTTTCTGTCAGCTTACCTGTCTCCATGTGTTCATTTCTAAAGACCAGCTGTCTCTCACCTGACTGGTTTTATAACCTCTCCTCTAAGCATGGCCCCACCCCAGGCCCTATCAGGGAACCCTATATTAACCTGTGCACTGCAAGCCAGCAGTGCTGATCAACCATTGTATTAGCTTTCGTGTGTACTTGCTGTGTTTCCTACATCTGATTCCAGTTACCTACTTTGGCCTGTTCTTAACCATTCCTGTCTGCTTGTGACCCTGACCTTTGGCGTGTCCCCGACCATCCCTGTTTGCCTGTGACCCTGAACCTTGGCGTGAACTCTGTTGTCCTTGTCTGCTTGTGGCCCCGACCTTGGCTTGTCCCTTACTTTCTTTGTTGTTCCAGCCTGCTGCCTCCTTCCTCTTCTCCTGTAGTCTACCGTGAGCGTGAGCTGTGAGACCCTGGGGGGCGCGACCTGGAGCCAGACTGCAGCGCAGTCCATCCTCACCACTGGAGGCTCTGGTGAACACCTGCTGGCTCTTAGACTCCGCGCCCTGGGGAATCTATGCTCTAGCTCCCAATGGGATCTGTGTCAGTGATGCAGTAGACCTGCTTCCTGAACCTCCCAGGGTTCAATCCGCAGCAGTCAATCCTAGGGTCCACTACCTAGCGGTGCACTTCTGACTCCTACAGAGTGCATCTGTCACCTAGCCTCAAGGTCACCTGACAAATACCTAGCTTCCTGACCTGTTTTGCCGGCGTTGGGATGGGGCAGAATGAAGTGGGCCAGGCCAAGAGAAAATTGGTGGTTGATTGAAGACCCACCAGCATCACCTCAGTCTTTGCTTCATTAAGGCCTAGCTTGTTATCAGCCATCCATTTTTGTATGTGAAGGAGGCCATTTCTCAGTTGTAGGTGCATTATTGGACCATCGTCAGCGTCAGCCAGAATCTGCGTGTCATCTGCGTAGACCTGGCATGCTAATTTGTGTGTAGCAATAATGTCAGTGAGTGGGCGCATATAGCAGTTGAATAGCAGGGGCAACAATGCCGAGCCCTAAGGGACTCCATAGAGAAGTGGTTCCATTGGCTAGCTGCAAGCGTTCATCCGTTCTCGATGGGTCCTATCCGTGAGAAAGGAGTTGATCCAACAGAGGACAGTGCCACTACATCCAAAAAGGTATTTCATGCGGTCTCCCAGAATTTGATGGTTGATAGTGTCAAAGGCTGCAGAGAGGTTGAGCAGCACCAAAGGCTGCCGACCCCCCTGCATCTTTTACCCTTAACAGGCGTTTGCGTATATCGAGTGCGGACAGTTCAGTGCCATGTCCCGGCGTAAGTCCCAACTGGGAATCATGGAACAGGTCGTTACCCTCGAAAAAGCTTTGCATTTGTTGAAAGACGACCTGCTCCAGGATCTTCGCCAGAAAGGGAAGATGGGATATAGGTCTGAAATTAGTGAGCAGAGAAGGGTCGAGTGTGCTCTTCTTCAACAAGGGGGAGACAATGGCATGCTTCAGTTGTGTTGGAACGGCCCCTATTTTTAAAGATAGATTCACTATCCTTGTAATTTCTGGGGCCAATGTATCTGCATTATTCTTTATAAACCATGCAGAACAGATGTCATTTGGAGAGTTTGACGGTTTAAGCTTGGACATAATATTGGATATCACTGCCACTGAAGTGGATGCAAATGAGCTAAAAGCTGGAGGAGCTCTTATTAGTGCCTGACGGTCAAAGTCATCAGGCAAGATTTTGTCCTGGTTACGGATTTTTAACATTTTTTTTTTTATTATGTTTTTCTGAAATGTTGATTATGCATATTTTTCAAACAATATTTTTGGTTTAGGGCACCACCAACTGGTTTAAGGCCCAACTTTTCTATATTTTATACAAGTAAAAGGCGCAAAGATCTAAAACAGTATATATCCTATATGCATTTAGTTAATGTGCTGGATACGCATAGTATTACATGCACAATGAGTCACCAAGTCCACAATCTCTATGATTGTTTTGGAGGAAGTCCACAATAGTATTTAGAATAATTTTAAATGGTTATTTAGAAGGGGAAGGGGGAGGGGAGGGAGGGATGAGGATGATCCACTCCCAGGGCTGCCATCACAGAGGAACAGAGACCACGTTCCCAAAACTAAAAAGATAAAAAGAGGGAGAAGAGGCACCTCTGGGTGTAGATTTTTAACATTTTAATATGCAGTAAAAATTATATTATAGTGCACTCACACTTCTGGAGTTAAAATAAGGCATTAAGTAATTTCCCAAAATATGGGGCTGTCCTCTGTGTAGTCGATCCCTAGTTCACTGCTGTCTGTGTGCGTCCTATAATCTTCCTCATACATCGCTGGATGGTGTTCGGCCGGCTGCGGTAGAGTCTTTCCTCAACACGAGGCTTGAGGCGCACGGACGTGTCCAGGCGGAGGGGGATGACATCACCGGAATGCAGCCACTGTGCCATCAAACGCAGCCACTGTGTCCATCGATTGCAGCCACTGTGCCATCAAACGCAGCCACTGTGCCCATAAAACGCATCCACTGTGCCCATCAAACGCAGCCACTGTGCTCTTCAAACTCTGCCACTGTGCCCATCAAATGCTGCCACTGTGCCCCATCAAATGCTGCCACTGTGCCCCATCAAATGCTGCCACTGTGACCCCCCTGCCGCCCGCATGCCTGACCCGCCACCGAGACAGGGTAAGTGCTGGGCAGACGGCGAGCGGTGGGACCTTGCAGCGGGTCAGACAGCGGCTCCTGTGTCCTCCTTGCGTCTCCTCCCCTCTTCCTGATTGTCCTCCATGCGTCTCCTCCCCTCTTCCTGACGGGTAACACCTGATTGTTGGGGAGGCGGTTCAGTGTTAGGAAAGTGAATATTCTTCTGCTGTTCTAACACACCTGGGTGAACTGCGAGCGCAATGCTCTGCGCTCGCACTCCACTTTTTTTGAAGCCTATTAGAGCCTATGGCTCTAATCAGGTGTTTCAAAAACACCCCCCCCCCCGCCACTGTAATTCAAGCACCCGGCGTCCGAAAAGAGGCCGGACGCCTGAATAGGGGGTGCTGGCAGCTGCCATGGATAGATTCATGCAATGCATAGAGAGGGGGTGGCTGGAGAGAGGGTGCGGTGCCCGTGTGCCCTTAATCGACGCACCGCCACTGCATGTATGTTTGACTGCTGGGGACAGAATTGGGGACACTTTATCTGAAGATAACCTTCTGAAAACAGGATCTGTCCCTGGAAACTGTGGGTTTCTGGTGACTCCTTTTTAAGTGAAACTGACCAAATGCTTAGCCAGGAGTAAATAACTGCCCCAAATGCTACATAAAACAAAGCAAAAATTTGGGTTGCAATTCCACTTGAATTCATTTTAGATCAAAACTTTCTAAATAGCAGATCAGGAGATATTTGGATTGCTTGCTGGGTGTTTGTCCCACCAGGAGGCTAGCAGGTAAATATTTTATTTAAGACATGTGGTATCAGTTATGTGTTCCCAAGAGAGATGCAACTTTTACTTTAAACTTTAATTAAATCTTCCGTGTACTCAACATGTTTGTCTTCTATTATATAAGCCAACCCCGTTCTTGGTAGTGATGACCTCCACTGAAGTCTTCCAGCTGTCTACATTCCCAGCACCAACTGAACCATCCAGTAAGTATATGCTGGGATATCATTACTATCTTATACTATTATAATTATTTATAAGGAAAGAGTCTTTGGTATTCAACTTTCAGGTAGAGTTTAAATGTTTTATTTTGATTCTAAATGATGGCAAGGTTCCTCATATAATTTTTTCTCATAATGGTTTATTTTGCACAATGAATGTGAAAATTCTAATTGATTCACAAAATTTAAAACATAAAATATTACAATTGTCCAACCTAGAATGAAGCCAGCAATTGTACATATTTCACAATCTTAATTGTAAGCCTATTTAAAACACTATGAAGTGGATCGGACAAAGTTTCATTTTTGTGTCCAGAAAGGGTCTTTTTTTGCTTTTTATAATTTCGATAAAACGTTTATTAAACTGTAATTCCTAAACACCTTGGCCTTATTAGGAAATAGCACAGTAGAAAGCTAACCTTCATAAATTATATTGCTTAAAAAGATAAATTGTTTCACATAACCTCAATAGTCTCATCATTCTTCTCTCCAAAAATTAAATCACAGAGACCAATATCTGAGGACTCTTCTCATTTATACAAGAAAAGCTCTCTAGAAACTATTAATTCAGTTAATAAAGCAGATTAATATAATTTGATTTTCAATCTATTGTCCTTTAGCACTGCTTGCTAAAGTGGGTAGCCCAAGTGAGGCAAAAGGCATGCCTGCCTAATATAGAAAGCCCGGTAAAAGATAGACAATGGAGATTAGAACTTTTGAAGCAACTCCAATGGCATCTAAGAACCTGTTGTGCTCTTCCTTTTGAGGTATTGAGGTACAAAACAGATCAAGAGCGCCTAATCATTGTTTTTTCCATGCGTAACTACATCCAATAAGGTCTGGAAACCAGCAAGCAAATATTTGTCATTAAAAACACTCAACCTGCCCATAATGGGTGCCAGGTGTATGTGATCTTTTGTGAATGTTTAGAGCAGGGGTCTCCAAACTTTCTGAACAAAGGGCCAATTTACTGTCCTTCAAAATTTGAGGGGGCCGAACCGTAGTCATTGTGAGTAAAGAATGCCCCATCATTGGTTTCAGTGGGAGGAATAGTGCCTCATTGTTGGTAATAGGGAAAAAAATAGTGCCCCATTGTTGGTATTAGGGGAAGAAATAGTGCCCCATTTTTGGTATCAAGGAAGAAATAGTGTCACGCCATTTTTGCCAGTGTGATGAAAAGGGCCTTGCAGTTGGTTTCAGTGGGAGAAATAGTATCCCATCATTGGTGTCAGGGGGAAGAATAGGGATCTGCAGTTGGTGTCAATGGGAGGAATAGTGTCCCATCATTGGTGCCAGTGGGAAGAATAGTGCCCCATTGCTGGTGTCAATGAGAGTAATCACCATCATTGGTATCAGTGGGAGGAATAGTGCGCCATCATTGATATCAGTTGGGAGGAATAGTGCCCCATTGTTGGTGTCAGTGGGAGTAATAATGTCCCACCATTGGTTTCCATGGGAAGAATAGTGCCCCATTCTTGGGGAGAGTGGTAGGAATAGTGCCCTATTGTTGGTATCATCAGTGACAGGAATTATGCCCCATTGGTGTAGAAGGAATAGTGCCTTGTATCAGTGGGAGGAATAGTGTCCCAGGGGCTTGGTAAAGGCAAGCAAAGGGCCACATCCGGCCACCAGGCCACAGTTTGGAGACCACTGGTTTAGAGCAAACAAACATTGGACCTTTTACTGTATTTGAACAACCATTTTATGTGTGCCTCATGTGATTTTTACTCGTATTTTCAATTGTGTCTTCTTTTTCTTTCTATGAATCCAAATTATCCACAGAACCCAAAGATGTTCACCTTGAAGAAATCCCTGTTACTCCTTTTCTTTTTTGGGACCATCTCCTTATCTCTATGTGAACAAGAGTGAGTATGAATAAGACTTTTTCAAATACCATTTTAGACTTTTAAAGCTTAACTATGGGCTAACAGTAAAAGACATAGGTGAAATACATACTGTATATGAGAGTTGTTTTACCTACCAAATAATCATTATGCCTGTTTATTCAGTCTTGGGACTTTCAGAACTCTGCTACACGGCACTGTGCAAGGAGATCTGATTTTTCTCTGCTAGAGTTAAGTAGTAGGTCTTGCCCTTCCCCCAGCCTGTGAGCGGACAGTGAAAGGAGAAACAGCAGACTGATGAGCTCATCTCTCTATCACTCTGCTCACTCCTCCTATCAACATGCTTATTGAATTGCTCCTGGTCTGATTTCTGCTGTACAGGGACAGCAAGAGGCTGATTCCAGGTCATATTCAGGGGTTTTAATGTATGTCTTTTTTATAGGAATGCTCTGATACTGATACCGTACTCGTGAAAATGCTCCTGATAGCGGTGCGATTTGCGCCAATACAAAATTAATTGGCGCAAATTGCGCTGCAAAGAATCGCATGTGATTTGAACAGGAATGCGGTGCTATTCCTGTCTAAATTGCATGCAATTTTCCCCAACGCTCCTGTATGTGTATGTATAGAAAGGGAAGCTCCATCTAGTGGGCCGTTTATTAAAAATGTTATAACTCATATTAAGTACATATTTGATCAAATGTAAAATCTGCATAGTGTCCCAGTCACGGCGATGATAACAAATCACGACCGCTGGAGGTGCTCACAGGGCTGGAGGAGATATAGAGGCAGTCCACACCCCTCACTTTGGCCCTATACCCACAGGAGTCCCGGAACTTCTTCTCCAGCCCTGTGAGCACCTCCAGCAGCCGTGATTTTCTATCATCGGCAGGACCGGGACACTATGCAGATTTTGCATTTGACCAAATATGTACTTAACCACTTAAGGACTAGCCTCGTTTTGGAATTTAGGTGTTTACATGTTTAAAACAGTTTTTTTTGCTAGAAAATTACATAGAACCCCCAAACATTATATATTGTTTTTTTTTCTAACACCCTAAAGAATAAAATGGCAGTCATTGCAATACTTTTTTTCACATCGTATTTGCGCAGCGGTCTTACAAGCGCGATTTTTTTTGTAAAAAAAATCACTTTTTTGAATAAAAAAATAAGACAACAGAAAAGTTAGCCCAATTTTTTTTGATATTGTGAAAGATAATGTTACCCCAAGTAAATTGATACCAAACATGTCACACTTCAAAATTGTGCCCGCTCATGGAATGGCGTCAAACGTTTACCCTCAAAAATCTCCATAGGCGATGTTTAAAAATATTCTACAGGTTGCATATTTTGCATTACAGAGGAGGTCTAGGGCTAGAATTATTGCTCTCGCTCTAACGATTGCGGCAATACCTCCCATGTGTGCTTTGACCGCCATTTTCGTATGCGTTCGCTTCTGCGCGCGAGCCCGTCGGGACGGGGGGTTTAAAATTTTTTTATTTTTTTTTTTATTATTTATTTTTATTTTATTATTTATTTATTATTTATTATTTATTTATTTATTTTACATGTTTTTATTTATTTTTACACTGTTTTAAAAAAAATGTGTCACTTTTATTCCTATTACAAGGAATGTAAACATCCCTTGTAATAGAAAAAAGCATGACAGGACCACTTAAATATGAGATCTGGGGTCAAAAAGACCTCAGATCTCAAATTTACACAAAAATGCAATAAAAAAAAAAAGTAATTTAAAAAAATGACATTGAAAAAAATGTGCCTTTAAGACATATGGGCAGAAGTGACGTTTTGACGTCGCTTCCGCCCTGCAGTGTCATGGAGACGAGTGGGCGCTATCTTAGCCTCACTCGTCTCCAGGCACAGCAAGGAGACAGACATGATCGCCTCCGCCGCTAACGACGGCTCCGGTAAGCGGCAGAGGACACCGGATCGTGGCGGGAGGGGTGGCCCTCTCCCGCCACCGATAAAAGTGATCTTGCGGCGAATCCGCCGCAGAGACCACTTTTCTCTGAAAGCCGATCGCCGCACGAAAACAGGGATACCGGGGTTATGGCAGCTAGCTGCTGCCATAACAACTATATCCGCCGCCAAACTTTGGACGTACATCGGCGTGCGGTGGTTGGCAAGTGGTTAATGTGAGTTATAACATTTTTGACCACTTGCCGCCCAAAGTACATACACGGACGTCCTTGGGTTGCAGTGGTTATAGCGGGATGATGCCTGAACCTACAGGCATCATCCCGGTATCATTCTTTTCATTCTGAGTAAGGCAGAAGTGATCCAAGTGGCTAATCACTTCTGCGGGTGGTCGAAGGGGGTCCCACCCCTTCCCTCCGCCTCCAGCTCTCCCGTGCTATCCGGTCCCATCGCGGAGGCCATTTACAACATTTACTATATATTACTGGGACAGTAAGAGAGGGGAAATCTCTGACTGTAATAGCAATAAAAACATGTCAGAGTTTCTAATCCTTGAAATACAGAAAGGAGTGCCAGACCAAAACTGGATAAAAAAGTTCAAGACAATTTTAACCGCTTCAGCCCCGGAAGATTTTACCCCCTTCCTGACCAGTGCATTTTTTTGCAATTCGGCACTGCGTTGCTTTAGCTGACAATTGCGCGGTCGTGCAACGTTGCACCCAAACAAAATTGACGTCCTTTTTTTCCTACAAATAGAGCTTTCTTTTGGTGGTATTTGATCACCTCTGCAGTTTTTATTTTTTGCGCTATAAACAAAAAAAGAGCTACAATTTTGAAAAAAAAGCAATCTTTTTTACTTTTTGCTATAATAAAATATCACCAAAAAATATATAAAAGAAACTAATTTTTCCTCAGTTTAGGCCGATATGTATTCTTCTACATATTTTTGTTAAAAAAACACAATAAGCATATATTGATTGGTTTGCGCAAAAGTTATAGCGTCTACAAAATAGGGGATAGTTTTATGGCATTTTTATTATTATTTTTTCTTTTTTATTAGTAATGGCAGCGATCTGCGATTTTTATCGTGACTGCGACATTATGGCGGACACATTGGACACTTTTGACACTATTTTAGAACCATTGTCGTTTATACAGCGATCAGTTCTATAAAAATGCATTGATTACTGTATAAATGACACTGGCAGGGAAGGGGTTAAACACTACGGGGTGATCAAGGGGTTAAGTGTGTCCTAGGGAGTGATTCTAACTGTGGGAGGGATGGGCTACCACTGAGATGACAGCGATCACTGCTCCCGATGACAGGGAGCAGTAGATCCCTGTCATGTCACTAGGCAGAACAGGGAAATGCCTTGTGTACATAGGCATCTCCCCGTTCTGCGGCTCCGTGATACGATCACGGGACACCAGCGGACATAGAGTCCGCGGGACCCGTGGGCACGGTCAAGCTGCTCGCGGCGGCAGCAGCGCGCGTGCGCCCACCCGCTAGACCCGCCAATTAAAGGAGGCGTACAGGTACACCCATTTGCCCACCGCTGCCATTGTACCGACGTATATCGGCGTGCAACGGTCGGCAAGTGGTTAATTGTCAGTAACTAGGCGATATAAAAACAGCCAATGTGTTTCATGGACAACACTACTCTCCTTCATCAGGGCTCAGCACAGGATAAACCTTGGATGGACTCAGAGAAAACAGTGATCTCACATATCTATATTAGAACCAGTATTGATCTCTTCACATGGAGTAATAATGTGACAGCAGTTGTTGAGCAGCAGAGTTTCTAATCCTTCACTGCTCCAACCAAGCCCCAATTTTTTTTGAATGGGTGTCCCCTTTCAAAAGACCCTGTCATCAACTTAAAAAATTACAGTTGGGGTTAGGTGTGATGCTGTTAGCAGGGGAGGGGTTTTGTGTACAGGGGTGGGGGTGGTGGGTGCAGGAACAGCTTTCATGGTGAAAGAATGTGCAGGTGCAGTAATTTTTCAACAGTGTTGAAAAAGAACAAACACAAAAACATACTTGGGGGGCACACCCTAAAATGCTTTACATTCAAGATGGTGCTGCTATAAGACCAAAAACAGTACAAAACAGATTACAGCGCACGCATACAAAAATGACATTTATCCTGCAAGCTAGTTAAAAACACCTGAACATATTCAAAAATACGGGGGGTTGGTCACACTATATGGTCATATAGTGCTAAGCCCACTTATTACGACAAAGTGCCCCGAATTAGTGGGTCCTACCCTAGTAATAGAATGAAAGAACCTGTGTCTCAACCATGGGAGATAAACCCCTGAATCCCTTCAGTTCTCCCACATAGAGGAGTTTATCTCCCATGGTTGAGACAAAGGTACTAGGGTAGGACCCACTAATTCGGGGTACTTTGTCGTAGTAAGTGGGCTTAGCACTATATGGCCATATAGTGTGCCCAAACCCCCGTATTTTTGAATATGTTCAGGTGTTTTTAACTAGCTTGCAGGATAAATGTCATTTTTGTATGCGTGCGCTGTAATCTGTTTTGTAGTGTTGAAAAAGAGGGGTGACCCATGGCATCTTCCCATACACAGAGAGCAGCATATGGCCAGAGTACTGACCTGCCTGTCTTTGCTTAGACCTACAGTCCAGCTCAGTATCCTTCCAATATCTTCTACCGCCAATGGTCCCACATTATGGGTGCACGACATTTACAGACTACACATAATCATTGCATTTTCAAGCACTTCACCACAACGTATGGCAACACATTACATGTGTTAGGCTATGTGGTGCCATTTATTTAAATGTCAGCCTAACACACCTTGTGAATGGACTTGCATTGCATCGTAGTGTGCACTGAACTAAAATTGCATTAAAAGCATATCCATTGGAAGGTGCATTGAGGTGCCTTTCACAATGAACCACATCTCACCAACGTCATGGTGCAATCAAGCCCTTAACCACTTCCCTACCCACATAAAGTCCTGGGATTCTCGGTCGTCTAGGGGGCGCGCGCGCGCCCGCCGCGTTGCTCGGGGCCCGGTGCGTGTGCCCGGCGGCCGCGATGTCTGCCGGGCACACGCGATTGCCTGTTAACCGGGCTGGACTGTTGATCTGTGTGTGTAAACAAACAGATCCACAGTCTGTCAGGTGAGAGGAGAGCGACCTGTGTTCCCAGAATGGAGGAACACTGATCGGTCTCCTCCCCTTGTACGTCCCCTCCCCCTACAGTTAGAAGCATTCCCTAGGAAACATATTAACCCCTCCCCGCCCCCTAGTGGTTAACCCCTTCACTGCCTGTCACATTTACACAGTAATCAATGCAATTTTATAGCATTGATCGCTGTATGAATGTGAATGGTCCCAAAAATGTGTCAAAAGTGTCCGATGTGTCCGCCATAATGTCGCAGTCACGAAAAAAAATCGCGATCGCCGCTAAAAAAATAAATAAATATTTTTTTTTTAAAAATGCCATAAGTCTATCCCGTATTTTGTAGACGCTATAACTTTTGCGCAAACCAATCAATATACGCTTATTGCGATTTTTTTTTACCAAAAATATGTAGAAGAATACGTATCGGCCGAAACTGAGGAAAAAATTTGTTTAAAAAAAAAAAAAAAAAATGGGATATTTATTATCGCAAAAAGTAAAAAATATTGTGTTTTTTTCAAAATTGTCGCTCTTCTTTTGTTTATAGCGCAAAAAATAAAAACCGCAGAGGCGATCAAATACCACCAAAAGAAAGCTCTATTTGTGGGGAAAAAAGGGATGTCAATTTTTTTGGGGTACAATGTTGCACGACTGCGCAATTGTCGTTTACAGTGCGACAGCGCTGAAAACTAAAAATTGGCCAGGGAAGGAAGGGGGTGAAAATGCCCTGTATTGAACCGGTTAAGTAGAAGAGCCATGGCAGCAATCCTCAGTCAGACCACTATAGCCAGCATTGCAACTCTTCCTCAAGCACAATCCTGCAGCTAACAGTGGCTACACCAACACCTCAACATTGCCCATCTCTTCCTGGCAACAACTGATAGACCACGCTGGAGGCTGAGGTGACTGATTGGTGGAGTGCTGATAGTTGAGTGCTGATAGTGGAGTGTGCTGTTGATGCGAGAAATAAGTGTTCAAACCATAAAAATAAGGAAAGGAGTACCAGACCAAAAACAGATGAAAGGGTCCAAGGTAATTGTTGGTAAATAGATAATTTAAAAAAACATCCAAAAGGGGCAACACCGCTCCATCTTCATCAAGGTTCAACATAGGATAAACTTTGGATGGACACCAGTATTGAATGGACTCCACTACTTGACCCTCCTCATGGAGTAGCAGTTTGACTGTTGCTGTGCACATTGTTACTCCATAGGAGAGTCTAATATCGGTTTTAATAAAGATCTGTGATGTCACTGTTTCCTCTCCAAGGTCCATCCAAGGTATATTCAGTGTTGACCCCTGATGAAGGGGTAATGGTGTTGCCACCAAAACACATTGGATATTTTTATATGATTTGTTTACTATTACTAATATTTCAAATGATCTTGGACTCGTTCATCTGTTGTTGATTTAACTTGACGCCCTGCCACAGTACATTTACTGCGGAGAAGCGTCACGGCAGGCTTAGTCGTGTATATTTTCATTGATTATGCCTCCTCCAGGTTAGAGGCACACAGCACGCTCCTGTGACTGCTGTGTCCACCGGACACAGCGGATTACTATTACTAGTATCTGGTAACCAAGTATCATGTGATTGCTATAAGTGGTCATAGCAAACAAATGATAACAATGTAAACAACCTGTCATGAATGGCTTTCCATTCATGAACATCTTACTTATAGTTGTGATCTGTGATTGGCCCAAAGTAATCACATGGTACCTGGCTACCTGTACCATGTGATTAGCTTAGCCAATAACAGATCACATCCATAAGCAAGCTGTTCATGAATGGTTAACCCATTCATGACTGCGAAAACTATTGCTTATACCGTGAGCATAACTGTATAAGCAATAACAGTGTAAAAAAATAAAAATAAATTCCTGATCACCCACCCCCCAGAGTAGTACAACTACTCTGATGACAGGATGTAAAAAATAGTAACAAAATGTAAAAAAAAGAAAAAAAAACAGTAAAGAAATTGAATAAAAAAATATTTATTTATTTTTAACATACTGTCTCCAGTCAGTATCCCTGATCACTGCCACAGCAGTCATATGGTGACGCTGTACTGTACTGTTGACATTATGTTTAAAAATATATTGTAGAAAAAAAAACAAATTTTATTTAATTTCTTCATTTTCCAAAAAACGTGCGACAAATTTACAACTACGAAAAACTTGCAATGCTTCTTACTAAATACCACAAACTGTCTACTTTCCATAAAGGAGTATTTGGGGAGTATTTGTACTGTCCTGGCATTTTGGGACCTCAAAAAATGAGAGAGCCATCAGTACATTAGGACTGATACATTTTCAAATAAATATACCATAGTTTGTAGACGCTATAACTTTCACACAAACCAATTTATATGCACGTATTGGGATTTTGTTTTACCAAAGACATGTAGCAGAATATATGTTGGCTTATAAACCAATTTGATTTTATTTGAGATGTTTTATTACAGGAAGAAGAAAATCTTTTTTTTAAAAAATTTTAGGTCTTTATTTGTTTATCAAATACCACCAAAAGAAAGCTCTATTTTTGTACAGTGTTGCATGACTGTGCAATCAACAGTTAAAGTGGCCCAGTGCTGAATAGGGGGTAAAACATTGGTGGTAATGCTCCTTTTTGTATTTCAATGGTTTGAGCTATTGTTGGGTCCCATTGCTGTATTGGAGACATCTCATCAGAGCTATTAAGCTAGTTTAAAGTTTTCCTTTATCTGCTTGCTCAAGTTTAAAAATCCTCAGTGCCTCTTTAAATATGTTGTTGTGGAGTATAAAGAGTGACAATGGAGAGTCCAAGGCCAGACCAGCCTATAAACCCAGGGGTGGAGGATCTCCATTGGTATACTGTGTGTAGATGGGACAGGAGCTTATTGGCCAGTCTAAGTCCAAGGTGAAGAATGCTGAGACTGAATTGGTGAAAGTTGCATGTTGGGAGATGAACTGGTGGGTTTGGGCAGATGTTGGGAGGAATTTAAAGAAATAAAAAGGGGGCGCACCAGCCATGTGCATTATCTTTTGTAAAATAATTTATTGAATAAAATGATAAAATAAATGACTCACAAGCAGTTGTGGAACAAGGTGCAATGTGAAACAAGCACGGACTATCAGCAAACGGTTCTATGATGAGCGAAACCTTCCAAAGGTCTTGGAGGAACATACAAGCATCACTACCGGCTGACGCGTTTCGAAGCAAACGTCCCTTCTTCATCAGAGCTCAGCAGTGAACCCTCCTTCAGTGGTCCCTGTATATATAGTGCTAAAAGGCACAATCAGTAGATTATCAATAAATTATTTTACAAAAGATAATGCACATGGCTGGTGCGCCCCCTTTTCCTTTTTATTTCTTTGTCTACTAGGATTCCCCATCCTTGAGGGCAGCAAGGCCTGTGTCGTTGTACCATCTGTCTGGTTGTCCACTTGTGCGCAGGAGTCATTTCTTTTTCTGGTATCTGTTGGGAGGAATTTGTGTGAAGGGAAGTAGTAAAGAGGGAAGGAGGGTCAGAAGAAGGGGCTGAGTAGGGATGAGCAACCGGTTCGGCCCGAGCGTGAGTTCAGGCCAAACATTTGCCTGTTCGGCCGTTCCCCGAACACCCGAATTTGAAGGGTGTTCACGGGGTGTTTGCCCCTCGAACACCCTGCAATGCACTGAGCTCTGCACAGTGCATTCTGCGCCCTGATTGGGCAAAGCTTTGCCCAATCAGGGCGCAGTGTAAGTTGGTTGTTTAGGAGCGGGGCCAGGAAGCCGGCTGCCGCGTGCTTAACAACAGATGAGTCATCAGCTGTCAATGGAAAAGCTGATAACAAAAAAGTGCCAGTAAAAATAAAGAAGAAAAGTCCATCCTTCGGGTCTGGTTTGGATTTGTTGGGGAACCCCATGCCAAAATTAAAAAAAAAAAAAATGGTGTGGGGTCACCCCCAGAATCCATACTAGATCCTTATCTGAGCATGCAGCCTGGCAGTGGGGACAAGAGCCTCTTCTCGACTACCCTGGGCTGTGGTTGTTGGGGTCTGCAAGCAGGGGGCTTATTGTGCTACAGCAATGACATGGAAAGGATACAGTACCCAATCCATGTCATTGCTGTAGTACAATCATTCAGGTTATGAGTTTGGGTATCACCACTTCTTATTTCCATGTTTTGTATACAAAATTGTTTTTAATTGTCCCATGTGGGAATTTTTTACTAGGCCAATATGTATTCTGCTACATGTTTTTGGTAAAAAAAATCCCAATAAGCGTATATTGATTGGTTTAAGCAAACGTTATAGCGTCTACAAACTATGGGATATATTTATGGAATTTGTATTTATTTTATTTTTTTAACCACTCCAACCCACCTTCATGACCAGGCCATTTTTTGCAATATAGCACTGCGTTACTTTAACCCCTTCCCGACCGGCGCACGCCGATGTACGTCGGCAGAATGGCACGGCTGGGCAAATGGACTTACAGGTACGTCCATTTGAATTCCCCGCCGTGCCACTGCGTGCGAGCCGCCGGCGGCGCGCGCACGCGCCGGCCAGGAGCTCCATGGTTCGGGTCCAGGGCCGGATTCGCCACAAGGCCACCGAGGCCAGGCCTCGGGGCGGCAGTGGTGTAGGGGCGGCGCCGCTCCCGCAGCGACTTCGCGGCCGCCCCCCCTTTCGTGCTGTCTATTATGGGCACCAGTGCCCATAGAAAACATGGCCGCGAGCCGACCACGCAACTGCGCATGCGCCGTTCCGAAGCCGGCCGGGCTCGGGAAAGTTCGTAAGCGCTCGGCCGGGCGGCGCATGCGCAGTAGCGTGATTGCGCCGTGTGGCGCCATTTTTAAAAAATCGAGAGTATCTAGTAATGTCAGCGGTGCGGCGGCGGTGGAGAGAGATGACATTTCTCATTGCCCGCACCGCTGTTCCGCCCTCCTCCTCCTTCTGATGGCAGGCAGCATGGCAAGGGACATCCCAATCTGGTGGCAAGTGACATCCCCATCTGGTGGCAGGGAGCATGGCAAGTGACATCCCCATCTGGTGGCAGGGAGCATGGCAAGTGACATCCCCATCTGGTGGCAGGCAGCGTGGCAAGTGACATCCCCATCTGGTGGCAGGCAGCGTGGCAAGTGACACCCCCATCTGGTGGCAGGGAGCGTGGCAAGTGACACCCCCATCTGGTGGCAGGCATAGTGGCAAGTGACATCCCCATCTGGTGGCAGGCAGCGTGGCAAGTGACATCCCCATCTGGTGGCAGGGAGCATGGCAAGTGACACCCCCATCTGGTGGCAGGCAGCGTGGCAAGTGACACCCCCATCTGGTGGCAGGGAGCATGGCAAGTGACACCCCCATCTGGTGGCAGGCATAGTGGCAAGTGACATCCCCATCTGGTGGCAGGCATAGTGGCAAGTGACATCCCCATCTGGTGGCAGGCATAGTGGCAAGTGACATCCCCATCTGGTGGCAGGCAGCGTGGCAAGTGACATCCCCATCTGGTGGCAGGGAGCATGGCAAGTGACATCCCCATCTGGTGGCAGGCATAGTGGCAAGTGACATCCCCATCTGGTGGCAGGCAGCGTGGCAAGTGACATCCCCATCTGGTGGCAGGGAGCATGGCAAGTGACATCCCCATCTGGTGGCAGGCAGCGTGGCAAGTGACATCCCCATCTGGTGGCAGGGAGCATGGCAAGTGACATCCCCATCTGGTGGCAGGCATAGTGGCAAGTGACATCCCCATCTGGTGGCAGGCAGCGTGGCAAGTGACATCCCCATCTGGTGGCAGGCAGCGTGGCAAGTGACATCCCCATCTGGTGGCAGGCAGCGTGGCAAGTGACATCCCCATCTGGTGGCAGGCATAGTGGCAAGTGACATCCCCATCTGGTGGCAGGCATAGTGGCAAGTGACATCCCCATCTGGTAGCAGGCATAGTGGCAAGTGACATCCCCATCTGGTGGCAGGCAGCGTGGCAAGTGACATCCCCATCTGGTGGCAGGCATAGTGGCAAGTGACATCCCCATCTGGTGGCAGGCATAGTGGCAAGTGACATCCCCATCTGGTAGCAGGCATAGTGGCAAGTGACATCCCCATCTGGTGGCAGGCAGCGTGGCAAGTGACATCCCCATCTGGTGGCAGGCAGCGTGGCAAGTGACATCCCCATCTGGTGGCAAGTGACATCCCCATCTGGTGGCAAGTGACATCCCCATCTGGTGGCAGGCATGGTGGCAAGTGACAAGAGATGGTGGCAAGTGACACGCTCAGGGCTCCCAATGATTCTGCATTATGGTGAGTTGAACTATTTCAGTTTATATTACAATGTAATGATAGAAATAATGTGTTTCAATTATCCTGACACCATAACAACCATGGTGCCGGGGATGATTGAAGCACTAACACCAGCCATTGCCTTGAAAATTTGCCTGCGAAAAATCCTTACCCCTCGCGCGCTTACCCTGAAGTATTTTTAGTCTGTACAATTAAAGCCAGTTATTTTCAGTGTTCTCGTGTGTGGAGATGTGTTTTTAATTGATCTATTGTAGAAGTCATCGATAAAGGACATGGTATGTGTGTGTGTGTGGGGGGGGCGGCATTGAAGGACCCGGCCTTGGGGCGGCAAAGGGAGTAAATCCGGGCCTGTTCGGGTCATGGGTCCCGCGGACTCGATTGCCGCGGGGATACCCGCGATCACCTCACGGAGAGGATGAACGGGGAGATGCTGATGTAAACAGCATCTCCCCGTTCTGCCTAGTGACAGTGTCACTGCATCTCTGCTCCCTGTCATCGGAGCAGAGATCAGTGTACTGACACACACAGCCCAACCCCCCTACAGTTAGAAACACCTCCCTAGTACTGATTTAACCCCTCCCCGCCCCCTAGTGGTTAACCCCTTCACTGCCAGTGTCATTTACACAGGAATCAGTGCATTTTTATAGCACTGATTGCTGTATGAATGACAATGGTCCCAAAAATGTGTCAAAAATGTCCGACGTGTCCGCCATAATGTCGCAGTCACAATAAATATCACTGATCGCCTCCATTACTAGTAAAAAAAAAATTATTAATAAAAATGCCATAAAACTATCCCCTATTTTGTAAACGCTATAACTTTTGCGCAAACCAATCAATAAACACTTAATGCGGTTTCTTTTTACCAAAAATATGTAGAAGAATACGATCGGCCTAAACTGAGGAAAAAAAATGTTTTTTTATATATTTTTGGGGGATATTTATTATAGCAAAATGTAAAAAATAATGCGTTTTTTTCAAAATTGACGCTCTTATTTTGTTTAAAGCGCAAAAAATAAAAATCGCAGAGATGATCGCAGGCACGGGAAGCCCGGTAAGAGCAGCGGGAGGAGGCGGGAGGGGGGGGAAACGTTCCCTCCCGCTCCTCTGGTATAACAGCCGAGCGGCTTTTAGCCGCATCGGTTGTTATACTCGGATAGCCGATCGCCCGCTCTAAACAATGGTACCGGGATGATGCCTGCAGCTGCAGGCATCATCCCGGTATAACCCCGGAAAGCCGAGTACGCACATCTTGGTGGGAAGGGGTTAAACTAGTAATGGTGGCCGGTGATCGGCGACTTATAGTGGGACTGCGATACTGCTGCGGACATTCTGATACTGGCACCTTTTGACACTTTGCGGGAACCAGTGACACTAATACAGTGATTAAAATATGCACTGTCACTGTTCTAATGACAATGGCTGGGAAAGGGTTAACATCTAGGGCGATCAAGGGGGTTAACTGTGTGCCTAGCCAGTGTTTGTGTGTTACCTGTGTGCTGCTTTTACTAGAGGAAGAGATGGGGTTTATTCCTTGCTTTGCAGGAACACAGAATCCATTCCTTCCCCCTGTCAGAACTGAGATATGCTTTGTTTACATAGGCAGACCTCAGTTCTCTGTGTCTTATCCACGATCAGTGGGTGGTGGAAGACATTGAGTTCCCAGCACCCGCAGATCGGCTTCTGATGTGGATTATTACAGCAGAATTGGCTCGCCAATGGCACACATGTGCCCCCTGCAGGCCAGAATCACATACATATGTGATTCGACACACAGCTGCCGACCTGTAGCAGTAAAACTGTTATGGGGCGAAGGACAACTGGTTAATATCCATACATTTGGGTATGATGGGTATCATACAATAATTCAGATGGAGACAAATAATCCTAGAGGTGTAAAAGGGGTGAGTAGAGTCACTGATGTAAAAAATGTACTTGTGATATTATCAGAGATGCCTGACATCATTGAAGGGGCAAGGTGGGGAAAGGACAAGGGTATGGCAGAGAGGGCATAAAAGTTAAGGTTAAGGGAGAAAGGGAAAGAGAAAGAAGGATGGGGGATGAGGGAGGAAGAGAATGAGAACAGGGCAAGTGTATCCCAAGATCACACAACCATTCAATGTTCCAAAAGGTCCAGAGATCCAGGGATACAACAATTATTTGTTCATTGTATTGGTCAACCTGGTTGGTTTTGGACTTGGTTTCAGACAAAAAAGTAGGCGATTTTCTAAGTTTTAGCAATTATTTGGCTATCCTAAAAACATAAACAAGCACATTGAATTGGATCTTGGAAAGGCCTAAAGGTTTGAGGTTAATAAGTGCATTCTGAGATAGAAATGGGACCAAGGAGACCATCAGTTCTGAGATCATCTGGAATATTTCTTCCCAGAAGTGGTATGTGATTGGGCAAGTCCACCATTTGTGCAGAAAACTTCCCCTACATGTTTCCTTTTATAAGATAAATTCAGCTTAAAAAATAATAAAATGCTCAATTTTTTCAGGTAAAAAAAAAGCATTTATTATTTTTTTTTTAGGAGCCTGTAAAGCATTGCTGACACAATCAGCAGATTGTGGATGTATAGCCAGGCTCCTGCAGTCTGTCAGTGTAGCCATCTGCCAGTACCTCTGATAAGGCCAGGCAGTTACTGAATGACAGGAAGCTATGAACCATCTAGAGCCCTCATTACCACCCTGGTGCTTCATTGAGAACTACAAGCCTTGAGCTGCAAAGGATGATGGTAGTTGTAATTCATGGATTCACAGGACTCCGTGAATGAATGACGCAGCCGTGTGGGTGCAACCCCGCATGGCAGAGCTAGTTTTAAACTGTGACAGTGGGTGTGGGGAGAAGATCCTCAACCTGCTATCACAGGGAGGGCTTTGGGGGAAATAGAAGGTAAATGCTGAACATGTTAAATATGGATGTAACATGTAACATATTCACAAAGGTGAATTTATCCCTCTTCCAGACCGCCCCATGCATATACACTGCAGGGCGTCCCTCCTGGGTGAAATCACATACCTGTATGTGATTTCTAGTTCCGGGTCTGGGGTGCGCACGGACCTGATGTTCATAGGCACCCCGCCATTACTAGTAAAAAAAAATGTAAATTAAAATTCCATAAATGTATCCCATAGTTTGTAGACGCTATAACTTTTGTGCAAACCAATCAATATACGCTTATTGGGATTTTTTTACCAAAAATATGTAGCAGGATACATATTGGCCTAAATTAATGAAGAAGTTAGATTTTTTTATATTTTTTATTGGGTATGTTTTATAACAAAAAGTAAAAAATATGTTTGTTTTTTTTTCAAAATTGTCAGTATTTTTTTTTGGTTTTGTTTATAGCGCAAAAAAAAAAAAAAACACAGAGGTGATCAAATACCACCAAAAGAAAGCTCTATTTGTGGAAAAAAAGGACATCAATTTTATTTGAGTACAGTGTCACACGACCGCGCAAATGTCAGTTAAAGTAACGCAGTGCCATATCGCAAAAAATGGCCTGATCAGGAAGGGGGTAAAACCGGAGCTGAAGAGGTTTAGCTGGCCATACAGTGGTAGAATTTCATTTGGAAGATTGTCCTTTTTATAAGGTTCATTCGATTTCCTATTGGTTAGTGGGGTCAAATCAATGATTTTATTGCTTGCAATGATGATGAAAATTCAATGGAGAATTTTGCTTTAATGAGTAAAATTATAGCCATGAATGTGTGTTTGGCAAAAATCACACATATTGTAATGCGCATGTTCTAAGGCACAAAAGAAAAAAAAAATAATACATCTGGGATTCCATTCAAGTAGTTGGTCAGAAAGAAGGGCTTTTGAACAATATTAGTTATCACGACAATGGGAAGATTGAATGCTTTGGTGAACAATTTTTTTTTAGAAATGTTATTCAAATTACATTCTACTGGTGTATGGGCAGCTTTAGCTGTGTCCACTTACTGATGAGAAAGTGCTGTCCTATAGGACGAAAAAAAAACATCAGAATACTTCTGCTGGCTAGTCAATAAGGAATTCAAGTTTGTGGCATCCCGCTGTGTGGTATTCATTGCATTTGCATAAAAATCAATGTTGTTGTATTAAACAATAACTGTGTCTTTTCTCAGGAGAGATGCTGACGAAGATGAAAATAAAAGGGAAGCTCAAGTGAAAGACGTTAAAAGAGCGGGATACTGGAGAATGATCAGACGCCCATCTGGGTATACCCAATTTCATATTGCACCAGCGTCTTCTCTCAAGAGAGATGCTGATGTAGACGAATATGCAGGGGAAGCTAAAGCCGAAGACTTTAAAAGAGCGGGAAACTAGGGAAGAAACTGGGGAAGGATCAGACGCCCAAATGGGTGTACCCCATTTCGTATTGCACCAGCAATCGTTTAATCTTGAATTGAAAATCATCTGATGTAAAATGTAATTTAGCTAAATGCACAACAGATGTCTAATAAAAAATAAAATAAATAAATGGTCACATATATCACTTCTCACTTAGCAATTTGTAAAACCATTAACGGCTAGCTGCTGTATTAAAAAAAAACCCTCCTAAATATAAATGAATTACAGCTAAAAGAACCAATAAATACAGCGCTAAAACCAATTCCATCAACATGTGCAATGCAAAGGTTAAAATCAACGCACTTCTTATAAAGCACATGACAGTGCACAAAAACAATATCAGAATGTAGAAATTAGAAAAAAAAAAAAGTACAATACAAAGCCCACACACTTTTATTAACGTGTGAAACAATAACCAAACACACTAAAACAGTGTTAAAAAAATAAGAAAAGTAAAAAAAAATTGTTAAAAAATATTAGTCCTTCAGTTCTTCAAAGAAAAGTTCTTGTTCAACGTTTTTAACAAAGCTTTACAGAGATTATAATAATAAAATGAGCTTTATCAGGTACAGTAGGTTCTCTTAAAAAGTTTGGCTAAGAAAAAAAAAACACACAAAAGTAATGTTTCCACAAAAATAAAAAATTTTGAGTGCGTTTTCTGACCAGGAAATATGTTTATACACCAAATCTCAGTGATTCCCTCCACCACAAATTGGACAGCCACTCGTTAGTTCCAGATTCCTCTCTTTTTCAAGATCGGCACAGACAAAAACGCACCCAACTTCTTCTCAATAGCCTCTCATCTCTCTTGATCTACATGTTATCCAGGAAGCACAGAAGAAATTCAGGGATACCGCTACAATCACAACTTTATTGAAATTAATTGCACTTACAGACTTGTATCTTTGTAACTGATCACATAAAATCAACTGATGTGCAATCATTGGAGAACCCATTCACTTTTTCACAGTGCTGACCAGGGCCGTCTTTAAGGCAGGGCAAAAGGGGCAGCTGCCCTGGGCCCTGTCATTGTTGTGGGGCCCAAAGCAGCTGCCTCATACTTGGCATACATTGGTGGTCAGTGTTGAAACTCCTCTTTATATTGGTAGTCAGTATAAAAAATCAGCATTGCCATTGTTCACACCCTCCCCTCCCCCCAGCACTGCCACTGAGCCCAGGAGTCCTTGTATCCCTAGGAGTTTTCTGTCTATCAATGGGCCCCCTCACCTCCCCAGTCCATGGTGTGCAGGCAGTGAGGAGATGATGTGCTGTAACCTCTAGCAACCAATCAGTAAGCAGTAATGATGTGCAGTAACTTATAGCAACCAATCAGTGAACAGTATTGATGTACAGTAATCTCTAGCAATCAATCAACAAGCAGAAATGATGTGCTGTAACCTCTAGCAACCAGTCAGTGAGTGGTAATGATACACTGTAACCTCTGGCAACCAATCGCAATCGCTGTCTGATCTGATTCAGTAAACTGATTTTGAGTCTAGCTGCTTTTTATTGTATGTCTCAAAGCAGGTGGAGAGCGAAATTTCCTGGAGGAGGGGGGCCCAAAAATTTTTTTTGCCCAGGGTCCTATCAATATTAAAGACGGCCCTGGTGCTGACAAAGCAAAAGCCAACCGCTCTGTATAATAGAGCTTCTCCTGAAGTCTCTGCACAAACAGACACACTGCCCGACTCCACTCTCACCCTTTTCATCAATGAAAGACTTTTTCAAGGGTGTAGTCCAGCAGTGTATGGCCTTAACCTTTTATATCCTCAATCCAATTCATACCAAATACTAATAAAACAATTAACACCCTTAATACAATTAAAACATAGCACAGATTATACAGACTTTACATAATGTTCAAAACAGTGCCAAGATGAAGATGTTATACATATACATATATATACACACATACATACATACATACATACATATATATATATACACACACATGTAGCACACTACCCCTGTAGGAGCTGCTGGGTAGTTCATTCTTTTCTGTAGTGTGACCCCATTACCCCTTCACTGCACGAATCATACAGCAAACACTCCAGAACAGTAAAACAATAACTTTATTCCTTTTTCTTGATGCATAGCAGAAAGAATGTACCATATGGATAGTATCTTCAAGAGATACAGTGGGGCAAAAAAGTATTTAGTCAGCCACTAATTGTGCAAGTTCTCCCACTTAAAAAGATGAGAGAGGCCTGTAATTGTCATCATAGGTATACCTCAACTATCAGAGACAAAATGTGGAAACAAATCCGGACAATCACATTGTCTGATTTTTGAAAGAATTTATTTGCAAATTATGGTGGAAAATAAGTATTTGGTCACCTACAAACAAGCAAGATTTCTGGCTCTCACAGACCTGTATCTTCTTCTTTAAGAGGCTCCTCTGTCCTCCACTCATTACCTGTATTAATGGCACCTGATTGAACTTGTTATCAGTATAAAACACACCTGTCCACAACCTCAAACAGTCCCACTCCAAACTCCACTATGGTGAAAACCAAAGAGCTGTCGAAGGACACCAGAAACAAAATTGTAGACCTGCACCAGGCTGGGAAGACTGAATCTGCAATAGGCAAGCAGCTTGGTGTGAAGAAATCAACCGTGGGAGCAATAATTAGAAAAAGGAAGACATACAAGACCACTGATAATCCTTGATCTGGTGGTCCACGCAAGATCTCACCACCGTGGGGTCAAAATGATCACAAGAACGGTGAGCAAAAATCCCAGAACCATATGGGGGGACCTAGTGAATGACCTGCAGAGAGCTGGGCCAACGTAACAAAGGCTACCATCAGTAACACACTACGCTGCCAGGGACTCAGATCCTGCAGTGCCAGACGTGTCCCCCTGCTTAAGCCAGTACATGGCCGGGCCCATCTGAGGTTTGCTAGAGAGCATTTGGATGATCCAGAAGAGGATTGGGAGAATGTCATATGGTCAGATGAAACCAAAGTAGAACTGTTTGGTAGAAGCACAAGTCGTTGTGTTTGGAGGAGAGAGAATGCTGAGTTGCAACCAAAGAACACCATACCTACTGTGAAGCATGGGGGTGGCAACATCATGCTTTGGTGCGGTTTCTCAGCAAAGGGAACAGGACGACTGATCTGTGTACATGAAAGAATGAATGGGGCCATGTATCGTGAGATTTTGAGTGCAAACCTCCTCCCATCAGCAAGGGCATTGAAGATGAAACTTGGCTGGGTCTTTCAGCATGACAATGATCCCAAACGCACCACCCGGGCAACGAAGGAGTGGCTTCGTAAGTAGCATTTCAAGGTCCTGGAGTGGCCTAGCCAGTCTCCAGATCTCAACCCCATAGAAAACCTTTGAAGGGAGTTGAAAGTCCGTGTTGCCCAGCGACAGCCCCAAAACATCACTGCTCTAGAGGAGATCTGCATGGAGGAATGGGCCAATATACCAGCAACAGTGTGTGACAACCTTGTGAAGACTTACAGAAAACGTTTGACCAACAAAGGATATAGAACAAATTATTGAGATGAACTTTTGATATTGACAAAATATTTATTTTCCACCATAATTTGCAAATAAATTCTTTCAAAAATAAGACAACGTGATTGTCTGGATTTGTTTCCACATTTTGTCTCTCATAGTTGAGGTATACCTATGATGACAATTACAGGCCTCTCTCATCTTTTTAAGTGGGAGAACTTGCACAATTGGTGGCTGACTAAATACTTTTTTGCCCCACTGTATGAGTTGCCTCTACATCTTTGGTTCCTTTTGACAGCTACTTTCTGTTATCCTTTACATCTTTCCTCCCTCCTGTTTACTGTTACTTCCCAACCGTACAGCATTTCCAAATTATGTCCAAAGAACGATACTCTGAATAAAGTTCTTAGACTGACTGATTGGATTTCTCCAGGGTGATAACTCTTTAAGACTCCAAGGTCTGCACCCCCTTCTTAAAGATCCGCACCTTAACACCCTCAGTCTTTGGAATTACTGTTTCCCTAGGTTTACACTTACGTGTACTACTGAGCAACCGTCCATGCTTGCCATAGAGCAGGGGTCTAAAACTAGCGGCCCTCCAGCTGTTGCAAAACTACAAGTCCCATCATACCTCTGCCTGTGAGAGTCATGTTTGTAACTGTCAGCCTTGCAATGCCTCATGGTACTTATAGTTTTGCAACAGCTGGAGGGCCACTAGTTTGAGACCCCTGCCATAGAGGGTCCTCTCCCAGTCCTTCTTCTGTTAGTAATAGCAGCTTCCTCCTGTCAGTAGTAGCAGCTTTCCCCTGATGTCTCCTCTATTTCTCCTCTCCACATGGCACGTTCCTCTCCCCAGAGGGGAGAGCTTCTGAGCTGCACCAGCCTCTACATGCTGTCTTCTTCTCTCACACTTTCCCATTCAGAGAGCAATTTTTGAGCATGTGACCCACAGTTTATATAGGCCTGAAAGCCCCTGCCCATTCAAATTGATGATTGGTTCAGGGTGACCTACACAACTAACTGTGTCCGGTTTCCAAACCACCTTCCCTCCAGCACCTCTTACTGGACGAATAGGGCATCACTCATAACAGGATACAGGTGATCACACCCCCAGCTCTACTCTGTCACTTCTCCCAACCAAATCAAACCCAGCCAGGCTTAAACCAACATGGTAATGCACTGGAAATTTTACCTAACAGTAACCTTCACTAACTTGTTAGCACACACCCAAGTAGGTGGGCGCTACATACAGTATATACACACACTATGTTGCCAAAAGTATTGGGACACCTGCCTTTACACGCACATGAACTTTAATGGCATCCCAGTCGTGTGATAGGACCTCGTTGTCGGAAATTCCAACCATGTGTGGGCTCCATCACACATATTCTCCATCTGAATTTCCGACACACAAAGTTTGAGAGCTTGCTATAAAGTTTTCCAGCAACAAATTTTGTTGTCGGAAATTCCGAACGTGTGTACATATATTCGACCCACAAAGTGCCACGCATGCTCAGAATAAATTAAGAGATGAAAGCTATTGACTTCTACCCCGTTTATAGTCCCGACGTACGTGGTTTACTTCACCACGTTCAGAACAATCAGATTTTCTGACAACTTTGTGTGACCGTGTGTATGCAAGACAAGTTTGAGCCAACATCTGTTGGAAAAAATCCATGGATTTTGTTGTCGGAATGTCCGATTAATGTCCGGCCGTGTGTACAGGGCATTAGTCTGTAGGGTTCAATATTGAGTTGGCCCACCCTTTGCAGCTTTAACAGCTTCAACTCTTCTGGGAAGGCTGTCCACTAGGGATGAGCCGAACACCCCCCTGTTCGGTTCGCACCAGAACATGCGAACAGGAAAAAAGTTTGCTCGAACACCGTTAAAGTCTATGGGACACGAACATGAATAATCAAAAGTGCTAATTTTAAAGGCTTATATGCAAGTTATTGTCATAAAAAGTGTTTGGGGACCCGGGTCCTGCCCCAGGGGACATGGATCAATGCAAAAAAAAGTTTTAAAAACGGCCATTTTTTCAGGAGCAGTGATTTTAATAATGCTTAAAGTCAAACAATAAAAGTGTAATATCCCTTTAAATTTCGTAGCTGGGGGGTGTCTATAGTATGCCTGTAAAGGGGCGCATGTTTCCCGTGTTTAGAACAGTCTGACAGCAAAATGACATTTGGAAGGAAAAAACCCATTTAAAACTACCGCGGCTATTGCATTGCCGACAATACACATAGAAGTTCATTGATAAAAACGGCATGGGAATTCCCCAGGAAAAAAGGAGATGCAGCTCACAAACACTCTTGCTCTGGAATGACACCGCCCTAGTAAGAACTGGTTCCAGGTGCTGGCTTTGCTGGTTTGCAGAGAGGTAGAAAGAAATCCTGGATAGCCGCACTCTGGGATAAGGACATCTTTATTTCAATAAAATCCAAACATACAGTCAATAGCAGAGACGTACAGGGTGGTAGACTGCTAACGCGTTTCTCATCATTTGGATGCTTATTCGTAGCTAGAGAGGGATAGTAATAGTGTGATATAAATAGAAAAGTAAAAAAGTAAAAGAGGGAGGGCGGGGTATGCACGCTGGTAGAACAACCAATCATTGCGGTGCATAGCAAACCCACCCTCTCAGTGTAATGAAAACAATAATGATCCCATTATAAAAACCTACACCTGCAGAAAAGAGGAGAGAAAACATCTATTGTTGACCAGACCAAAATGCATAAAGAAAAATATGAGTAGAAAAAACTATCATGCCAATATAAATCAGCATGAACTCATAAAAATAAAAGGTAGGTATTGGATGCTAAAACCCTCCACAGCAGGTGAAGCCGCAACAATGGAAATTTGAGTAGTTGGGAGTGCCAAAAAGTGTTAAACCATAAAGTCGTATAATCACAGGTACTCTGCTCACACATTTGCGAAAACAAAAATACACAAAAAATGTATATGTATGTACATAAACCTGAATGAAACATGCATAGATGTGTGACTGCGCGGTCCCGACATAATGTACATAAGCACTCAAAAGCACTCTCACAACCCTAAAACAGCAAATGTGCATGAGCAGTTTAGATGAAATATACATACATTTTCATGAGATCAAAACACAAGCATATTAAACATAGGATCAAAGTGTATGTACATTAAACATGAAATTGAATACATATATATAAATCTGAAAAGGGGAGTCGGTCCAACTACCCGAAAAAGTGGTTACAAATGTATCAAAAATATCAAACATGTAGCATCGCATCCAAAACACTGGTGTCAGATAAGTCTTTACTTGCTGAAAAGAAGAAACAGTAAAAAACAAACAAACAAAAACATGGAAATGGATTAGACGCCAGATAAACCACAAAAAAGTATGAATAAATATCCATTGTTGTTGATTTTAAACTCCAATGACAATATCATGTTAGCTATGCGGCCAATAGTGAAAAATTATATAAATATATATTCAACCACATAGGAAACATAGAAGAACCCATCAAAGGGACCAAAAAGACTGAAAAACTATTAAATGAATGGAGTTTCCACATAGATCAATGTGCTAGCAGGCTATGTTACTACAGCAAATGTATAGAGACCAGAAGTCTCACTCCATGTGCTGAAATAGGTTAATAGGTTAAGAGACCAGAAGTCTCACTCCATGTGCTAAAATAGTTTCCACATAGATCAATGTGCTAGCAGACTATGCTACAGCAGCAAATGTATAGAGACCAGAGTCTCACTCCATGTGCTGAAATAGGTTAATAGGTTAAGAGACCAGAAGTTTCACTCCATGTGCTGAAATAGTTTCCACATAGATCAATGTGCTAGCAGACTATGCTACAGCAGCAAATGTATAGAGACCAGAGTCTCACTCCATGTGCTGAAATAGGTTAATAGATTAAGAGACCAGAAGTCTCACTCCATATGCTGAAATAGTTTCCACATAGATCAATGTGCTAGCAGACTATGCTACAGCAGCAAATGTATAGAGGCCATAAGTCTCACTCCACGTGCTGAAATAGGTTGAGTTGAATAATAACACAAAAAAAAGTGACCTCAAACGCACACAGATATAGTAGGGTAACTATAGAATCTGCATCAAACAAAGCCCAAACCTACATCCAAAAGGAAAATTAAAATTAAAAATTAAAATTAACAGGGAAACCCCAAACCAAAATTTTAAAAAAAATGATGTGGGAGTCCCCCTAAATTCCATACCAGGCCCTTCAGGTCTGGTATGGATATTAAGGGGAATCCCGGCCAAAATTTTTTTTAAAAAATGACGTGGGGTTCCCCCTAAATTCCATACCAGACCCTTCAGGTCTGGTATGGATTTTAAGGGGAACCCCGCACCAAAAAAAAAAAAACGGCGTGGGCTCCCCCCAAAAATCCATACCAGACCCTTATCCGAGCACGCAACCTGGCAGGCCGCTGGAAAAGAGGGGGGGGCGAGAGTGCGGCCCCCCCCTCCTGAACCGTACCAGGCCACATGCCCTCAACATTGGGAGGGTGCTTTGGGGTAGCCCCCCAAAACACCTTGTCCCCATGTTGATGAGGACAAGGGCCTCATCCCCACAACCCTGGCCGGTGGTTGTGGGGGTCTGCGGGCGGGGGCTTATCGGAATCTGGAAGCCCCCTTTACCAAGGAGACCCCCAGATCCTGCCCCCCCCTGTGTGAAATGGTAAGGGGGTACTTACCCCTACCATTTCACTAAAAAACTGTCAAAAATGTTAAAAATGACAAGTGACAGTTTTTGACAATTCCTTTATTTAAATGCTTCTTCTTTCTTCTTTCTTCCTTCATCTTCTTCTTCTTCTGGTTCTTCTGGCTCTTCTGGTTCTTCCTCCGGTGTTCTTGTCCAGCATCTCCTCCGCAGCGTCTTCTATCTTCTTCTCCTCGGGCCGCTCCGCACCCATGGCATGGGGGTAGGCTCCCGCTCTTCTCTTCATCCTCTTCTCTTCTTCCTTCTTCTCTTCTTCTCTTCTTCATTTTCTTCCCTGGGCCGCTCCGCACCCATGCTGGCATGGAGGGAGGCTCCCGCTGTGTGACGGCATCTCCTCGTCTGACGGTTCTTAAAAAACAGGGGGCGGGGCCACCCGGTGACCCCGCCCCCCTCTGACACACGCTGACTTGACGGGACTTCCCTGTGACGGGGAATGCCACAGGGAAGTCCCGTCATGTCCCATGCGTCAGAGGGGGCCCCGCCCCCCGTTATTTAAGAACCGTCAGACAAGGAGACGCCGTCACACAGCAGGAGCCTCCCTCCATGCCAGCATGGATGCGGAGCGGCCCGGAGAAGAAAATGAAGAAGAGAAGAAGAGAAGAGGATGAAGAAGAAGATGAAGAGAAGAGCGGGAGCCTCCCCCCATGGCATGGGTGCGCAGCGGCCCGAGGAGAAGAAGATAAAAGACGCCGCGGAGGAGATGCTGGATGAGAATGCCGGAGGAAGAACCAGAAGAAGATGAAGATGAAGGGAGATAGAAGAAAGAAGAAGCATTTAAATAAAGGAATTGTCAAAAACTGTCTCTTGTCATTTTTAACATTTTTGACAGTTTTTTAGTGAAATGGTAGGGGTAAGTACCCCCTTACCATTTCACACAGGGGGGGCTGGGATCTGGGGGTCCCCTTGTTAAAGGGGGCTTCCAGATTCCGATAAGCCCCTCACCCGCAGACCCCCACAACCACCGGCCAGGGTTGTGGGGATGAGGCCCTTGTCCTCATCAACATGGGGACAAGGTGTTTTGGGGGGCTACCCCAAAGCACCCTCCCAATGTTGAGGGCATGTGGCCTGGTACAGTTCAGGAGGGGGGGGCACTCTCGTCCCCCCCTCTTTTCCTGCGGCCTGCCAGGTTGCGTGCTCGGATAAGGGTCTGGTATGGATTTTTGGGGGGAACCCACGCCGTTTTTTTTTTTTTTTGGCGCGGGGTTCCCCTTAAAATCCATACCAGACCTGAAGGGTCTGGTATGGAATTTAGGGGGAACCCCACATCCTTTTTTTTTTATTTTGGCCGGGGTTCCCCTTAATATCCATACCAGACCTGAAGGGCCTGGTATGGAATTTAGGGGGACTCCCACGTCATTTTTTTTTTTAATTTTGGTTCGGGGTTTCCCTGTGGGGAATTCCCATGCCGTTTTTATCAATGAACTTCTATGTGTATTGTCGGCAATGCAATAGCCGCGGGTAGTTATAATGGGTTTTTTCCTTCCAAATGTCATTTTGCTGTCAGACTGTTCTAAACACGGCAAACATACGCCCCTTTACAGGCATACTATAGACACCCCCCAGGTACGAAATTTAAAGGGATATTACACTTTTATTGTTTGACTTTAAGCATTATTAAAATCACTGCTCCTGAAAAAACGGCCGTTTTTAAAACTTTTTTTTGCATTGATCCATGTCCCCTGGGGCAGGACCCGGGTCCCCAAACACTTTTTACGACAATAACTTGCATATAAGCCTTTAAAATTAGCACTTTTGATTTCTCCCATAGACTTTTAAAGGGTGTTCTGCGGCATTCGAATTTGCCGCGAACACCCCAAATTGTTCGCTGTTCGACGAACTTGCGAACAGCTAATGTTCGAGTCGAACATGAGTTTGACTCGAACTCGAAACTCATCCCTACTGTCCACAAGGTTTATGACTTTGCTTTGTGTATTGGTGCTCTGTCATGTTGGAACAGGAAGGGGTCATCCCCAAACTGTTCCCACAAAGTTGGGAGCATTACATTGTCCAAAATGTTTTGTTATGCTGATGCCTTAAGAGTTCTCTTCACTAGAACTAAACGACCAAGCCCAACCCCTGAAAAACAACCCCACATCATAATCCCCCCTCCACCAAACGATTTGGACCAGTGCACAAAGCAAGGTCCATAAAGACATGGATGAGCGAGTTTGGGGTGGAGAAACTTGACTGGCCTGCACAGAGTCCTGACCTCAACCCGATAGATCACCTTTGGGATGAATTAGAGCGGAGACTGCGAGCCAGGCCTTCTCGTGCCTGACCTCACAAATGCGCTACTGGAAGAATGGTCAAACATTCCTGTAGACACACTCCTAAAAATTGTGAACAGTATTCGCCGAAGAGTTAAAGCTTTTATAGCTGCAAAGGGTGGGCCAACTCAGTATTGAAGGGTGGGCCAACTAAGTGCCTGACCTCACAAATGCACTTCTGGAAGAATGGTCAAACATTCCCATAGACACACTCCTAAACCTTGAGGACAGCTTTCCCAGAAGAGTCGAAGCTTTTACAGCTGCAAAGAGTGGGCCAACTCAATATTGAACCCTATGGACTAAGACTGGGATGTCATTAAAGTTCATGTGTGTAAAGGCAGGCGTGTGTAAAGGCACACACTCCATTAACCGCTTAATGACAAAGGTCAAAAAAAGCGTAATAGCAAAAATAGGAAAAAAAAATGCAACATGCTTCTTTGTAAAACTTTTAATAGAGCACAAAAGGCAGTGCTATATCTGAAATGCTAACGCATTTCGGCCATAGCCTTCCTAAAAGCATACTGAGTTACAATAAAATCAGACTTATATAGAACGATATACAGTCCCTAATGAATAGGGGCAGTGCATCCTAATTAAAATCAATTAACACAATTAAAAACATGTGAGCTTAGTAAAGCGAGAGAAAAAAAAAGGAGAAACACAAACTGTGGAAACAAAAGAAAGTTAACCATTTCAATGTCAAAATCCATTACTTTAAAAACAGGCTGACATCCATTCTGTTATTCATTCCACTGGGAACTCGAGTATTTAATTTATATATCCATCACACCTCTCGCTGCAGCAGGATGTGGTGTATGTTTCCACTGATGGATTTTTTCACATGTTCTAAACCACAGAAGGACAATGACTCAAGGTTACCACCATGAAATTCTCGAAAATGTTTAGTCAAGTTTGAAAGATTGTTTGCATTACTGTTAAGAGTGTCGTTGTAGTTCTCTGATTTCCTAACACGTAAATTGTGGATAGTACATTCCACATATTGCATCCTACATATGTTACATTCAATTAATTAAACAACCATTTTGGAATTACAGTTTACATCATTTTTTTATTAAATGTGTCTTTCCTGTTGAAAAAGAAGTAACAGTCTTACTTTTTCTCTTGTCTTTTGCACTGCTTGTAGGTGGTAAAACCACAAGGATAAGAACCCACCGCCCCCAAACATAAATGCAAGGGAGATGGATTGTGGGAACGGAAAAGGAGAAAGCATTGTACCTAGTGTGGGAGCTTTTCTACTAGAGAAACTACATTCCTGTTTCAAAATTTCATGCAAAGCCTTGTCTGCGTACAAAATGGGGAGGCAGTGTTTCATGATCGCAACAATCTGATTGTACTGTTGGGAATAGGAGGTCACAAAAGAAAAGCCTCCTCTGCTGTGGGATTGTGTCCCCTTTCTAAAGGCAGTGGAATTCCCGATCAGATTGCCACAACCCCTACTCTCTGCTAACTTCCTCCCTCTGTCTATCAAGTGTCTATTATATCCTCGTTCAATACTGGAGACAGTGTGACATTCTTTAGTAAAATCCTCATAAGAGGAACAATTTCTCCTAGCTCTTATAAATCCTCCTGCAGGCAATGCCCATATGACAGCTTGATGCCTGGAGGAGTGAATTACCTGCACACTGTTTCCTGTAGGTTTTTATAGAGACCAAGCCACTTTCCTCATTGCCTATCAAGATCAAATCCAAATAGTCAATATTGACTGGATCCGAATTATACATGAACTCTAGGTTCTAATGATTGGTATTAAGACTATAAACAAATCCAAAACTTGTACCGACCCATTCCATACAAAGATCAAGTCGTCTATAAAACGACAATACCAATCAATATGTTCCCCATATAGGTTATCCTGAGAAAAGAGAAAAGTCTCCTCCCACCAACCCCTATACAAGTTTGCTAATGAAGGGGAGAACCTAGAGCCCATCAAGGCACCACTTCTCTTTTCTCAGGATAACCCATATAGGGAATATATTGATTGGTATTGTTGTTTTATAGACGACTTGATCTTTGTATGGAAAGGGTCGGTCCAAGTTTTGGATTCGTTTATAGTCTATCTCAATGATGTAGTTTCTCTAGTAGAAAAGCTCCCACACTAGGTACAATGCTTTCTCCTTCGCTTTTCCGTCCCCACAATCCATCTCCCTCTAATTTATGGTTGGGGGCGGTGGGTTCCTATACTTGTGGTTTTACCACCTACAAGCAGTGCAAAAGACACAGAAAAAGTAAGACTGTCACTTCTTTTTTCAACAGGAAAGACACATTTAATAAAAAAATTATGTAAACTGTAATTCCAAAATGGTTGTTTAATTAATTGCATGTAACATATGTAGGATGCAATATGTGGAATGTACTATCCGCAATTTGCGTGTTAGGATATCAGAGAACTACAACGACACTCTTAACAGTAATGCAAAAAATCTTTCCAACTTGTCTAAACACTTTTGAGAATTTCATGGTGGTAACCTTGAGTCATTGTCCTTCTGTGGTTTAGAACATGTGAAAAAATCCATCAGAGGGGAAACATACACCACATCCTGCTGCAGCGAGAGGTGTGATAGATATATAAATTAAATACTCGAGTTTCTAGTGGAATAATTAACAGAATGGATGTCAGCCTGTTTTTAAAGTAATGGATTTTGACATTGAAATGGTTAACTTTCTTTTGTTTTCACAGTTTGTGTTTCTCCATTTTTTTTCTCTCTGGCTTTACCAACCTCACGTTTTTAATTGTGTTAATTGATTTTAATTAGGATGCACAGCCCCTATTTATTAGGTACTGTATATCTTTCTATATAAGTCTGATTTTATTGTAACCCAGTATGCTATGAGGAAGGCTATGGCCGAAACGCGTTAGACTTTCAGATATAGCACTGCCTTTTGTGCTCTAATAAAAGTTTTACAAGAAGAAGCATTTGTGTTGCCAGCATTTTTTTTCTATTTGACGGTTTGGGATATAACAGCCTGTGCACCGATGTTCAGCTCATTATCTTTCATTATGCGGTAGGGCCAGGGTGAATTCTGATGTAAAACAATGCGTAATGCCTGAAACTAGTTCGGCAACTTTGGCGTGTGTTAGTAAATATTTAAATGCTAGAAGATCCCGGATAACTCAAAAATTGGCAAAGATAATTGAAGGGATGTGCTGGAGCTGGAGAGAGTCTAAAGAAGGGCAACAAAATTAATAAGGGGATTAGAGGACCTCAATTACAAGGATCGACTACAAGCACTAAATTTATTCTTGCTGGAGAAGAGACGTTTGAGAGGAGATAGGATAGCGATTTACAAATACCTCAATGGTGATCCCAGCCTAGGAAAAAAAACTATTCAGTCTCAGGGAGTGTAAGAGGACACGGAGCCACACAATGAGATTGGAGGATAGGCGGTTTAGCCTTAAACTGTGTGGTTTTCACTGTCAGGGCGGTAAGAATGTGGAACTCTCTTCCACAATTGGTGGTGTCAGCGGGGACGGGGAGTATTGATATTTTTAAAAGATTCTTGGATGTGCATCTTAAAGAACATTATACACAGGGATATGGTAAATGATTATCGACACACATACACCTACACAGGTTGAACTGGATGGACTATTGTCTTTATTCAACCTTGCCTTCTATGTAACTAAAAGTAACAAAGGGAAGATCAGTGTGGGACCTCTTTACATTGTTAACTATGGAGACATAGAAAATTTGGTTTGTACATTTTAATTAAATCACTTATATTTCTTTCAATTGTAGATAACTTTTTCACCACTGAATTCTTATGGAATGCCAGTTGGTGTGGCAGCAGGACACAGTGGCTTAGTAATTAGTACTCCTACCTTGCAATGCTAGTGTTCTTGGTTCAAATCCAAATCAGACACTACCCGCATGGAGTATGTCGATGCTTCTGTGGGTATCCTCCAACACTCCAAAGACATGCTGGTAGGTTAAATTGATCCTCTGTAAACTGCCTCTAGTATGTGGGATAGGGGATTTTTGAGGGCAAAGACTGATGTGAATGTACAATATGTAAAGTACTGCATACAATGTCAGTGCCCTATAAATATCCATAATAAAGAAGCGGCGTTCTTCTAAATATCAATATTGGTCATTTAACAGTAAGTTATGTTGGAAGTATGATTAGCAGCTTTGAAGAAAACCTGCAAAAATGTTAGTAGATATATAAAATGGGGTGATGGCGCTCCCTATACTTGATTGGGCGAGTGCGTAAAAAAAGAAATAAAAAGAATTAATTTGGAAATAATAAAAATAATAAAGACCAATGTGCTGGCTCCACAGCGGAGATGCCCTACCTATTTACAGCTTATGTGTATAACCAGGGGTGCTATTACATATATGATCCCCTTACAAGGTGTATGATTATTATACTAGTGGTAGTGGTATTTTGTGAATACACTCATCAGGTGTAAAAATAACATAAATAAAGTCCCTATGAGTACCAAACCAATATAACTCATATATGTATAAACTTATGAGTGTACAGTGCAATATACAGTGATGAATTGATAATTTCCATACGTGAATTTAAACAATAATACCATCATAGATAATAACAATATGCCCATAAACCACCATACAATTGACCAATTCAATAAATGGTATGCAGCTACCAGGTTAAAAGTCCATGAGCATATTAGGTGAACTGTGTTCAAAAAATTATTAGTCCATAATTAGTGTATACAGATATCTTCAAAAACGGTGATAAGAGTTGTCAAAAACCGTGACTTGAGTGCTCTAAATATCCTTGGTGACTCAGTACTCACCCTTAAGGGTCCCCACTCACCGGATCCATTCAACCCAAAAGGGGCACTACACATATGAATATGGCCTCCGTGATCTCCTTGTCGGCGTGGTCGTTGGGGTTCCAGGGATAATCCCCAGCATTCATAGGGGAGTAGAGCAGTTCCTGAAGGCGGCTTCGTGCATGTAACCTGAGAACGGTTTATACAATTATCCTGCAAAAATGTTAGTTGTTCGGCTTGTTTCAATTTACCAACTAAAAGTATTGCAACAGCCAGTCCATCAGCATTTTCATACTGAAGTCAGTAATAACAGCCCCCTGTACACTATATTACCAAAAATATTGGGACGCCTGCCTTTACACGCACATGAACTTTAATGGCATCCCAGTCTTAGTCCGTAGGGTTCAATATTAAGTTGACCCACCCTTTGAAGCTATAACGACTCTAATTCCGCGTACACACGGCCAGACTTCCCGACAGAAAAAGTCCGATGGGAGCTTTTGGTCGGACATTCCGACCGTGTGTATGCCCCATCGGACTTTTTCTGTCGGCATTTCCGACAGACTCAGATATGGAACATGTTCTAAATCTTTCCGTCAGAAATGCAGACGGAGTTTAGCCCCTTGGCAAGTCCGCTCGTGTGTACGCGGCATTACTCTTCTGGGAAGGCTGTCCACAAGGTTTAGGAGTGTGTCTATGGGAATGTTTGACCATTCTTCCAGAAGTGCATTTGTGAGGTCAGGCACTGATGTTGGACGAGAAGGCCTGGCTCACAGTCTCCGCTATAATTCATCCCAAATGTGTTCTATTGGGTTGGGCTCAAGTTTCCCCACCCCAAACTTGCTCATCCATGTCTTTATGGAGCTTGCTTTGTGCACTGGTGCACAGTCATGTTGGAACAGGGAGGGGTCATCCCCAAATTGTTCCCACAAAGTTGGGAGCATGAAATTGTCCAAAATGTCTTGGTATGCTGATGCCTTAAGAGTTCCCTTCACTGGAACTAAGGGGCCAAGCCCAACCCCTGAAAAAAACCCCACACTATATTTCCCCCTCCAGCAAATGATCTGGACCAGTGCACAAAGCAAGGTCCATAAAGACATGGATGAGCGATTTTGGGGTGGAGGAACTTGACTGGCCTGCACAGAGTCCTGACCTCAACCTGATAGAACACCTTTGAAATGAATTAGAGCGGAGACTGCGAGCCAGGCCTTCTCGTCCAACATCAGTACCTGACCTCACAAATGCGCTTCTGGAAGAATGGTCAAACATTCCATTAGACACACTCCTAAACCTTGTGGAAAGCCTTCCCAGAAGAGTTGAAACTGTTATAGCTGCAAAGAGTGGGCCAACTCAATATTGAACCCTACGGACTAAGACTGGGATACCATTAAAGTTCATGTGTGTGTGTGTGTGTGTGTGTAAAGGCAGGTGTCCCAATACTTTTGGTAATATAGTGTATTTCTCTCAGGTCGGTCCACCTTTAACTTTACTTTCTGTTTGTTCATCTCACCTTTCTGAAGACCACATGCAATTTTCAACACATATTAAGTGGATTTTATTTAGTCAAATACGTGTCCATTACATCAGTGTGCATTATCACTTTATCAAATCCAAAAAAAAAATATTGATACATACACACAACCAAAAAAAAAAAAATACATTTAACCAAATCTTTAACCACCTCAATACAGGGCACTTACACCCCCTTCCTGCCCAGACCAATTTTCAGCTTTCAGCGCTCTCATATTTCAAATGACAATTACTCAGTCATGTAATACTGTACCCATATGAAATTTGCGTCCTTTTTTTTCACACAAATAGAGCTTTCTTTTGGTGGTAATTAATCACTAGTGTTTTTTTTTTTATTTTTTGCGCTATAAATGAAAAAAGACCGTAACTTTTGTGAAAAAAATGCTGTTTTCTTTGTTTCTGTCATAAAATTTTGCAAATTAGTAATTTTTCTTCATAAATTTTGGCCAAAATTTATACTGCTACATAGCTTTGGTAAAAATAACCCAAATTAGTGTATATTATTTGGTCCTTGTGAAAGTTATAGAGTCTACAAACTATGGTGCCAATCACTGGAAATTGATCACATCTGATCAGGCCTTCATTACATCAGGTATATCTAATTTCTTGAGACACTAACAAGTCAGGAAAGTACAAAATACCCCCAAAATGACCCCTTTTTAGAAAGTAGACATTCTAAGGCACAGGTGTCAAACACAAGGCCAGCGGGCCAAATCCGGCCCTCCAGGCCATTTCATGTGGCCCTCGCACGTCTCCTGCAGCTGCAGGAGAGCTCCAGCTCTCCTCTGGTCCTCCTCCAGGCCCCTACTTTCTGCTTTCAAGCAATGCATCCAGCTTCTTCCCAGTAGCAGCATAAGGAAAGGGGGTGCACTGTGATGTTAGGGAGAGTAGGGGACTCAACTTCTGATAGTGGAGTGGCTCTTGACATCTAATGTAAGGGGAGGGGATGCCCTGGACATCTAATCTTACAGATACAACCGGCCCTTTTGAGGACAATCATAATGCTGATGCGGTCCACGATGAAATTGAGTTTGACACCCCTGTTCTAAGGTATTAAGTAAGTAGCATGGTGAGTTTTTTTAAGTTGTAATTTTTTCCCACAATTCTTTGCAAAATGAAGTTTTTTTTGTTTGTTTTTTTTTTTTTTACAAAATTGTCATATTATCAGGTTATTTCTCACACACAGCATATGCATACAACAAATGACACCCCAAAATACATTCTGCTACTCTTCCCCAGTATGGCGATACCACATGTGTGAGACTTTTACACATCCTGGCCACATACAAAGGCCCAACATTGAAGTAGCATATTCAGGCGTTCTACAAGCATAAATGACACATCTCATTTCTCAACCACCTATTACACTTTTGAAGGCCCTGGAGCACCAGGACAATAGAATTACCCACAAAATGACCCCATTTTGGAAAGCAAACACCCCAACGTATAATCTATGAGGCATAATGAGTCTTTTGAAAGGTTCATTTTTTTTCCAGAAGTTTTTGGAAAATGTGGGTAAAAAATGAAAACGCATTTTTTTTTTACACAAAGTTGTCAATTTATTAATTATTTTAAGATACTTTGTAACACATAGCATGTATATAGCAAAAATTACACCCCAAAATACATTCTGCTACTCTTCCTGAGTATGGCGATACCACATGTGTGAGACTTTTACACAGCCTGGCCACATACACAGGCCCAACATTGAAGTAGTACCTTCAGGCGTTCTAGGAGCATAAATTACACATCTCATTTCATTTCTACCTATCACACTTTTGAAGGTTCTTGAGCACCAGGACAGTGGAATTACCCACAAAATTACCCCATTTTGGAAACCAAACACCCCAACTTTTATTCTATGAGGCATGGGCTGCAGATAGGTACTCGGGTACTCTGATGGGCTGGAGACAGGTACTCAGGCAACTTGATAAGCTGCAGACAGGTACTCAGTTACTCTGATGGGCTGGTGACAGGTACTTGGGTACTCTGATGGGCTTGTGACAGGAACTCGGGTACTCTGATGACCTGGTGACAGGTACTCAGGTACTCTGATGGCCTGGTGACAGGTACGCGGGTACTCTGATGGCCTGGTGACAGGTACTCGGGTACTCTGATGGGTTACAGATAGGTACTTGGGTACTCTGAAGGGCAGTGACAGGTACTCAGGTACTCAGTACTCATATGAACTGTGACAGGTACTCAGGTACTCAGATGGACTGTGACAGGTACTCAGGTACTCAGTTGGACTGTGACAGGTACTCGGGTACTCAGATGAACTGTGACAGGTACTTTGATGGGTGGTGACAGGTATTTTGATGAGTGGTGACAGGTCCTCTTTATTGAGGGGGCAATCAGTGTGACTGGTGTACACTGTAAGCGGTAATGAGATGTTACCACAATCTCCTTCTCACAGACGATTGGTGTGTGAGGAGGAGAACCTGGTAACATCTCGTTACCGCTGTTTACATTTAGTGATCGGGTGTGGAAGCATCACAGCTGATCACGTGGTAAACAGCCGGCGACCAATGGCTGTTTACCAGCGTCGGTGATGAGCAGTGTTCCCGGGAACACGCTGCCACCGACGTGCACACGCATCGCGCTCATGATCGCGCGCATGCACCGTGCAAAGTGGGGTGGTACCATCAGTGATCGGCCATGACTTCATCACGGCCGATCATGTGGTAAGCAGCCATGGCCAATGGCTGTTCAACCCCCTCAGTGGCGAGCGGTGTCTCTGTGACACCCCGCCACCGGAGGTACAGGGCTGCGCGCACACGATCGCGCGCATGGGCTGTTTAAATAGATGGACGTCATATGATGCCCGCCCAGAACAAGAGCCGTGCCGCCTGGCCATCAACGACTTAAGGTTAAAGACTAAGTTAACCTTTTGGAGCATGTTACACATGGAGCACTAACTCTCGGTGGAGCTGCTGGTTTAAATGGGTCTGTTACCTTCACTTTGCTTCCCTCTGTTTCACCGGCACCGGTCAGCATGGAAGCACACACAACGTCAACCAGGCTGGCACAGAGGCGAACTTTTACCTTCCTAACACACAATTTACTAAATTTACCTAATCTGCGATAGATTGAAAATCTACCAGCGCTACATACTCCCCCCACTACAATAGACGTTGTCCCCAAGGTCTGTCCTGTCCTGAACTCTCAAGCCTAAGAGTAGCATTTGAGTTTCTCATAACTTTAGATAGGCAAAGAGAGAGAAAAAGGACAGTTTAAAGACATTATGAGACTTATATCTATAAAACATTATGTTCACAGCCGCGAACAAAACCACAATATAATTTTTTTTTTTTTAACAACCTCACTAACTAACTAGCTGAAAAGCCTCCCAGCTATACATATGATCCGATGATCTCTGAAAAAGAAACATATTTAAACACACATATATACACTACGTAACACCAGGAGCAAAGCCTCATTTAAAATGAGACTCTCTTTCTATGATCTGTATTAGAAAGAATATGTACTTTTGGAGTCCATCCATGCACAAGAACTTTTCTTATCAAAGAAATACGGCTAGCAAACAGAAGTCCTTGGATTTAAACACAGAACAGGATCTGTAGATCTTGACCACGCAGATTTCTTTGCCCTGTCGCTATCTAACTAGCTAACTTCAAAGTAATAGTGTCTACAATTACCAGCAAAACCGACAATCTGGTAGAGTCACATATTTTCCTTCCTTATCTACAGTGGTAATAAAATATACAGCATTGTCTTTTCCCGGTCTGCAGATTACCACTTTATCAGCATAGATATGCCGACCATAGTTCCAATGAACAAAGCATCCGCTAAAACGTTCATCCATGCGGACAGAACATCCAGTCTTTCTGAAGGGCTTAGGCACAGACAAGTAGTCCCAAATAGCTTAATTGTACCAAAGTTCCCGATTAGCTTCAATCTCCCGCATGACATCCTGGGGCACATAAGAGAACTCTAATCCATACTCTGCGGCCACACGCTTGTTTAACATCCTTTGCAAGCGAGCAAGTTTTGGCAAAGATCTGTCTTTTCCCACACCAGGCGGTACACAGGAGTCTAATGACTTTTTCACCATAGACCCAGCCGGTGTCTGTAGCGAATAAATAACTTTTGACAAAGTCTCAGCAATAGCACTGTGCGTCTCCACATAGGGCGACGTCTTCCCGGAACTCGTGGCAGTCCATTTAGGAAGGGTCATTTTGGAGGCAACATCCTCGCCTTGTGACCACAATAGCTCTTGCGACATGGTTTCGAACAAGTCATCATCTCCGGAAAGATCCGGCATGGATTCTATTTCCGAGTCTCTCAATTCCTCTGCTGGCAAATACTTATTTACAGTCCCCAACAATGGCTTACCCGTTCCGGACGTGGGCTCTGGTAGCTCTGGCTCAGGTAACCTCAGGGTAGGCCTTGACCACGGCCGCGAGAAGCCTTCACATAGCCCACCTTTTTCTGAGTAGGCACCACAGGAACAGGTGTAGTGGACTCAAGAATCAAAGTAATGTCTCTTGATGAGACGGCAGCAGCAGTGTCTCTCTCCGAAACATTTTCGGTAGCAACAGGCGGAGTGGCGGCCCGTCGCTCTCTCTCTGCAGCGATAACAGCTTCCACTGTAGTGATACCTGTCACCCAATCCATCCGGTAGGGACGGGGTGGCATAGTAGGTGGCTCCACTACAAACAAATACTCTCCACACTGTGGACATCAGCCGAATGGACGAAGATGCACGGCCAATCCTCCACATCGATGGCAGGTCATGCCCAGTCCCTCAACATCTCCCGAAGATGCACGGCCAATCCTCCACATCGATGGCAGGTCATGCCCAGTCCCTCAACATCTCCCGAGGTATACAGGACAAACTTCCCCTGTGGTTTCATTCGAACTCCAGTATCCGTGAGCAGAGTTCCAGACTGCACAGTATTCATCACGGTGCTTGCAGGGAACACTCTGGGTCCCACAACCGATTGCAACGCCGGAAAAGACATGGCCACACTCTGATCTTTTTAGCACGATCACGAGGCTTCTCTTCTCCTCTGGCGCCAAGCACACTACACGTGTCCCACGCGGTAGCAAGTAGGGTAACTCCTCCCACTTGTTCTTTCAGTCACGTAGCTCCCGGGCCTCTTCTGGTGCCCAGCGTCTACGCACCCAAAAGCAAAGTCCCGCACTTTAACCTTTCCTCTTCCTGAAAAGATTTTTTTTTAAAGTCCAGCTCTCTCTGTAAACTCCCGGTAAAACACTCCACTGAGTTGCAATAATTGTCGGTCAACAAATACCGGACGAGCCCCCACATGGAGCACTAACTCTCGGTGGAGCTGCTGGTTTAAATGGGTGTGTTACCTTCACTTTGCTTCCCTCTGTTTCACCGGCACCGGTCAGCATGGAAGCACACACAACGTCAGCCAAGCTGGAACAGAGGCAAACTTTTACCTTCCTAACACACAATTTACTAAATTTACCTAATCTGTGGTAGATTGAAAATCTACCAGCGCTACACACATTACACCCATAATTAGGGGGTAAGGTGTAACATGCTCCAGCACCTGTCCCTGCATTTCCCTGATCCCCCTAGTAACAGCAGGCAGGGGATCCTCTCCCCACACCCGCTGTCATATTTCAAAAACAGTGTGGCTGTGCAGGGATCTGCCTGCACAGCGGCATCATTCATTCCCAGGAATCTGTGACTGAATAAACTACAAGTCCTATCATCCTCTGCAACAGATGGCTTGTAGTTCTGTGGCTGATCAGCAAGTAGATATACAGTATGTTGGTGTATACATTTGTTAAAATATATTTATGGTTATTTAATTCACATACAATATATTTACATACACTTTTTATAACATTTAATCGTATAATAATTAATATCATATGTTTATTAGCCCTGATAAAGGGGCTGTGGATCTTTGAATTGCTATGGCTCTTCTGGAACTTTCAATAAACATTCCATCTACTTAAAGATAGTCTTGGTATACATTACTTTGGGCACAGGCACTGCTTTTGGTGATGGAGGAGAGTGCCCCTATTTCTTTTGTTTTCACATCAGAAGTTAGAAGACAAACCTCTGTCCTGTACATAAGCAGACAGACTGACCTCTTGATAAGCAAGAAGCTAAATGTCCAGCAGTACACTTAAGCATTCCTGATTAGGGCAGGTGAGCACTGCAGAAAACTGCAGAGCAAGGATAAGCAAGTGGCCAGGGATCAAGGCTCAAAAAATAAATTGTAACTGTATTTTCTGGCAATTTTCTTTCTCGCATGGAAAGATAATGAAGAAAGAGACAATGAACCTGAAGATGGTGAGAGCAGAAAGAGAAGCCATTTAGTTGTTTAGAAAAACATACCTTCTAAAAAAAAAATAACAGACTCTGTAGGTCTCTGGCACCTGTGTCTTGACACAGTGATGTTTCACTGTTCCCTGACCGCTTCAAATAGCCTCGTCAATCTCCTAGTTAATCAGTTTTTATTAAAGCCCAATTGACACTTCACCGTACAATTGCTGAATACATTCCAGGTGCATCAAAACAAAAGGTGTGCAAAGTCTTTGTTTGTTTGCTTTTTTTTAAGTTTTTTGTTGATGAAAGTAATAAAGTGATGTACAATAACTCAGAAGACAAAGATAATTGGCATTTGACATCAATATCAGTGGAGGGGTGTACCAGGGGTATATAAGCATACTTAGTGCTAACTTCATGTGTGCCCCCAAGAAAAGATGGAGGGGTGGGTGGGGTGGCAGGGAAGGGAGGGTAAGAGAGAGGGGGTGAACAGGCTAGTGCTCATTAGTATAAAGTGAGATAGTATAGTAAGCTTATCAGCAGTCAAATCCATGGCTCAGTTCGGCTCAATTCTTCCAGGAGATGAACAAGCATAGAGAGTTACTCGGGGGGAGAATTCTGTTACGAAAGTTAGTGTTTGAGAGTTTAGTCAAGGACAAGGCAGAGCTCTATGATCTGTTAGCCAAAGTTGCCAGTGGCAGTAGAATTTATCAAGGGTCAGCTGTGCCTTTGCAAACAGGAATTCCATTATGAGGTGGTCATTACGGATAATAGGTGCACGGGCCTGTTTCCTGAGCCGGGCAATAGATAAGCAGGCAGCAATGAGTATGTGTGTAATGTTGGGGTGAAACTTTGAGGGCCAATTTGATATACCTAGTCTGAAGAGAGCCATGTGTGGGGTTAACTCAACAGGTAGGTTAGTAACATCCTGAATAAGGGTGTAGATGTCCATCCAGAAGGTACTCATAGATGGGCACTCCCACCATATATGAAAAATATGTCCATCCATGTCACAGTTTCTCCAGCATTTGCTGGAATGAGATGGAAACATTCGATTTAGTCTCACAGGAGTGTAATACCATCTATACACTATTTTCATTGAGGTTTCCCAGTGGGAAATGTTTTTAGAGAACATGGTGGATGATTGAAGTGCTCGGTACCAGATAGGTGGTGGGATCTGAATTTGTAACTTGAATTCCCAGTAGGCTATAGTTGAGGTACGTTCTTCCAGAATTTGTTTAACTAGTATGCCATAGATGTGGGATATGCCACGTATTTTGTTGTTGGTTGAGGTAAAGAATTGTGGAATGTCCTTAGTCTCAGTGTTGTGCGAGGTTGAGATGGAGGTAAGGATGTGACGGAGCCTTGAGTACACATAGAAATCCTTGTTGGAGATGGCATAGCAGTCCTTAATTTGGTGGAAGGATGGGATTTGGTTATGCTGGAACAGATCACCAATCTTTTGAAGGCCCTTATCTGAAGGGGAAGATCCAGGGATAGGAATGACAAGGCTGCCAATTGGAATTGGTGAAGAGCCTGTAAGTGCAGCCCCCTGAGGTTTGTAGGACCGATTTCCAGGTGGATATTGTAGCATTAAGTGTCAGCAGGACAGAACGCAGGGGGTGGTGTCCCATCCATATGGCAGCCACTAGACATGAGGGGTTTTGGGTGCGTGCTGTTGCTTCGATCAAGGTCCAAGGTTGTAATGAGGACATGTCCCATAGCTTTTTGGTTTGATTCAAAACTATTGCTTTGTAGTACAGCCAAAGGTCAGGAACTCCGAAGTCCGCATACATCCTGGGTGTGTTGAGCAAAGAGGTTTTGATGCGTGGTTTACGTGCTGCCCAGATGAAGTGATTGATGTTTCGCTGAAGTGTGGCTATATCCGATTGTAGGATCGGTAATGGCAGAGTCCTGAAGAAATATAGTACATGTGGTAGGAGGAACATATTGGACATGGCTATTCGGCCTGCCCAAGAAGCGTTGTTAACAAGAGGTGATTTGGCAATATCTTATAATTTTTGACCCAGCAGTGAAATGTTAGTACTGAGGAGTAAGGTAGAGGGGAAAGTCAACTGAATGCCTAAATAGGTCATGGATGAGCTGGGGCCCAGGAAAAAGGGGAAAAGGTAGTAATAGCTGCTTTAAGTTGTGGGGATAGAGAAACCCCTAGCATAGACGATTTAGAGTGGTTCAATTTATACATGGATATCTGACTAAATTATTGTAGGAAATTACAAAGTGGGGGTAGGAATTTCAAAGGATCGTTGAGGCAGATGATTATGTCATTGACGTAGAGGTCAATCTTGTGGGGGGTTGGGTCAACTGATATCTGGGTGCTCTCAGATTGCTTGTGCCAGTGGTTCAATCACAAGTGCAAAGATTAGGGGGGAGAGGGGGCATCCCTGTCGGTTCCCATTGGTAATGGGGAAAAGGGTGGATATTGGATAACATGCCTGATGTGAGAAGTTTTACACTTGGTGTTGAGTAGAGACCTAGGATGGCTTGGAGGAAGGTGCCATGGATGCCAAACTTCTGAAGGACTGAATCTAAGTATAACCAATTAACTCTTTTGAATGCCTTCTCTGCATCAAGAAAAATCAGCAGAGAAGGCATTTGGTGATGCTCTGCCCAGTGAATAAGTTAAACCTGCGGGTGCCATCAGAGGCTTGTCGGGAGGGAATAAAGCCCACTTGATCTGGGTGGACCAGATTAGGCATGTATGCCGCAAGGCATGTCCCTTATAATTTTGTATAAAGTTTGAGATCAGTGTTTAGTAGAGATATGGGGCGATAAGTGGCTTGATTATGGGAGGGTTTGCCAGACTTGTGTATAATGGTTATAACCGCTTCAAGGGATTCGGATGGAATCTCACCAGTTGATAAAAATCTATTGAAAGTGTTCCATAGGTGGGGTATTATTTGCACAGCATATGTTTTATAATTTTAATTTATGAAACCATCCGGTCCTGGGGCTTTGTGGGAGGGGAGATTTTTTTATAGCGTGGAGAATTTCTCGGCGGGAGAATAGCCGGGCTAGTGAATCGAGCTGAGATGGGGTAATCGAAGGGAGTTGGAGAAGGGCAAGGAATTCTTGGATTAATTGTGGAGTGGGATGGGGCTCAGAAATAGAGAGTGAGAGGTTGTAAAGTTTTGAATAAGATCTGTCTGCAATATCTTTTGGATTTAGTTTATGTCCCTTATCATTTAGAAGGAATGGGATTCTGGTTTGCTCTGCTCCCTGTTTATCTTGTTGGGCCAGGAAATTCCCAGCTTTATTCCCCTGGGAATACCATGTGAGGCGAAGGCGCTTAAGGTGAAAGTCGTGGCCCTTTCGGAGGTAGGAGCTGAGGTCATTTCTCAGCTTACCTAGTTCCTCAGAGTTAGCTAGAGTGGGGTTTTGTTTATTCAGGGATTCAAGCATTTGGATACGATGGAGAAAGGAATTTATTGTGTGGGTTCTCTTTTTCTTTTCCCGGGCACCCAGCTGCAGACAGGTTCCCCGTATAACAGATTTGGGCATTCCAAAGTGTAGCTGGATTAGACACAGAGCCAATGTTGGAGGTAAAGAAAGCAGATATCTCGGATTGAACCTGTTCTCGGATCTCTGTCCTGCTGAGGAGTGAGGCTTTCAAACGCCATATGGTGTGTCTAGGAGCAGTATGGGACAGAGATATGGTAGTGGATACTGGGGCATGGTCCGATCACGTAATAAGCCTGTTTGTGGACTTAGTGATTTTTTTGAAGCAGGGTCTTAGAGGTCAACAACAGATCGATCCTAGAATATGACCTTTGGGTAGATTTTTGGCGTTTTGCATTAGAGGAATCCATCTGGGGGTCTATAACTTCATTAAAGTCACCACAGATTATGATTTGGTCTTTAGGGTAATGTTGGATCTTTTGCATCATAGATTTATAAAATGATTTCTGGTGGGCCTTGGGGGCATACATATTTACGATGATGAGGGGTTGGTTGTTGAATGTGGCTGATAAGATCAGGTATCTGCCTGAGGAGTAATGATCAAGGTGAGTTAGATTAAAGGGGATTGATTAGCTTACTGCAATCATGACTCCCCTTGCTTTTTTGTTAGCCCGTGCGTGAAAACAGTGGGGGAATAGTTTGTGGGAGCATTGGGCTGTGTTGTGTATATGAAAATGCGTCTCCTGAATGCACAGTATGTCTGTCTTTAGTGAGATGGCTTTTCACCATAGGAGTGACCATTTAAAAGGACTGTTGAGGCCCTTGGCATTTAAAGAGGCAATAGTGAGCATCATGGCCTTTTGTGGAGAGAATCTGGTCGCAGGTGCTGTGACAGTACAGAGACGGATAAACTCCTAGTACAAAAAGGGAGAAAAAAAAAACAGTAGTAATAAAATAACACCAAAAAAAGCTCTATTTATGTGAAAGAAATGATAAAAATGTCTTATGGGTACAGCATTGCATGACCGCGCAATTGTCATTCAGTGTGACAGAGCTGAAAATTGGCCTGGGCATGAAGAGGGTATAAGTGCCCAGTAAGCAAGTGGTTAATGGTATATTGGTACAAAGGGGAGCTGGGAAAAAAAAAAGTGAACTTAAGCCTCGTACACACGATCGGATTGTTGGCCAACAGAGCGTCAGACTTTTGTCCGAAAGGCGTGTGCCAGGAACTTGTCTTGCATACTGCTAATGTCATGTTTGGTGAGCATTGATTTCCAGCATGCATGTTTGTACTTTGGACTTTTGTGTGACGGACTTGTGTACACATGATACAAAAATCTGACAACAGACCATTGTCCGCCAAAAATATACTAGCCTGCCATCCAACATTTGTTGGTGGAAAGTTGGAGAACAATTGTCTGATGGAGCATACTAACGGTCAGATTTTAGGCAGTCTGTCATCACACAATTCCCTGCCAAAAATCTGATTGTGTGTACAAGGCTTTAGCTTTAAAGGAACACCACACAGCGGGGTGCCATAAACTAGAATCTCTTATTGAATAGCCAGCTGGAACATTCTGATGTGTTTCATGCTACGGCACAGAGCTTTCCCATCAGTAAGTGGACACAGCTAAAGCTGTCCATACACCAGTAGAATTTGATTCATATAGAAATTCTGAAAAATCATTCATAAGAGCATTCAATCTTCCCATCATTGTGTCTGCTAATTTTGTTAAAACACCCTTCAAATTTCTTCCAAACCAGCTACTTGAATGTAATCCCAGATGTATTAACCACTTCACAACCGAAGGACATCCATTGACGTCCTTAGGTTTAGGTGGTTATGATGCCTGCAGCTACAGGTATGATGCTGGTATGTTTCTTTCCTGCCAGCGACTCCCTATTTTGTAAAAGTCATCCTAGCCACTGGATTGCTTTTACAGGCAGCACGAAAAATAAAATAATTAAAAAAGGAAAATTTAAAGCGCCCCCGTCCCCTCATAGGTTGTGCCCACATATGTAAATTATGTTCGCACCACACATGTGAGGTATCACTATGAACGTTATAGCAAGAGCAATAATTCTAGCAATAGACCTCCTCTGTAACTCTAAAATGGTAACCTGTAAAAAAAATGAATGTGTAGC